>JANAVB010003400.1:19505424-19547746 GCA_029216955.1 Iris pallida | reverse complement strand
CATAATAACATCATGAATATAAAATACTTAAGGGTATTTTAGGAATTCAAAAGTTTCACCACCAAATTTTTCTATTATATAGTAGAATAGATATATTATTATTATTATTATTTTACTTTCTTGCAAGATTTGTCTTATACGAACCCAATAAAGAAACCAGATCACTCCTGCAACCCGAGCCCAACCCAACAACTATTGGAGCTCTAATTCTGAGATCCAAAACCCTAATATTCGATTCGTTTTCAACTGGCTTGTTTTCCAAGTAGAATTAATAAAAATAAAACTATATATCTAGGGTTTCTGGCAGCTCCTCCTCCTCCTCCTCTTCTCCATCACCAACTCACATATTCCCCTCTCCTCTTCATCAATGGCGCTTCCAGGACTCTACTCCGGAGTCAGTACTCTAGCTCTCGTAAGCCCCTCTCTCTATCCATTTGATTGTTGATATTGTATGTATATAATTGAAGTCATCATCATCATCGATTCATTGATTGATTGAACAGGTGGCTCGTGCTAGTGCCTTGAGCTTCGGAGTCGTCTATGGGAGCATGAAGCTCTCCTATCTCAAGGTATACCCCTCGCTCCGATTCCATCGGAATATATTTTTATATCTGAAATCCTATGTCTTGATCTGAATAATTTATATATGTCGATCGTGTCGGATTGTTTGTTTCCTCGTCGATTTCTTGATTGTGTACAGTTATAGTTCAAGTCTTGTTAGGGTCTTTGTTAAGTAAATGGGGGGAATTCTGAGATTTTTGATGATATATTTTGTGGATTTAGTTCGGGCTCTTTGGATTGATTTTGGGCTGCATGGCATAGGAAGTTATGTTTCCTGACGTCCCTTCGTAAAGCTGCCCTGTGTGAACGCCAAAAGGAGGTTAGCTCTTTAATGAGCTTGAGGAAATTTTGACTATGGCTTGTGCTGATTATATTACAAGTTGATAATATATATATAGGAATCTGGAGATTAATAAATGATCTTCAATTTGGTTGGCGTTGGACCTAAGTAGATCTAGGTCTTCGTGCTACACGTAGTAGAGGGATTTTTGGTAGGGAAAGAAAATGGTGGTTAAATTTGAGAGAGTAAATAAATACAAGAAAAAAAACATAAAGAAACCTGAAAGTCTCATTGCATTTGATTTTCCTACAAGCCCCCCATTAATAAGTAGATGTTTTTTGTCTGAGCCATCCTTGAAAATGTTTAAAAATGTTTAAGGAGCGAAGAAGATATATAAATATTGAAATACGAATTACGTGGATGGTCAGAAATCAGAATTAGTCATGTAATCAACTTTTGATATCTCAAGCGGCCAAGCTCTGCATGTTCAAGGAGAATATACTTTTTAAAGTGATTATACCCAGAATAAGAATACAAGCTTTTTTTGTATGGTTCTGTATTATGACTTGAAAATTCTACCTTTTCTTACAGTTTCATTTCTGAAACATATAATCAACAATGTTATTGGAGGTTCAGTTGAGATTTTAATATTGATTTACTTCTTTCTTTTGGGTGCTTGGTTAATCAAACTATGTTCTATGTATGCAATATGGCTTTAGATGCCAAAATTGGTTTTGCGTTTGCGTCAGAGATTCAGACAAGATATGGACAACCACTAATAATAATATAAATATACAGTGTGCTTATTTTAGTGACTTGTCTGTGTTGCCGTGGCCGTGTTTGAACAACATATATGGGTTTAATTGTTGAGTATAACCTGCTATCACAAATTGTCATGGCATATAACCCACTACCATTAGTTATGATTTCCTGCATTTGTTGTTTTCTGTGGTGTCATGCTTATGTCACAATTTCTACCTGTTAAGTGTTAACTAGTTTCCTATAACGGATTAGCTTTTGTGTACTAAATCATAATGATTGAAAGTTATAGCTGTTTTCTTAAACTGGAGAGCGTTTTATAAAAAAATATAGTGGAGGGTTCTGAATGGGGGCCAACTTTTTGGCAACTTCGCAAATTTGTTGTTAGGGTTGTACAGGTGCACTGGTGATCCCTTCCTCTTCCTGCCAGTTAGTATCAATAGGTCTCCAATGGCGCGGTACCATACAGATACAAGATATAGACATTTTCATATAGGTAAAGTAGTCAACCATGCCGTACCATAGAGATACTGGTATGGACACAATATGGGTTGGAGACCATTTTGCTTTGTCTTTTAAACATGGATCTCTCTAATAGGTTCCATTCTTTACTTCCCATTACAGTTCATTTTTGGGTTACATTGGAGGCGTTGTCAACAAGAAAAAGGGAAGGTGTGGAAGGTATCATGTAAGTTGTCATTTTATTCTATGACAATCTTGGGACTCTATACATGAACATGCAATATCTGTTGTAGGATAGTCCCGGGCAAGAAACCTTGTCAAACCCTTTTTAATTATCTTGGTTCTTCTCCAATGCATAGTTGTAGTATCGGCCGATATCCATTCGATATTGTCGATACCGATACGGTTTGGCATGTTCCGATACCGATACTCATCGATACCGACATTGCGGTCTCTTTCCTAGTCAATTCGGCAAAGAAAATTAAATGGAAAAGACTAATAAGCAAGGATGTAAAAGCATAGTAAGGTTGTAAAAGCATGTAAATGAAAACTTATCTATCGTAGATAAACCAATCATTCAGGGTGACTATTGTTTCATTCACTTTCAAAACTACTATAAAACAATACATAAAAACTTAAAATTATGCATAAATGTCTAAAATATTTTTTTCTAAATTTATTGATAATTGCTATCTGATACCAAAAAAATCCGATACTTCAATCTGAAACCACTGATATTGCTGACCACGATACTCGTAGAAAGGGTCCGATCGATATCGATATCGCGAACCTTGCTCCAATGTATAATTCCCTGTTTGGATGAAACCAACAACAACAAACATGAGTGCTATTCTTGTGTATACAAATCATACTCACAATAATCCCGTGAACAAGCCATTATATATATATATATATATATATATATATATATATATATGAAACCCTTTTTTCATTCTCTCCTTCCACATCAGATCCTCAAATAGGGTCTATAAGTAGTATATATAATAACAGCCTACGACACTCCCTGAGGACAGTCACTGTGGTCGGTACCCGAGATATATAACAACAAATACGACCATCCAGTTAGTGGATATGTCACTCTATCTGACGGACTAACCGATAACAACGAATGAAGATCAGAATCCTCTCCTACCCAATGCTCTAGTTGAATTTTAATTAGATAATTATACCTGCAATTTCATTGGATACTAGGACGTGGGCACTTGACAATTCATCCTAGAATATCGTATCGAAGTACGAGTACATCGAGAGTAATCCAAGTTAGCCTTCGGGTACAAGGGGATAATAATCTAAATTAACCCAATAGTTATATCAATCACAAACAATTTTCTCCTTTTCTAGTCCACTATAAAAGCACTATCCTAATACAAGGGAATCCGTACAGGTAAATAGGAGTATAATATTAATAAGGTAATCTGGGAACCTATCAGTGCAATGGGTAGTCAGGGCACATATAAATGCAATAGTCAGGACCAGTACTATATATGGTACACCGATATAGAACAATACGGATCCAATGTAGCCAGGTTAAGAAGCATGAATAATATACCGATTACATATTAAGCAGGTGATGGGAAAATCATGTAAAATCCTATATCATCCTCCGTAATCACCTTGATCAACTATTATCTCATATATCAAGATTTGGGAATACGAGCATTGATTGCCCAATCATATAATTTTGCATCTTTTGAATAGCGAATACTAACGCCAAGCATTCCTTCTCAATGTGATTGTACTGACGTTCTGCACTGGTCATCATCTGACTTAAGTAGTATCGCTTGTTCGTGGTTCTCGTTTTTTCTATGCCAGCAGGACACCCAAGACGTGGTCCATTGCACCTACATATACTAGGAATGGTTTGTTCGTAACAGGAGCTACTGTTATTGGAGGATTCATCCAGTATCGTTTGATATCCTCGAAGGCTTGTTGGCATGCCTCATCCTGCACGAATGAGACGCCGTTCTTCATCAGTTTGGTAAATGGTTGACATCTGTCGGAGAAGTTCACAATAAATCTCCTGATTTATGCCAGTCTTCCGTGCAAACCCCTTAATTCTTTGATTTCTAGGTGCCTGCATGCTCGGGATAGCTTTGATTTTCTCTAGGTCCATATGAATTCCCTTCGATGAATTCCAAGAAATTGTCACTGGATATTATATAGAGGATGAACAGGTACCTTTGCTTAATATTTTTAGGATCTGAATGTGTGTAGATTATAAGAGTCAAGACTTTATTACCCCAAAAATCTCTTTTATTTTCAAAATAGAATCATAGAGAAAGGATTGGGAAAGTCATGTTTTGATAGATGGACAGCAAATCACCCGTTTCCATTGAGATAATGATGTTAGGACTAGATAAGTAGGATGACATATATAGACTTGCATATGGATAGGAAAAATGGAACAAAATGCATCCGGTAAAGCCCCCTCATATCTAAGGACAGAATCCTGAATAAGCAACAAATGCAACCACTGTAGAACTCAAAAGAACATGCAAACAGCGGAACCAATCTGACTGAAGAAGAAACACCTGCCAACACTGATGTGAAGGTCCAGCAGTCTCCACAAAGATAATTTCCGTCCATTGTTATTGCTGTTTGGTTCAGAAGATGACAATCATAGTTATTGCACCCCTCTCAGCCTCCGGGAAGACCAGAGAGAATTAATGGAGTTAGGTGAGTGGGAAATTTGTAGCTTGAATTTAATGGCTACTAAATGTGTACCAAAGGGACACCAGATGGAAATGTCAAGTCTATTGCTCAAGGAGAACCGATAGAACAAGAGAATGTTCAAAGGACAACTTTGTGAGGCAGTCCATATGGACTGTTTTTTTTTCCTTTAACAGTAAAAACTCGTTGGGTAAACTGACAGAGTACTTGTTCCTGTTTAGAATAAACTCTGAGAGAAAGATGCAATGAGGTTGGTCATTCATTAAGAGAGGTGGAAGAAAGATGTGAAGTTAAGTAGCATAATATTGGGCACACTAGTTCACTGTGTGAGAGGGTATAACCCTTCCATCTGCCAATCGATGTACAATATGATCAATCTATGGTTAACGTCGCTGATGGTTAGCACAAAGGCTATGATTTGACAGTTTAGGTAATTGAATGGAAAGTCTTTGGTTTGACTATTGAGTATTGAGCGTGCTATTAATGAAGTGAACGTCAGGTTGAGCCTTAGGTTATACAATATAGTAATAGGACTTGTTGATGTACAAGATGAGTGTGGAAAAATAGAGAACTACCATTAGAGTGCCAAATGCCAATGAGCCATAGGAGAAGGTACTCATCCACATATTATAGCCTAAACGACTATCATGGTAGATTGTTGATTTGACGAAGGTTGACTTGCACTGCATGGTAGAGAATACGGGTCAGGACATCATCCGCAAGATTAAAGTAGGGCCAGAGGTAGATCTCCTGTTTGAGCTGACTTCCCAAAAGTATTGTCGACCAAGATATGAATAAGATATGAATAGGAGACGATTCATAGGGGAGCTAGGGCATTTTCTAATCTAGACAATACTCTTTGATTCCAAACCTCAAGTGAGAAATTGCAAGGACGGTTTCTCAAGCTATGAGATTGAAGTTATGGTATGAGGATTGCACTATTGCAAGGAATTCCGTATTCTCATGAATTTTGTACACATGAATTAAATTCCTAAAAACTTTGTATTATTGTGTTTGGTATAAATATCATATTTCTGGAATATAGAATTTTAGGTATCAAATTATGTGCATTATGTTATTGATAGAAGGGAAGAAAGCACACTTCTCACTAACAAATATATTCCCCTCATGTGGTTGGAATCTGATCCTCAAAGAAATTCTTTACTCCCAGGAGTTCTTAAGTGGCTCATGCCAAATGCAGTAATATGGATGGAATACCAAATTCCTATCCACTTTACAACACCAAACATACCCAAGCCTAAGGGCTATTCAGGATAGTGTTTTCAAGAAAGATCTTTAATGTTTTTTTTTGGCATGTGCCATGGTGTCATGACGCTGACAATGTATTCCTATGAATGTATCAGCCAGAGAAATTAGATTGGTAGTTGTCTTTCAAGATTTCTATTTTCTACTTGAGCCTTGTTGAAGAGTCGAGAGACCTTGGTGATAATCTTGTAGAAAGAATTCAGAAGACTGATAGGACATTTGTGCCTACGGGTGCCTCAGCCATATAGGAATAACAACGAACATGGCATAGTTATGCCATGAAGATCTTGTTGCTTGTAGTTAAACATAGCAAACAGGCTGAGAGGTCAAGTTTTTTAGTAACCAAAATTTCTCGAAAAAGGTTGGAAAAACCATTTGGTTGCGTCGTCCCCAACAAAGAAAAATATTGCCGCTTATATTTTTCTTAAATAAGGGCTTCCTTTAGAGACTATTCATATATGTTGGGAGGACTGTTAGTTAGCACATTCTGCAAGTCTGCTCTCCAATCATGTGCTTGTTATGATCATGAAATTGAACAATAATGTCTTGCTGGTCTATAACTGTTGTAGCTTTGGTACCCAGCATTTGGTGTTGCTTATTGACTACATTGCAAAAAACTGTGTTTGGACTTTGAGAGTCTCCTCGGCCAAACCATTCTACTTGTGAGGGCTGGCCTCATGCAAATTCTCCTGATCTTTTATTTCAGTCAGCACTGATTTCAAGTTGTCATGATTGAACCTTGTTGGCTGAGAAGAATTGTGCCTACTGCCTCCACAATGGTATTGAGGGTGGTGAATGCTCGCAATTATGTTCAGCTTTTCCTGGTAATGCTACCAAAAAGCTCATGGCACCATCTCTGTTGGCCCCATACTGTGTGCAGCTTGAAAACCATGTTGGCCCTTACGCTGCCTGTTCCTGTTGCCTGAATATTGTCCCAGCATTTGGTGATGGTTTTGTCAAATGTAGGAGGCTCTAACCAAGCTCTTTTGAGGTGGAAGATTGCATGGGATTGAATCGCTGCAGATCAATGTTGAGTAGATGGCAACATGGTCAGATAAGGGATTGTTGACTGCCTAGCAGGTTGACAACAGGAAGGTGTCTTTAAGGTGGAAGGCTTACGCTCGCAAAAGGACTCCTTGGCCCTTTACCAGCTAAACAGAACATCTGACCATAACATAGGAGTCAATGGATGGATGATTTCATTGAATTCATGTCGCCTTGGTGTCCAGTGTTTACAGCTGAAACAAGTGATGTTGAAATCCACCAGATGACCTCTCTGGTGGCCCTCCATCAGATGCTCAAATATAAAGTGCCACGATATGTTGGCAGAACTCGAGTCACAGGGTTAGGTTTTTAGGTCCATTCTCGGAAGAGGTGAGTTGACTATTAGGGAGATTGAAAGTGTTCTTAGGAGGAGTAAAGAAAATACTATATAAAACTGACTGGCATAGGTTCATTGTGTGCTGGTCACCCTGTGAGAATTTATGACCAAGTATTATCTATAGTTAAGAGTTTAAGATACCCAAGAACTAACTAGAGACGTACTAGATGAAATCAAGGCTGTGGGGTTAAGACTTAAGAGGTGAGGATATTTTCAGCCATAAGCAACCTGATTTGTTCAAAACTTGTAGGGATTGGGGAAAATTACTTTGAAAACTTTGACAAAGGATTTAGAGAAAACGTACAGGGGAGGGGCAAAAGGGTTGTTTTTTTATTGCTAAGTATGAGAGATGGCAAGCAAAGAGTATTCATTTAAGGTTTGTCTTGGATAAGTATTTTTAAAGGGTGAGGCTACATTATTTCTGGTAGTCAAACATTACGAAATGTTGGAATAATTTTGGCGTGCAGATTGGATTGGAGCCGACACAAGGTTCGTCTTAGAAAGTATTTTTTAGGATGAAGTCTGGCATAATCTGCAGCGTCAAAATGTTGGCATGCAACATGAATTGGAGCTGACAGCAGATCCTACATCTAGTGCATCTCAACCCCTACGAGGGAATTGGTGGTCTCAATTCACTTTGCTTATGGTGAATTTATGAATGGTGCTTGTAGCTGTAGGTTGTTGAACTTGATTGAAGTCTTCAATATCATAGACGATCTTAGGAACTTGTGGCAACTAGTTTTCATATTGACCTATTGCATGTTTCTTGATTGAGTGTGACATTAGCAGAGGCTTATTATGATATATGACATGTAGAGTTGGATGACTAAAGCTTTGAAGTTTGAACCACGTATCTTCATAGCCTGATTAAGTTGGGATGTAATGCTACCCAAACTTATTCTTTCAAGAATAACAGAAGGAATTATTGCATGTCCTTTTTCTTCATGCTACTAATGCTTCGGCTATGGTGTGCAGGTGTTTGTATAATAGATTGTCAGAATAATAAGGGTCTTTAATGGCATAGTGGATTAAGGAAATCAATGTTTGCCTTGTCTTTCAAATTTTTTGTTAGTAGCTCCTGTTTAGGTGTTTGCAGAACATTATGGGAAGTTTAAGATCATACATGACTATTTTGCATAGTTCGTAATATCGGCATAATGATACGTTTTGACATGTGCCGATTCGATACCGTCCGCTACCGATATTGACCGATTAGTGACGTTGATGGGTCTATTTCCCAGTCATTCGGCAGAGAAAACTGAACGAAAAGACCAATCAACAAGGGTGTAAAAGCATAATAAGGGTATAAAAGCATGTAAATAAAGGAATTTATCGCAGGTAAACCAATCAACAAGGGTGACTATTATTTCATTCAATTTCAAAACTACTAAGAAACAACACATAAAATAATTAAAATTATGCCTATTTTTTTTCTAATTATTTGTTTTCCAATATAAAAAATCCAATACTTCGAAAGTGCCGATACCTATACTCATAGGAAGGTTATGATAACAATACTTCGGACCTTGCTATTTTGGGGTCGAAAGAATGCAATTATGAAGAAATTCTTTGCTCGACTCTTCCTTTCTCTATTCTCCCTTCACTTGTAATGACAATTAAAATATCTGCTTCTAGATCTCCCTGGTTGATGATATAGGTAAGTGGATTAGAGGATTCAATGGTTACATTTTTGACATTTTAGGATGGAATCTGTAGCATTACACCGTCAGAATGTTGGTTTACAGCTTGGAACCGACAAGATCTATTATCTACTGCACCTCAACTCCTATGCTACCAAACTCAACCCTGACTTGGGAATTTCCTTAAGCCTACTGATCTTTATTCAAGGTCAATACAAGTTGAGATGTCGTGTTGATCTATATCTGTTTTCGTGACGTGTTAACTTCTCACTGAACATTGAAACCTTGTCAACCAATGAGGTATCAGTCGTTTGACAAGTCTGAAACATAATTTCTTTATGTTTCAGAACTGGCAGGCCACCCTTTTAGCACCTATAATTTTTTTCGACTACGAGGCTCACTTTATTTTGAGTGGAGTCCATTGAAGTCTCATGAATCCATTAGATAGTTTTTAGTCTCTAAAAAGAGCAGTAAACGGGTCTGTCTTCTCATGATTCCAATGTGTTTTTAATCCCAACATGATTTGCAACCTGTTGAATCCCATAGCATATATGTTTTGTGCTGGTGCCAACTCAGCATGGGTTTCACAAGGTTTCATAGAAATTTCACGAACGTGGATTAGTTTATCAGGTTTCTTACAACCCCGTGAAATCTCTAGTTCCATGGTTTAATTTGGTTGGGTGGATTACATGTTTTGCCAAACACACCCACATTTGGGAAAGAGGGTGGCCGCATGAAATTAGTGGAAAAAAACACCATCCTATCTTTAGATTGGGAGCAACATGAGGTAATTTAGGTATGATTTGGATGCAGTTTGAAATATGAGAATAGGAGGATCAAAATGCCAACTCTATAGAAATTCCTTATAGCCTCTATATGTGCCAACTCAACATGGGTTTCACAAGGTTTCATATAACTTTCACGAACATGGATTAGTTTATCAGGTTCCTTACAACCCCGTGAAATCTCTAGTTCCATGGTTAAATTGGGTTGGGTGGATTACATGTTTTGCCAAACACACCCAAATTTGGGAAAGAGGGTGGCCACATGAAATTAGTGGAGAAAAAACACCATCCTATCTTTAGATTGGGAGGGAACATTAAGGTAATTTTGGTATGATCTGGATGCAGTTTGAAATATGTGAATAGGAGGATCAAAATGCCAACTCTATAGAAATTCCTTATAGCCTATATGTGATTATAGCCTTTAAGGGAGGTGTGAAGTACTAGAACTGGGTACCTCGGGATGATTCATTCCTCCTTTTTCTTTTCTGCAACCCCTGACCGAGTTCGCTTGCCTCTACTGGAGAAATTGCTGGTGATCAATTGGCTTCCTTGCACTTAACTGCCTTCAAACTCAAATATCGTATGTAGCCAAAAGCCATAGGTGATTTGAGCAATTTGAAGCAAGCTTTAAGCTGAGCTACATGAGATAGAGTCTCAGTATATGGTTCATCATTGGACTGGAAGAAAATTGGATGGGATGTGCACGCATACTAACTCGTGAACCCACACGCGAGTGCGCTAGCTCGCAAACGCACACAGATTCTTCATAGATTGAAGTAGCTGCCCTGTGCTCGGACAAGGACATTTCAATTTGCTCACTTTCTCAATTGAATAAACCAGCTGAACTGCAATTATTTCCCCACTTGACCTAGTCGCAGGGTGGTTGGCTTTTCGTGGTACTTGTTAGGGCCTAGTACTTGTGACACCAAACAGTCAATGACAAATAATGGTATCAGCTGGAGGTGATATTATATTTGTAATATAGGAGCCACACTGATCTGTTTATACTGTTTTTTTGGATCTTGGTTGTTAGCTCTATATGATGTACTTCGGTTGGGTGATTGCAAGCATCTAAATTGTAAATATTCGAATATGATTAAAATTATCAGTTTAATAGGTGCAAGTTACAAGGAAAGATATTAATATTTGTGCTTTGGGCAATACCTAATTTCTTCTTTTTCCTGGTCTTTCAGGCAAAAGCAAAGTCCCACAAGGCAGAGGCAAAAGGTCACTAAATGACAGGATGTTTCCCTTAGTAGTGTACAATTGCAGTGGTTGCAGCTTCATGTTTTGTTTAAACCTTGAACCTTTTTCACATTTAAACATCAGGAGAAGGATGACAGCATGACTGACTTTTGTTCTGTCAAAATAATTTGACTAGAGTCTTATGATTCTAAACAGTTGAATGAGATTTTGATACTCTTAGTATAAGTACACTGGCTTTGTGGTGAATTGGTTATAGAGAAATTCTGTTTAGCTTCCAGTTTTCAGGATTTTGACTCAAACTCCAGACGTTGCCCTTTTTCTTTCTGATATCCTTGATCTTACCACCTTTTTCACCTAGTCGTGTGGTTTGTGTTTGTTTCCTGTGGTGTCATGCCTGTTAAGAAGTGATCCTTTGGATTGGAAGTGGAAAATGAAATTCAACATGTAGAAAGTTGGTAGGGTTTATGAATTTGGGAATTCTAAAATCCCGTATTTTGCTTTGACTTTATTTTGCTTTGGAAATTGGAATCACTAATGTTTGCAAATTGTGTTTGGTTAATTACCTGTATTTGGCATTAGAAAGTGGTCTTTTTCCCTTTTATTGTTTGGCAAGCCAACAATAAGCATGTAAGTGGATAGGGCTACCACTATTTGAATATGGTGAGGTTACCATATACAGCATGTAAACAAGAATAAGATATCATAACGAGCTAGACAAATCTTGGGGAATTTTTGTACCAACAAAGAGTGAATATGTAGCAAACGTACAAAGCTTCTCATTGCTGTACAATTATACATTTGAGTATGATATAGTCAAGTTTAACAAAATCTGTACAAGCTATACATCAAACATACAAGCTACACAAATCGATGAGCCACTTCCATTTTTTTTGAAACATAAATCAGTAGGTCATAATTCCATCAAACTTAGGTTTAGGAAAAGAATTAGTATTTTCTTTTATACGAAATAGAATTTGACGATTAAATAATTCAAAAAAAATCTTGAAAAGTAATTTTCAGAATTTTATTAAAATAGAAAAGTAAAATTAGATTTGAGACAAGGCTTAATAGTGGACTTACATGCGACTCCTATAACCATCCCAAGTAGGGATGCCAATTTTTCCCACGGTCCTCGCGATATATATATATATATATATATATATATATATATATATATATATATATATATATATATATATATATTATATATATATATATATATATATATATATATATACCATGGGAAAAATATATATATATATATATATATATATATATATATATATATATATATATATTATTATTATTATTATTATTATTATTATTATATTGCACGAGTAACCATGAGAGCGGCGCTAGGGTTTCCCCGAATTTTGGGGAAACCCTAGCGCCGCTCTCATGGTTACTCGTGCAATATATATAATATATATATATATATATATATAATATATATATATATATATATATATACCGCCGGCAGGGAAGATAAGAGCGCCCGACCGGATGCCAGTAGCGAGGAAGGGGATGACTCAACCAGGGACTTGGCCGGGGGTTGGACGACAGTGGAGCGCAGGAGGAAACCCAAGCCCGTGGATCAACGAGGAACTCGGCAGGCGGTCGGTCATCCTCCCACGGGAAGATCCCAATGGACTCGACGGGAGTTGCGTCCCATTGGGGCGACACAGCAACAGCAGGGGATCCGCCCCACGATGAAGAGTCCGGTAGTAGAGGGCAATGGCAAGGGGGCCGACCAAGGAAAGAATAACAATAATGCTGAGAAGAACAAGGGGAAGTCCCCTGTCCTGAATATCCCAGAGCAAGGGGGAAGAAATCCATCAAGCTCTAAACCGGTGTCCTGGGTGGAGATCTGCAGACCGGCACCTATACAGGAAGAGGTTGATCTACAATACGTCGAACCGAGCGTGATTAATGGTTCGAGAGTGGTGGAGATAACAAAGGAGGACATGCAGGAAACGACGGAGTATTGGAAGAATACGCTGATTCTATACGTAATGGGGAATAGGCCTTTCTACGGCCAGTTGCGAGCATACGCACATAGGGTTTGGCGTCCTAAAGGGGAGATGGAAATATTCTCGCGTGAGAATGGTTTCTATTTCATCAAATTTGCATACGCGGAAGACATGGAGAGGATTCTGGAGGGTGGTCCCTGGACTTTTGACGGGCGCCTGGTGGTACTGAAGAGATGGTTCCCGGAATCAAATTTCGAGAAGGATCGTCTAACTACGGTCCCAATATGGATACGCTTACCCTGGCTGTCCCCCCAACTGTGGAGTATCCCTTCCATAATGAAGATGGCAAGCATGGTTGGCAGACCTATCCGGACCGATCTCCCCACCGCACGGAGACAACGTCTATCCTATGCGCGCATTTTCGTTGAGATCACGGCTTCAGATACGCTCCCAAGGAAAATAGACCTGGTGCTTCCTAATGGGAAGTGGACAACACAGGAAATAGAATATGAATGGGTGCCGCCTTCGTGCGCCAACTGTAGGTGTTTCGGGCATGTGAAGACAAATTGTCTCGACCCGCCTAGAGATGAAGTTAACTTGGGACTCAACGGGCAATCGAATAACAAGCAGGTCGAAGAAGAGGGTGATGTGACGATGGGTATTAGCAAGGATGGAGGAATTTCAACAAACGAGAATGCAGAACAATGCCCCATGGAACAAGATGCTAACGGAGAAGGAGGAATAGAGAGACGAGTTGCTGCAACGTCTTCAATCCTAGGGAAGCGTCCGGGACCAGAACAAGCGCAAACGGAGGAAACAAGTCTTGATCGTGCATTGGTTGTCGTTGAGTCTCAACAACACCAACATCGGATGAGTGAAGAAGATAGGCAATCCTGTCAGGCAGAACAATTGGAGAAGATTGATGATTTTAATAGCAGAGCCAGGAGAAGAGTCGAGAGTCACGACGACGAGGATGTGCATATGGACAAATCAACAGGGTCGGAGGATCCAGGTATGGCGCTGACCTCAGTAAATCCTAAGTGGACATTAATGCTACGAGGAAGTACGAATATGCCAGACGGTATTGGGAATCAAGTGGAGGAACAATCTGACCCCCCGACATGTCCTAGGGGGAGTGAGATGAGCAATCAGGACCCTCAGCCAGAGTCTTAAATGTCGGCCATAACATGGAATGTTCGCGGAGCGAACTCCATAGGTAAATGGCGCGAGATATTAAATGTAGTGAAGAGAAATAAATACAATATAGTATCCATACTGGAGAGTAAAATCAAATCGGTGGATAAACTGAACAGGCGCGTTCCACATCTCTGGGAAGCTGTGCACAATCTTCAGTTAGGAGAGATGGCTCGTATTTGGGTCATGTGGGATACCCGTAGTTGGACGGGTCAACTTAAGTTTCTTTCTGAACAACTCATTGTTGTTGAACTGTGTAACAAAGGGGGTTTTCGTTGCATAGTGGGTGCGGTGTATGGGCATAATGACAAAAGACTGTGTCATCAGCTATGGAAAGATATTATCAAAATAGAAGCTGAGGTAGCGAATCAACTTCCTCTGGTTTTGAGTGGGGACTTCAATGCTATTCTTTCTGAGGACGAGAAGAGGGGAGGTCGGGTGGTGCCTCAAGTCATACTTGCGGATTTCCAAGACTGCCTTCTCACATCCGGGTTGACTACATTAACCAAATTCGGGCACTTATGGTCATGGGATAACAGCTCCGCGTCCAACCGTATCTCCTGTCAGTTAGATAGGACTATTTGCAACTCCAAATGGATCGAGATCTTTCCGTGTAGCAGGTCCGAAGGCCTACACAAAGGCACAAGCGATCATACTCCGCTATTGATACGCATGGTAGCTGACCGGCCAACTCGCCGACGTCCGTTCAGATTCAACAACTCTTGGCCGCTCGAAGATGGGTACCAGGAGGTGATTGACGCCAATCTCACAAGAGAAGTATCAGGTAATACCCAATATTAGTTTATTTCTAAACTTAAATCTGTCAAACAAGCTTTGAAAGCTTGGAATAGTAAGCGGCCCAAGGACAGGATTGAAGAGATGGAGAAGGAACTTAGAGAAGTGCAAGATCATTTACAAGCCGATCCCTCAGACTCTGTATGGGCGGCCAGAGAGGTAATCGCACAGGAGGCGATACGGCGCTGTCGCTTCAAAGAGGAAGTTAGCCTCCAACAAAGGGCGAAGTGCACATGGCTTAAGGAGGGTGATCGGTGCTCAAAATTTTACCACGCTACAATCCGAGCGCGGCAGCACAGGAACAGTATTGGCTCCATCATAGATACGGAAGGGAAAGTAGTAACAGGGGTCGAAGGCATTGTCGAGGAAGCTATAGGTTACTTCAGTAATCTTTACAATCAAAGTACTTATGATAATACTTTTCCTGATATTACATGTAAGAGGATTGTCACTGACCATGGTAATAGCAAGCTGAGCCAGCCCATCAATATGGAGGAAATAGAGAAGATTATCAAGAAGGCGGACCCAAATAAAGCGCCGGGCCCTGATGGCTTCAATGCAGGGTTCTATAAGAAACACTGGAATAATATTAAATTTCAGGTGCTAGATGTGGTGCACGATTTCTTCACCAATGGACGTTTCTGAAGGAAATCAATCATACTTTCTTAACTCTCATTCCGAAGAAGGAGGGCGCATCGGAACTGGGTGACTTTCGTCCAATATCTTGCTGTAATTTTATTTACAAAATTATTACTTCTGTTATGTGTGATCGGATGCAGGATATTCTACAAGAGCTTATTTCGGAGAATCAAGCTGCTTTTATCAAGGGTAGATGCATCACGGATAATTGTTTACTAGCCCATGAGATGATAAGAGAATTCAACAAGCCAGGTGGAAAGAAGGGCTGTATCAAACTCGACCTCTGGAAAGCGTATGATACCGTTAATAGAAGCTTCGTCTGCTCAATTCTCAGAAGCATGGGATTTGCGGATTGGTGGGTGGACAGGATAAAAGAATGTATTATGACACCTACTTTTTCGATTATTATCCAAGGGCAGCCTTACGGGTTTTTTGGAAGCTCTAGGGGGTTACGCCAGGGTGACCCCCTATCACCGTACTTGTTCACCGTAGTTATGGAATATCTATCGTGCCTGATGGATATAGCTGTACACCATGGAAGGATAACACCTCTCTACAGACGCATAAACCCGACTGTCTCCCATCTTATATATGCGGATGACTTATTGGTTTTTATTGAGCCTTCTGAAAGCTCGATTGCAGCGTTGAATGAGTTAATTGAGGACTTCGGACGTTGGACAGGTTTGCAACTGAACAGGGACAAAAGTAATGTATACTTCAATAAGAATTGTGCAGGAAAGGAGGAGCTGGCTCACAGGCTTCAGATCGAGATTGGCCAATTGTCGGTCAAGTATCTTGGGATCCCATTGTCCATCAACTATGCTCGGGACGCTGACTGTCAGGGATTGACACAATACGTCCAAGGTAGATTAGAAGGGTGGCAAGCTCAACTTCTTTCTTTCGGAGGCAGATTAGAACTTGTCCGATCGGTGATATGGGCGATAGTGAATTATTGGCTTCAAGCATTATATATCCCCGAGAAGACCATTAAGAATATCGAAAATATGTGTGCCAACTTCGTCTGGCGTGGAGGAATGCACCAAATAGCGTGGGCTGATCTTTGCAAAACTAAAGAAGAAGGCAGAGTCGGCTTGCTATCTTTACAAGTATTGCGCGAAGTAGCGATGACAAGATTAGCTTGGAAATTCCTCTCAGGGAAATCAATGTGGGCTAGATGGATTAACATCCGTTATTTGAGAGGCAATAATTTTTGGATCCAGAAAATAGATAATAATTTTTCGGTAACCTTCAAGCATATTTTAAGGTTGCGGCCGTGGTTGAAGGAGAATATTTGCCGAGCTATCTGTGATGGCACTACCACAAGCTTGTGGTTCGACCCTTGGTTCGGACATAAGTCCCTGACCGACCGCCTCAGATGGCCTGTCTTTGAGCTTATGGGCAGCAATGAACAAGTGCAAGCCATTATTTGTGAAGGCGCATGGAACACAAACCCATGCACAGTATAGGGAGATGGTTTGCGAATGAAATTGAGCTAGTTCCTATAGACGCCGAGGCCCAAATGGACATGTGGGTCTGGGAGAAAACTAAGGAAGATTCATTCAATTCCAAACTGATTTATGATCTGCTGCGCACACATGATTCCACCGTCCCATGGGCGGAGGTGGTGTGGTTTAATGGAGCTGCAACAAAGATGCAACTATGTTTGTTCAAAGCAATAAAAAACAGACTGCTCACAAGGGATAGGCTTGCCCGGTTTGGAGTACAGTTGGGAAGCACGAATTGTGTATTATGTTATCAATTTATGGAGACCTGTGAGCATTTATTTTTCCAATGCGTATTCTCCGATTGCGTATGGAAAAGCTTGTGTGATGAAATTGGTATCAAACATGAGCAAGGGACGGGAATACAGGCCATAGTGGAGGGTATTATCCAGACAAAGAATCAGGGCCGAGAAATCTATTACAGGGCTCGATTACGTCTCCTATCGGCTGTTTGGCACGTCTGGCACGAAAGGAATCGGAGGATCTTTGATGCTGAATTTCACTCTATTGCTAGAATTACAGCCAATATTAGACAGGATATAGAATTCCTCTCTAACTAATTGTTTATGAGAGGGAGAGATTACTTGTTACGGGCATTGAGAACTTGTACACATTTCTTATTCAATAAAATTACCCATTCCCTTCAAAAAATATATATATATATATATACCATGGAATGTTTTGTTCCAAAAATGTCTCCTTTATGTTTACTAATTAAAATTATTCATTAAATTTAATATTGATAGTTATGTAATCTATAATAATATATAATGAGAAAAGTAGACTTCATGGTGGAATTTTTTGTTCCAAAAATTGCCTCATTTATGTTTACTAATTAAAATTGTTCATTAAATTTAATATGTGTAGTTATGTAATTACCTATAAAAAAAAATTAAGGAGGATGTTATTTGCTCTTTCCAAGTATTATGAAATACGTACAAGGCACATGTTCATTTATAATGAAAAAAGGCAAACTTTACCATGGAAGTTTTTGTTCCAAAAATACCCTCATCTATGTTAACTAAGTAGTGATTGTTCATTTATAATACTATATCTGTTGTAAATATGGATAATTCACATTATTATTTGGTCTACATAACCTATGCATTATCTATAACCTATGACTTTTGGTTATCCATAACCTATGGCTTTTGACATTTCTTCTTTTAATTATCATCATGATGTTAACCTCCATTGTAAGCCTATATAAGGGGCTCTTCTCAAGTTGATTGAGACAAGTGAATGAAGAAACAATCTCCTCCATTTTTCTATCTCCATCTCTTTATTTTATAATAATCTCCATCTCTTTACTTTATAATAGGTTATCATCACCATTGCTCTAGGAAATAGAAAAAGGAAGAAATATTTTACATAAGGAAAAATATTTCTCTCAACAAAAGAAAGGTATTGAAGAGGTAAGTCTAATCTTGTATACTCAGATACATGCATGTTTTAGTAAAATTAAACATATGTTTAATTTATGTGTTTATAGATTGATTTGAACGTAAGTTTTCTAGATCTACTTTCTTTTTGTTGTTTTAAATCTAAATTTGTATTGAAGATGTTCACAATTTCATTCAAATATAAAATTTATGATAATCTATTTAAGATTATATATAAATCTCATTTTATATATATATATATATATATATATATATATATATATATATATATATATATATATATATATATATATATATATATATATATATATATTTCATATGAACTATGAAATCAATCTAGAATATCTTGAATTTTTTTCACTTATTTGGAATTAGTTAATTACACTAAATTAGTTTATGTGAATTTGTTATTTCTATTATTTTATTTGTTTGAATTCTATAATATACTACTCCATATTGTTGTATATGTGAATCGAATTATAAAAAAAAAGTACCCAAAATATATTATTATATAGTGATCACATTGTTGTATATGTGATACACATAAGACATAATCTTCGATAGTGTTTTATCACATTGTTGTATATGTGATACACATAAGATATAATATTCTTTGATAACGTTTCATCACATTGTATATGTGAAGTTTTGTAATCTTGAAAACGGTTATCAATTTTATCATTTAAATTAATTTACATCTAATATAATTATTTTTTTGCCGTATAGATGTCAAGTCTTGTAAAACTTGAATTCAAATCTCTTGATGTGAGCGAATGCAATTATTTATCATGACAATTGTATGCAAAATTGTAATTGCAGTCCAACAAGTTTGATGGTACTATTAAGAAGAAAATAAAGAATCTTCTGAAGCCAAGTCTAAGGCTTTGATTTTCCTATGACATCATATCCATGATGATCTAAAGACAAAATATCTATGTGAGGATCCAGAATTTGTGGACATCTCTAAATGATAGATTTGACCACCAAAGGATGGTAATCCTTCTGACTGCTCAAAGAGAATGGTTGAATCTAAGATACCATGACTACAAAAATGATATAAAAAATTAATATGCTATGTTTAATATTGTAATTCTCATCTTGGATTGTGCGGAGAAAAAGTAACAGAGACTCAAATGATTGAGAGAATCCTCTCTTCTTTTCATGCAAATAATGTGCTTTTGCAGCAACAATATCGTGAAAGATGCTTCACAAAATACTCTGAACTGGTGACTTGTCTCCTTTTAGCAGAGGCAAATAAAAACGTTCACATGAAAAAATCACAACTCTAGACCAACTAGGTCAATGACAATTCCTAAGACAAATGCCAATTTTGGAATGTGGTGGAGGACGTGGGAGATGTGATCATGGTTATCAACCTTACAAAGGTGGAAGCAGTGTTTCAAAAAACAATAAATGAAACAAGTGGACAACACACACTAAAGGAAATTGAAATCCTCAAAATAAACCAAATAATAATTGTTTCGATCCGACTTTTTGAGGATCAAAACGGAGATAAAGTTACAAACGAATAGTTTGAGGAGATGATTGAAAATTCACCTTCCATTGAATGAGCACTCGATCAATTTATGTTTTATTTCAAGTACTTATAAACTATTTACATTTGAAGTCATTTTTGGTTTTCATCATGCAATGTCTAGGCCACCAGAGTTTGTTCTATTGGAAATCTTTATTATAAATTTGGAATCACATTTCTATAATATGATATTATCATTTGAAATACTTAATTTTTTTTGCTTCATGTAAATCAAATAGGAGTAGTAATGCTTGTCATATATGTGACAAAGATGGACATTGGTTTAAGCAATGTCGAGCTACTCAACAAGAGGTTGACAGACTCAAAGAATCCAAGAAAAATGACTTGGATATGTGTTTGGAAGATAGTGCTACAACACATATGATTTTGAAGAATCAAAAGTTTTTCTCAAAGTTAGTATTTGACATGCATAAAGTGTCAACAATAGCTGGACCAACCCATATAATTGAAAACTTTGGAAGAGCACACATCATGTTACCTAATGGTACTCAAACCTATTTGAAGAATGGGTTATATTCAAGCATTTTAAAAAGAAATTTGTTAAGTTTCAAGGATATACGTAAAATGGGTACCATATTGAAACTCAAAATGATAAAAGAGACATTACATATCACATCTAATGTTGGAAGCAAAAGGCTCACATTAAAAGAATTCTTTTATCTTTTGGTGGGTTTGTATTACACCACCATTGGTATAACATTTTAAAGAATCTCATATGAATGTGGCAAAATATAAAGCCAATGATCATGTCTTATTTAGCATTTGACATGACCGTTTGGGTCATTTGGGACAAACTATGTTCAATCGGATCATTGATACTTCTTGTGGTCATTTATTGGAAAATTATGATCTTGGCTTATCGAAGAATCACTTATGTGTTCCTTATTTACAAGAAAAGTTTATAACTAGATCATCTTTTCTAGAAGTTAAGAATGAGTCTCCTATTTTCTTGTAAAGAATATAAGAAGACATTTGTGGTCATATTCACCCTGTTAGCGGTCCTTTTTTAATTGATATTTTGTGGTACTCATAGATGCATCTACTAGATAGTCATATGATTGTCTATTGTCTATTAGAAATCTTTTTTTTTTGTCTTTTGGTCCAAATTGTTAAACTTAGATTTCAGTTTCCTGATAATTAGATTAAGTTAATTAGACTTAGCAATACCGAAAAATTTATCTCATAAGTTTTTGATAGTACATTATTAGGGATTGGGTTAGCTGATTCATGTATTAAATATCTCCAACTTATAGTTGGACCTCTACTAATGCAATCTGGTTTGCAAACTGAGGCTTGGGGACATGATATTTTACATGTTACATCTCTAGTTAAATTTAGACCTATTGTCTACCATATCTTTTTTACATATACAACTTGTTAATGGTAAACACCCAAACATTTATATTTGAGAAAGTTTGGATGTGCAGTATATATCCCAGTTTCATCTTCCAAAAGAACTAAGATGGGTCCCCAATGATGTTTAGAAATATACATTAGTTTTGAGTCTTCTTCCATAATAAGATATTTGAAACTAATGACTGGTGATATCTTTACTATAAGATTTGGTGATTGCCAATTTGATGAGAGAGTCTTCCTGCCGTTAGGAGGAGGTAAGCAACAAATTGTTCATATAGAACAATCCATTGCTAATGAACGACATGAATTGACATGAAATACGCCTACTCTATCTCATCAAGATCCAAGAACTCCACAATGTGATTATGAGACAAGAAGAATTATACATTTGCAAGAAATTGTAAATCAATTACCTGATACATTTAATGATGCCGCAAAGGTAATTAGATCACATGTGCCAGCCAAAATCATTGTTCCAAGTAGACAAAATCCAAACAAGACGACAAATACTCTACTACTACACGTCAAAATCGTGGTAGGCCTATAGGTTCCAAGGATAGTGCTCCTAGAAAGATGAGAGCTAATGAAACATCTTGCCCTGATAAAAGCCCAATAGTGGTCGGAGCTATAAAAACAAATAATGAAGATGTGCATGTTTTCAAATTTACTGAAATGCCTATGGATGTCCCTGGAGAGGCACAGGTACCTGAAAATGAAAAGATCTCGATATTCCATGCACGTTCAGGTGAATTGTAGAATAGAAAAGTACTTGTCATGATGACATATTTAGCTATGCAGTAGCTACTGAAATATCAAAGGACAATGATGGTTGTGAAAATGAACCACGTATAAATGAAAGTCGACAAAAAAAAGATTGACCAATCTAGAAATATGCTATTCAAGCAGAATTAAATTTTTTAGAAAAACGTGGTATGTTTGGATCTATAGTAGAAACACAAAAGGGCATAAACCCTGTTGGTTATAAATGGGTGTTCGTGAGAAAACGAAATGAGTGGAATGAAGTTGAAAGATACAAAGTTTGACTTGTAGCACAAGGTTTCTCTTAAAGACCTAGAATTGACTATGTTGAGACATACTTTCCAGTTATGTATGTCATTAGTTTTAGATATCTAATTAGTCTCGCAGTTTCTGAAAATCTTGATATGAGACTTATGGATGTTGTAACTACATATTTGTATGGAGACTTAGATACTGACATCTATATGAAAATTCTAGAAGGATTTACAATGCGAGAGACTAAGTCAAAGGGCATGTGTTCAATTAAACTTAGATGAGCATTATATGGGTTGAAACAATCCAGAAGAATGTGGTATAATCGTCTTAGTATATATTTGACTAAGGAAGGATATAAAAATAGTCAATTTTGTCCATGTATCTTCATTAAGAAATCCGAGAATGGATTTTCTATAGTAGCAGTATATGTGGATGATATAAACCTGATCGGGTCTCCTGCAGAATTAGAGAAAACTGCAAACTATTTGAAGAATGAATTTGAAATGAAAGACTTGGGAAAGACAAAGCTTTGTCTCGATTTGTAAATAAACGAAGTTCAGTGGAATATTAGTGCATCAATTTTGATATATTGAAAAGTTTTTAAAATGATTCAGAATGGACAAAGCACATCTACTTAGTACACCTATGGTTGTACGGAGTTTGGATTTGGATAAAGATCCATTTCGACCAAAGGGATAAGATGAAAAAATTCTTGGCCCTGAAATATCGTATTTAAGTGCTATTGGAGCATTACTATATTTAACACAATGCACAAGACCAGATGTTGCATTTCTTTTTAATTTATTATCTAGACATAGTTTTGCACCTACACTTAGACATTGGAATGTAGTTAAACACATATTGAGATATTTTTGTAGAATAACTGACATGAGATTATTTTATTTATGTGATTCTACTGACAATTCTTGTCTAGTTGGTTGTGCAGACTCAAATATCTTTCTGACCCTCATAAGGGTTGCTTCTAAACAAGTTATGTGTTTATTAATAACCATGCAGCTATATCTTGGCGATCAACAAAGCAAGGTTCAGTAGCAGCTTCCTCTAACCATGCAGAATTAATTGTATTACAAGAAGCAACAAGAGAAAGTGTGTGGTTGCGATCGATCATCATATACGAGTAAATTATCAATTACCCACAGTTACAAATGAGCCTACAATAATATTCAAAGAAAATATGGTTTGCACTGCGCAAGTCCGAGAGGATTCATCATAGGAGATCGAATAAGCAATTTTTGCCAAACACATTTTATGCACATGAGCTCCAAAAGACGAAAGTGATCGAAGCCAAGCAAGTAAGATCAAATGAAAACTTAGCCGATTTGTTGACCAAGGCACTACCAAAGTCCACATTTCAGAAGTTGGTACACGGAATAGGCATGTGACAACTTAATCATCAGACAAACTTGCTGTTACAGATCCATTATATCGAGGGAGAGTATGACTCATGAAGAATTTTTTTGAGTTTTGCGCATTGTACTCTTTTTCCTTGTCTAAGATTTTTTTCTACTAGATTTTTCTTAGTAAGGTTTTAAAGAGGCAACAAATGTGCATACACCACCAACTAATTAATGGTGAATATCCAATGGGGAGTGTTGTAAATATGGATAATTTATATTATTATTTGGTCTACATAACCTATGCCTTTTGATTATCCATAACCTATGACTTTTGGTTATCCATAACCTATGGCTTTTGACATTTCTTCTTTTAATTGTCATCATAATGTTAACCTCAATTGTAAGCCTATTTTGTTGGTGCTTTCTTTACATGGAGAGTGCTTGCTCTCAACATGCCTTGTAAAAGTTTAGTCCCACATCGTAAATGCACCATGAGTTATCTCAACATATATACTTGGTTGTGTTGTTGAGAGATGCACATAGGGTGGTGACCCTAAGGAGGGAACCATGTGGGTGATTTTACTAGGAGGTAAGAATAAGGCTCCAAGGATTAAGCATTAATGCTTTTGTCATTCTCTTGGATTAATTCCATTTGGAGCTAAGCCCCAAAGGGGCTTAGCGACTCGGACTCAGACTCGGGCTCGGGCTCGGACTCGGGCTCATGGACTCGCACCAGGCTGACTGTGCAGACTACAAGTCAGTTATGGAAAGACTGATTCAATGCGATTAATTCAGATCCACTTTTTGTGGGATTTAATTCAATCTTTCCATAAGATTTGAATTAACTTCGTTGTCATCTTTGTGGGATTTAATTCAATCTTTCCATAAGATTTGAATTAATTTCGTTGCTATCTTTGTGGGATTTGAATTAATTTTGTTGCCATCTTTGTGGGATTTGATTCAATCTTTCCATAAGATTTGAATTAATTTCGTTGCCATCTTTGTGGGACTTAATTCAATCTTTCCATAAGATTTGAATTAATTTTATTGCTATCTTTGTGGGATTTAATTCAATCTTTCCATAACTGAAAAGGCGGTTAGGGTTTCCACCTTCTCTCTCTATATATACTCTCTTCTGGCCTCCTTTGTGAGGTATTATGAATTTTATAAGTCAAAAAAGAGAGAGAAAGAGAGAGAGTTGCTGCCGCCATTGCAAGTCCATCCGAAGAGTCAGAACAGAGGTGACTTCGAGCGTTCCACAAGTTCTTCAACTTGCTGGTTCCTGGAAGCAATTCGTGTGGGGCGAATCTTGCTTTGAGCAATGGTGTTTTGACACCCCAGTAACTTTTCTTCATCTCATCTTTTTCTACATTATTGTAACTCGTTCTGTCCCAATTGTAACACGTTTGCAAGGAAGAACGAGAGATCTTCTCTTCTCTATTTCCCTCCTTCATATTGTAATCTGGCTATTTGATTTTTTGCATCATCGTAGATCTTGAGTTTGATCACTGCAAAGTTTTTTGTGTGACATCTCAGATCTCGATTGTATCAGTTTTCCATCTTTGGTCAAGCCTCGGGACTAACAATCTCAAAGCAAGATCCTTGTAGATGGAAAACATTAATGCTTTGCTCGTCCAATCGGACTACTGCAAGTTGGAAAAGTTCGATGGAGAGCATTATCAAGTCTGGAAGAGGAAGGTTTATCTAACTCTTCAACTCAAAGACGTTGATCATGTACTGTTGGAGGAAGAACCTTCTGTTCCAGACACTGGGTCTACTGCCGCAATCAATGCGGCTACCAAACTCCAGGCCAAATGGAGAAAGGAAAATAGCATCTGCAGGCTTCTCATCCTAAATGCTATGGAGGATTCCCTGGCAGAATCCTACTCGAAGAAGGAATTTGCCAGAGACATATGGGAGTCTGTGGAAAAACTGTATGAAGATGACAGGAACAGGTGCAAGATGTTTGTGGTTGAAAAATATCACAAATTGCTCTTTGAGGACGAGAAGTCCATGTTGCCACAGGTGAAGGAATTTTTGAAGCTGCGTCAGAAACTGGAAGACGAAGAGATGCCCCTTCCCGACAAGTTTGTCGTTGGAGGGATCGTCTCAAAACTTCCTGCTAGATGGAGTACCTTCTATGCAAGGATGCTCAGAAAGAAGCTAGACATTAGCTTGGGAGATCTACTTCGAGAGATCCATGTTGAGGATGAGATGCGTTCCCAACAGAAGATGGACACTCTGTCCAAACAGTTGGCTAAGGCCAATCTAGTGCAGACGAGAGATCCCAAGGGGAAGCAGGCAGCTTCTCACAAGAAGAAGGACTTCACCAATCTAAAAGTGAAGGGTCCTTCATTCAAGCAACAGAAGTCCAAGTCCCAAGTGACTTGTTTCAATTGTGGTCACAACTGTGGGGGTTGACTCTGACTGGTGGATAGACACTGGTGCGACTTGCCATGTCTGTTCTGGCAAGGAATGGTTCGTCACGTACCAGTCGATATCTGAGAAGGTTGTCATGGCGAACCAGACCCAAGCTGAAGTTCTGGGGATCGAGATTGTGGAGCGGAAACTCACTTCTGGGAACACTCTGACGCTTCAAGGTGTGAAGCATGTTCCGGTGATTGCCAAGAACCTGATCTCTGGGAGCCTGCTCTGCAACGCAGGCTTAAGGATGGACATCAATGCTGGTCAGATGGTGATGTCCAAGAAGGGAACATACTTCGGAAAGGCTTATCAAACCGAAGGAATGTTTAAAATTCAGCTTGTCAACCAATTTGATGACATTAATGCAGTTGTATTTTCTGATTATTCTCTGGAGTTGTGGCATAATAGACTAGGACATGTTCATTGTAAAAGAATTAACAAAATGTCTAGTCTAGGACTTATCTCCAAATGTGGGGGTAAGGTGGAGAAGTATGAAGTATGTGCTCAGACGAAGATCATAAGGAAACCCTTTCATCGGGTCAATCGAAGCACAGATCTTCTAGAGTTAGTACACTCCGATATCTGTGACTTCAAACATTTCTCCACGAAGGCCGGGATGAAGTATTTCATAACCTTCATCGACGACTTCTCAAAATACGCGTTCGTCTACTTGCTCAAGAATAAAGACGAAGCTTTCGAAAAGTTCAGAGAGTTCAGGGCCGAAGCTGAACGACAGACTGGACAACAACTCAAGAGGTTGAGAAGTGATCAAGGTGGGGAGTACAGGTCTCATGACTTCGCTTCGTTCTGCAAAGAACATGGAATCATATGCGAGACTACTGCTCCATATTCTCCTCAATCCAACAGAGTAGCAGAGAGAAAGAACCGAACATTAACAGAAATGATGAATTCAATGCTGCTTACTGCAGGTCTTCCAAAATGCTACTGGGGAGAAGCTGCATTAACGGCCACTTTCATTCTGAATAGAGTGCCATATGCAACTTCGGACGTAACTCCTTATGAACTCTGGTTTAAAGTCAGACCAAACTTGAATGTCATTCGAGTGTGGGGGTGTCTGGCGTATGTGAAGCTTCCAGATCTGAAGATTCGGAAGCTGGGGACAAAGGACTACGAAGGCGATCTTCTTGGGGTATGCCGAGAAGAGTGATGCTCGGAGATTTCTTGATATTGAGTCAAATCATATCATCGAATCTCGCGATGCTGAATACTTTAAAGACAAGTTTGCAAAAGACAAAAATATTGTTCTTTCGGACATTCCGGAAAATGATGTAGGTGCAAATGAGACTGAAATCTCATATGGGCCAGTAGTCCAAGAAGAAGCTGTTGTTGATGAAACAACTCTTGTACCAGAACTCGCAGAGCCATCAGCAAAGCGAACGAGGAGACCTAAAGACTTCGGAGATGACTTTGTCACCTATCATGTGGAAGCAGATCCGCTTACCTATGATGAGGCGATGAAGACCAGAGATGCTATCTTCTGGAAGGAGGCAGTGAATGACGAGTTTGACTCTATCACCTCCAATAACACATGGGTGTTGGTAGATCTACCTGAAGGAGAAAAGCCCATCGGATGTAAATGGATCTTCAAGAAGAAGATGAAGGCAGATGGAACTATTGACAAGTTCAAGGCCAGGCTTGTAGCCAAGGGATTTTCTCAGAAATAGGGGATAGACTACTTTGACACATACGCTCCAGTAGCTCGGATGACCACCATCAGGATGTTAATCGCTCTAGCAGCCATACATAAGTTGGTGATACATCAGATGGATGTAAAGACAACATTCCTGAATGGAGAGCTGACCGAAGAGATTTACATGCAACAGCCAGATGGATTTGTCGTCAAAGGTCTTGAAGACAAAGTCTGCAAGTTGGTGAAATCATTGTATGGTTTGAAGCAAGCTCCTAAGATGTGGCATGAGAAGTTTGACAAAGTTATTAGGTCAAACGGCTATAGAGTCAGCGAGACGGACAAATGTGTTTACACAAAGTTCGCTGATGGAAGAGGAGTCATCGTTTGTCTGTACGTGGACGACATGCTAATCCTAGGGACGGATATAGGCTGTGTCACAGAGGCAAAGAAGTTCCTCTCAACCAAGTTCAGTATGAAGGACTTGGGGGATGCAGATGTCATCTTGGGCATAAAGATAATCCGGACAGACACTGGAGTAGCGCTGTCACAATCTTACTACATTGAGAAGATGCTCACACGCTATGGGAATAAGGATCTTCCAGGGATCGATACGCCATACAGGTGTGATCAGAAGCTGAAGCCAAACTCGAGGGAAAGCGTCAGGCAGCTAGAATATTCTAGCATTATCAGAAGTTTAATATACGCAACCACTACCACAAGGCCTGACATAGCTTTCACCGTGGGAATGTTGAGTCAGTTCACAAGCAACCCAGGGGTTGAGCACTGGAAAGCTGTGAAGCGGGTGATGAGATATCTCAAGAAGACTCAGACATATGCACTGCACTACAACAGGTATCCGACAGTAGTGGAAGGCTTAAGTGATGCTAGCTGGTGTTCAGAGGTGGAAAGCGAGAGATCCACTGGTGGATATGTCTTTTTCTTGGGTGGAGCTGCTATATCGTGGAAGTCGAAGAAGCAGACTATACTCTCTCATTCCTCCATGGAATCTGAATTCTATGCACTTGAAACTGCAGCAGATGAAGCAGAATGGCTTCGGGAGCTCATGTATGATCTTCCAGTGGTTGGGGCTCAGACACCGACGATACCGATATACTGTGGCAACCAGGCGACTGCGGCGGTGGCATCAAATGACCTCTTCAACGGAAAGAAGAGGACTGTGCGGTTGAAGCACATGACAGTACACGATCTTATCAAAAGAGGTGTAATTACAGTGATTGATGTTCGGAGTCAGGAGAACCTGGCAGATCCGTTCACAAAGGTCTCAAGCGTCAGTTGGTCGATGACACAGCTTGTAAAATGGGCTTAAAGGCATTCTGATAGTGTGTCTTTGTAATCCTACCATAAAGTTTTATGCTATTAGTTCAAAGAGAAATCTACTAGGCATCTAATTTTTGGTTCAAAGGAGGTTCACTGACTGGGAAACTATCAGGTAACAGTGGGTACTTGTTCTCTGGAACATGGAAGGGATACGGACCCATAACCACTGTTGTCTACTATGTATTTTCTGCAGAAAAAACAGATCCTGTGAAAGGTTGGCTTAAACGCCTTAATGAGTTCTCAGGCAGAGTGAATACCTGGTGTGCTTTACAGGAAGCACGGTAGAACAGAACTACAAGGAGTGAAACTCCATGCTACAGTGGGGTGACTCCACCATGAGGTTCCCAGGTCTGGGGTAATGCCTCGGCTTTGCAAGCCAAGTCATAGCGGCGTAGCACCGCAAATAGGCAGGTAGCCTAATGCTGTATGACGTAATTAAAGAGTTGTAGATAGCACTACAAAGGGGAGGATGGCCCCATGTTACAGTGGCACGACACCATGATGAGGTACCCAGGTAGGTGTTGACACAAAGTCACAGTCAACCAAATATTGACTACATTGACCAAATAATATTTGTATTAATTCAATACGACACACGACGACTGCATTCAGTTCAAGACAGATGACAGCTCAGTCTCCGGCTCTCAGTGTGTTCTGGAGTCTGTATTTTATGATTTCATTGAGTCTAGATTTATGTACTCTGAGTCTTGCTGAGCTCTTGGAACTTAGTCTATAACCTACCCAAAATCCCAAGCTCCACTGAACCAAAAACTGCCCACTGGTCCCCTTAGAACCACTCTGTGCTCTGGAGACAGAGTTCGGGCCGAACTCTGCCTCCACACAGAGTTCGGGCCGAACTCTGTCCCCTAGAAATCAGGAACCCTAATTTTAGGGATAGCTGGTTGCTAGCTGTCCAACGGCCAAATTTTTGAATTTTCCTACCCGAATTCTGGCCGAATTCTGCCTATAAAAACACTATAAATAGGACATGAATTCTCTCATTTCAATCCATCCAATCTTCTCTTCTCTTCTCTCTTATAAGCTCAATAAGCCATACCCTTCCCATCTACTAGCCACAAGCCTCCTAAGTCTCGAGTGCTCAGCATCTCTCAGTTAGGATTCTTGTGCAAGAGTTGAAGAAGTCGCTTGGACAATTCCAAGCAAATCGCTACTGCGATCCTCTGTTAGAAGTTGACGTGCTCTTCTGAAGAAAAGGCACGGGTTGTAAACTACTATTTCACAAATAGTGGATTTAATCCTGAGCTAGAGTTCTCAGGCCTGGACTAGTCCTCCACGAGGGAAACCAGGTTAAAATCGCTGTGTTTGCGTATGCTCTTCTGCTCTTTATTTATTTTCCGCACTTTACTCTGATTATTGATTGTTGGTGAAAGAGTTATTTTTAATTGGCTATTTTTCTATATAAACTCTATTCACCCCCCTCTAGAGTTGCCAAACTGTTCTTCAATTGGTATCAGAGCTCTGTTCTCTTTACAAGGACTAACATCCTAAGAGCTGATCCATGGCAACCACACAATCCTTGATTTCCAATCATGGTGAAGGTCAGTCCACTCATAGGCCTCCCCTATTTGATGGAACTAACTACACATATTGGAAAACAAGGATGAGCTTCTATCTTAAGTCTCTAGACTTTGACCTGTGGACTGTCGTCACTGACGGTTACAAAAGCCCGCCAGGATAGTTGTCGATGGTGACCTCATTGAGAAACCACACGACAAATATTCTGTCGAGGAGAAGAAACAGGCAAGTCTAGATGCTAGGGCTATTAATGCTTTATTCTGTGCTATAGACAGGAATGAGTTCAACAGGGTTTCTACTTGCACCACTGCTCATGAAGTATGGAGACTTCTAGAAGTGACGCATGAAGGAACCACACAGGTCAAGGAATCTAAAATAAGCCGTCTCACTCAAGAATACGAAGCCTTCAAGATGAAGCCAAGTGAGACGATCACTCAAATGATCACAAGATTCCTCGACATCATCAATCCTCTATCTTCGCTCGGAAAGCAGTACTCAAACCACGAAAAGATTCGTAAGCTGCTCAGAGGGCTACCAAAGATTTGGAACCCTAAGGTGACAGCCATCATAGAAGGAAACGATCTCACAACAATGTCAATGGAGACCTTGATGGGTAAGCTTATGACTCACGAGCTTGACCTCAAGGACTTCGAAGAGCCTGCTCCGAAGACCAGGGAGATCGCACTCAAAGCTCATCATCGAAGAGCTAATCATGATGAGACCGAAGAAGATAACTCGGATGATGAAGACCAAGCTCTCATGGTTCGCAACTTCAGGAAATTCCTTCGCTTCAATCGAAGGAAGAAGGAATCTCAAGAAGACGATGAAGAAGAACCAACTTGTTACGGTTGCAAGAAAACTGGACATGTCCGAAAAGACTGCCCATTCCTGAAGAAGAGCAACCGCTATGAGAAGCCATACAAAAAGAACTCATCAAAGAAATATGCCAACACAGGCATCTGGCATGAGAGTGAAGCAAGTGACTCTGAGAAAGAAAAGGACTCTCCTCAAGATACAGCAAATGTGTGCCTGATGGCGACGTCTAACAAGGTATCTAACGAAACTCTGGATGACTTCTCTTTTGATGAACTTGGCGATGCTTTCACTGATTTACTCGATGATCATAAAAAGGTCATCGGTAAATATAAACATGCCAAGGACAAAATCAAAAGTCTAGAAGATGAGATACAAAGAATTTCTTTACTTCTTGATAATGTTAGAGACACATCACCCACTAATGACGCTGATGAAGTATCCAAGCTTAAATTAAGCTTGCATGATGCCGAAGCACGTATTGAGCAACAAACTCAAGAAATCACTACACTCAACACGTTGCTTGCTGAAGAAAAGAGTAGACACAAGATTTCCATGACTAAGATATATGGCTTAAATATTAAGGTTAATGAACTGCAAGCTGTTACCAAAAGATTAGAAACCAAATTGGGTAAACAGGTTGTTCAACCTCAAACCCAATCACATGAGCACAACACCACTCATGCTAGTCAACCATGTCATTCTCATACAGCACATAACCATGCATTCATATACACCAACTTTCACAAACCACATGCACGTAAGAACAATTCTCACTCAGTACACAAGCATCATGCACAAAGACACAATCAACATCACTCCACACATAAAAATCATCATGCCATGCCATATAGACAAGATCATCATGCAATGCCATATAGACAAGGTCCTCATATACCATATAGACAAAATCATCATGTCATGCCATATAGACAAAATCATCATGCCATGCCATCTAGACAATATCAGCATGTCACACACCATAGACAATACCATCATTCTATGTCTCAAAGACACCATCACCATGCTACTTATTTCATGCATAATCATCCTCACCATGCTAACTCTTCACATCATGTCCATCCTCATCCTGTTGCTTATAGATATTATTCTTATGCTCCTAGTATAAACAAGAATGCTATCTGTACTTATTGTGGATTACATGGACATATCTCACCACAGTGCAGAGTTAGAAGACTTGTAGATAAAAGGATATATGCTTGGTTCCCAAAGACTAACTTTTCAGGACCCTCAAGAACTCGGGTACCAAAGGTCACATCTACTCTTGATGTAGGTGGACCTTCCCTCCTCAACTGAAAGTAAGTGGATTCTCGATAGTGGATGCTCGCGACATATGACGGGAGACGCAAATCTTTTTGCATCACTATCGATGAAGAGAGAAGGATACGTATCCTTCGGTAACAATCTCAAAGGGCACATTATAGGTAATGGTATCATTGGTCATCCTCCCTCTCCTGTAATAAAGGATGTCTGCCTAGTGACCGAGTTAAAGCATAACCTGCTCAGCATTAGTCATCTTGCTGATCATGGATATGATATTAACTTTGGACAAAACAGTTGCTACATCTATGATAGGTCAACTGGAGACATTGCTTTTGAAGGGAAAAGAGAGGATAACATCTATATTTTCTATCTTTCTATAAATACTAACAATGCAGGTAGATGTTTATATGCCCACAAAGACGAACGACTACTTTGGCACCAGCGTCTTGGTCACGCCAACATGGATGCTATATCCAGGCTTTCTACCAAGAAGCTAGTGAGAGGATTGCCTGACATCACATTCAAAAAGGACACGGTATGTGCCGAATGTGAACTAAACAAGGCAACAAAATCCTCGTTTCATTCCATCAACTCTGTAAGTACCACTAGACCCTTGCAACTTCTTCATATGGATTTATTTGGTCCTAGTAGAATAGCTAGCCTTGGTGGCAAACTGTATGCATTTGTTATTGTTGATGATTTTTCGAGATTTACTTGGGTTTTCTTTCTCGCTAATAAGAGCGATGCTATTTCTGCTTTCAAAGTTTTTGTTAAGAAAGTTCAAAACGAAAAAGGCTACATAATTACTCGAATCCGAAGTGATCATGGAGGCGAATTCGTAAATTATGATTTTGAAAGTTTTTGTAATGCAAATGGTTTTGATCATGAATTTTCTTGTCCTAGAACTCCTCAACAAAATGGTGTTGTGGAGCGGAAGAATAGAACTCTCGGCGATATGGCCAGAGTCATGTTGAATAAATTTTCACTTCCGAAATACTTTTGGGCAGAAGCTGTTAGTACAGCATGCCATATTTTGAATAGGGTGCTGATTCGTCCCATTACGAAGAAAACACCCTATGAGCTTTGGTTTGGGAGAACCCCTAATGTTTCTTATTTTAAAGTTTTTGGTTGTAGATGTTTCATCCTTAACACCAAAGACAACTTAGGCAAATTTGATGCCAAAGCTGACGATGGTATCTTTCTTGGTTATGCCGCCAAGAGTAAGGGATATAGAGTTTTCAATAAACGCTCATTTATTGTGGAAGAGTCAACAAATGTGACTTTTGATGAAAACAACAGTGCAGCAAGTACTCTTGATGATGACGTTGAGCCATCAACTTCTACTCCAATGAATACTTTAACCGAAACTAATTCTCTGGAGGGTTTGCCTAAGAAATTCTCTTTCAAACCTTCTCATCCAGAAAATTTAGTTATAGGAGAAGTTTCACGTGGAGTAACTACTAGATCATCACTAAGAGACTCTGTTGCTAGCACTGCCTTTATTTCACAAGTAGAGCCTAAAAACATTTCTGAAGCTTTTAATGATGAATTTTGGATTTCTGCTATGCAAGAAGAACTCAACCAATTCGAGAGAAGCCAAGTATGGGAACTCGTTCCTAGACCGGTTAATCACTCTATAATTGGTACTAAATGGGTTTTTAGAAACAAAGTAAATGAAGATGGTTCAGTCACACGTAACAAAGCTCGTCTAGTAGCTCAAGGATACAACCAAGAGGAAGGTATCGACTACGATGAGACGTATGCTCCTGTTGCTAGACTAGAATCCATTCGGATGCTTTGTGCTTTTGCTAATTTTCAAAACTTTAAATTATTTCAAATGGATGTGAAAAGTGCTTTTCTGAATGGTTTTATTAAGGAAGAAGTTTATGTGAAACAACCTCCTGGCTTTGAAAATCACAAATTTCCCGACCACGTGTTCAAGCTAAAGAAAGCACTTTATGGCCTCAAACAAGCCCCCAGAGCTTGGTATGAAAGGCTAAGTAGCTTCTTACTTGAGAAAGGTTTTTCAAAAGGGAAAATTGACACTACACTGTTTATAAAATCTTTTAAAGACACTATTCTATTGATTCAAATTTATGTTGATGATATTATTTTTGGGTCTACTGATGAAACTCTTTGTCAAGAATTTGCCAAGTGTATGCAGACAGAATTTGAGATGAGCATGATGGGAGAGCTCAACTACTTTCTTGGCCTGCAAGTAAAGCAACTGGCAAATGGAACTTTTATCTGTCAATCGAAGTATACCAAGGACATGCTGAAGAAGTTCGACCTTGACAACGTCAAACCAATTAGCACGCCAATGGCTACTTCAACCAAACTCGAACCAGATGAAAGCGGCAAACCCGTTGATCAACGTAAGTATCGAGGTATGATAGGCAGCTTACTTTATTTAACTGCTAGTCGCCCCGATATCATGTTTAGTGTTTGCCTATGCGCTAGATATCAAGCAAATCCTAAGGAATCTCACATGACCGCGGTTAAGCGTATCTTTCGATACCTTAAGGGTACGGTTACAGTGGGCCTATGGTATCCCAAGTCAACATCATTTGACCTCATCGGTTACTCTGATGCTGACTTTGCTGGATGCAAGGTCGACCGTAAAAGTACGAGCGGCACGTGTCATTTGTTAGGAAAGGCTTTAGTCTCATGGTTTAGCAAGAAGCAGAACTCTGTCGCACTATCCACAACAGAAGCTGAATACATAGCAGCTGGGCGTTGTTGTGCACAGATTCTGTGGATGAAGCAAACCCTTGAAGACTATAAGTTATCTTTCATGCATATTCCTATATTCTGTGACAATACTAGTGCCATCAATTTGACTAAAAACCCTGTCTGCCACTCACGCACTAAACACATTGAGATCAGACACCACTTTTTGCGTGATCATCAGCAAAATGGCACGATTAACTTAGAATTTATTGACACTGATCATCAGCTAGCAGATTTCTTTACTAAGCCATTATCCGAAGAGCGCTTCAATTATCTTTGTCGTGAACTCGGAATTTTGGATGAAGCAGTTATAAGTTGAGACTTACCTGCGTAAATATCGAGTATATTTTGACTCTTTTATGACAAATTTATTATGGGTACAAGCCGAAAGGGTCCTTCTGACAAAAAGGCGTAAAAGCCTAAGCGACACGGTGCACTAGTCCTCAGGACTACCGCTAGCTGGGATCCGGCCCCTGCAGCTAACCCATGGCAAATTTGAAATACTGAATTACAATATATTTCCTTATTTATTATATGGTTTGTTACGATTTATTATTGCCAAATTGATCTTCCTAAAGTTCATTCTGACCTTTGTGAATCTCTCTATGTACTTTATTGTGTTTATCAAAATTGTAACCTCCAAATCTCTTTCTGTTCAACACTTAATCATTTTTCAGCCTGAATTTTGTTCTGGACCACTGATCCAGAACTCGGGCCGAACTCTGCCCCTAACAGAGTTCGGGCCGAGTTCGGTCCCTAGGTTCCAGAATCGGGATCTGGCTCCGCCGTTGGATCTTTTCTAATCCGATGGTCACTATTCTACCCGACCCAAGACAAAGCCCTACTTTATGTCGGGATTCCTTCTCTTTCCTCCCATATTACTTCCTTCTTCACCTCTCCAAACTCCTTCCTTCAAACCCTAACCCTAGTTTTTGATCTAGAGTGCTCTATTTCTTCTCAAAATCAAGGGAAAGGGATTTTTCAACGTTCTCTTCAACTGTTTGACATTATTTTCAGGTATAACTCTCTATTTCTCTCCATTTCAAGTTATCCAATTTCTTGTAAATGGCTCCACGCTTGCCCAATCGTGGGAAGAGGATCCGAACCGAGGGTGCCTCCTCTTCGAATCCTCCTCCTCCGATTGAACAAGTAGTTGAACAACACCCCATTCATCCGTTGTTCAATCCGCCGAGTCCCGTTGACCCTAACACATACGACGACCGTCTATTTGTATCGCTAGACGCCTCTAATGAATGGTTTAGCGATTTTAGGACTCGTCCGGTGTTTGGGGGCCATCCCATCAATTTCACAATATTTTCTCAATATGAGTCTTTATTCCATGATCTTTGTTTGGATGCTTTAGTTGCTTCAAATTCTGTCATCTACCGTAGTACAATCCAAATGTTCTATTGCAATTTAACTTTTGATGCAACACACATCTATTCCCGGGTTGCCGGTATTGACATCGCCTTCAATGATTCTGAGTTGGGGGATTTTCTTGATCTTGTTAATCTTGATACTTGGAATAAACTTGTGGAAGCACGTCAATTTCAATTTGTTGGCGATACTTCTCTTGAAGGATTCAAGGAGGAATTATGTGCTCCTAACATAAGTCCTCGCAAACTTATGGCCAAGCATCTCAACCCCTACTTCTATGAGCTTCACCGAATGGTTTTTAACACCATCTTACCCAAGACTGGCTCAACAGATGAAGTCACTTATCTTGAGATCTCCGCCTTATATCATCTCCACTATCGTATTCCATTCAACTTTCCACGGACTATGATGGATTGGATGATCAACTGTCGGAAGAAACCAAGAGCTTTGGTTTATCCTCTCTATCTTCCTTTCGTTTTTCGTGCCTTCATCATTCCTATCCATGATTGTCCGTTCCTGCCTGCACCTGCCTTTCTATCCAAAGCACGACGCCTTCAGCCTGTCGCTGCTTCTGAGTCATCTGAGCATTCTGCTGATGAGGAGCCTGACGCCCCTCCTTTTGGTCAGGATGCACCACCTCCACCTGCCACTCTTGAGTCCATTCAGACCATGCTCCGGGATCGTTTTACTCTTGAGGACGATCGCTGGACACAGCTGGACTATCGTACCACTCTGCAGATGAGTGCTCTCGGCAACTCTCTGCATGATATCCGGTACTCTCTGTCTCAGCATCTGCACATTCCCATGGAGAGGGATCCAGCGCGCGCGGGTTATCGCATTGATGATCCGTGGGTTATGCGTTACATGGATCCGGATGATGCTTTTGTGGACCCTCGTCGCTCCTTCCATGGTCCATCAGATGTTCCAGGACCATCTCGTGCTCCATGATGGAGATTGGCTACTATCTGCTGCTGCTGCTACTGATGATGATCTTAGTTACTTTTGATTTCAGTTATTTAGTTTCTTATGGATTTATGTAGCTGGTTTTATGTACTCTGTTTATGAGTTGGCCACTTGGTTTGGTGGATGACATTATCTGTCTTTATTATCATTCTATGTCAGTGACTTATTTTGCTTAGTATTTTACTGTTTCTTCTCTGCTTGGTGTGGTTGCATTAATATTCATTGCTTCTTTATATTGCTAACTGCCAAAAGGGGGAGAAATAATGTATATTTTTATTGTTTTGCTTTTGGGAGATATTAGATATCATACTGGTTCTATGCATTCGTATATCTGTGTATATCTGTACTTCTTGCTCTGGAAAATATTATCTATCAGATCACAGGTACTATGCATTTTGTAAGGGGGAGAGCTATAGCTTCTAGCTCGACACCGTTCATGGTTTACGGGGGAGCTATTTTCTCTTAGCTCAGGCATCGTGTATGGGGGAGCTATGGAACTATGTTACAATCAACTGTGTCCAGGTATGAATATTGAAATATACATATATTATTTTGTCAATTATCAATATGGGGGAGATTGTTGACACAAAGTCACAGTCAACCAAATATTGACTACATTGACCAAATAATATTTGTATTAATTCAATACGACACACGACGACTGCATTCAGTTCAAGACAGATGACAGCTCAGTCTCCGGCTCTCAGTGTGTTCTGGAGTCTGTATTTTATGATTTCATTGAGTCTAGATTTATGTACTCTGAGTCTTGCTGAGCTCTTGGAACTTAGTCTATAACCTACCCAAAATCCCAAGCTCCACTGAACCAAAAACTGCCCACTGGTCCCCTTAGAACCACTCTGTGCTCTGGAGACAGAGTTCGGGCCGAACTCTGCCTCCACACAGAGTTCGGGCCGAACTCTGTCCTCTAGAAATCAGGAACCCTAATTTTAGGGATAGCTGGTTGCTAGCTGTCCAACGGCCAAATTTTTGAATTTTCCTACCCGAATTCTGGCCGAATTCTGCCTATAAAAACACTATAAATAGGACATGAATTCTCTCATTTCAATCCATCCAATCTTCTCTTCTCTTCTCTCTTATAAGCTCAATAAGCCATACCCTTCCCATCTACTAGCCACAAGCCTCCTAAGTCTCGAGTGCTCAGCATCTCTCAGTTAGGATTCTTGTGCAAGAGTTGAAGAAGTCGCTTGGACAATTCCAAGCAAATCGCCACTGCGATCCTCTGTTAGAAGTTGACGTGCTCTTCTGAAGAAAAGGCACGGGTTGTAAACTACTATTTCACAAATAGTGGATTTAATCCTGAGCTAGAGTTCTCAGGCCTGGACTAGTCCTCCACGAGGGAAACCAGGTTAAAATTGCTGTATTTGCGTATGCTCTTCTGCTCTTTATTTATTTTCCGCACTTTACTCTGATTATTGATTGTTGGTGAAAGAGTTATTTTTAATTGGCTATTTTTCTATATAAACTCTATTCACCCCCCTCTAGAGTTGCCAAACTGTTCTTCAGTAGGGGTAAAGCCTCGACCTTGCAAACCATGTCGTTGCGGCATAACACCGCAAGGAAGCCTTAGGCTTCATGCTGAGTAGATTGGCACTACAAAGAGGCTGAGACCTCATGCTACAGTAGTATGACACTACGATGAGGTTCCCAGGTAGGGGTAATGCCTCGGCTTCATGCCATGTCATAGCGGCGTAGCACCGCAAGGAAGCGCAAGGCTTTATGCCATGTCTCTTTAATAAAGAACTCACCTATAGTGTATGGAAAGAGATATCAGGCCGTCTCTTGAGGGTAAACTTGTAGACGCCCAAAATTATACACTGAAACCAGGCTGGCACAGGGCCTTTAATGTGCAGCCAGAAGCACACGTAACTACACTTTGTGAGTGGGAAGAATTATAATTGTGGTACAGAATTCAAGGCGTAGTCCATTCTTGTATCACATTATTATTTAACCCATGCGGAAAGATTCAAGTCGTCAGCGACATCTATCCTAATGCAAAATGGACAGTTACTGTGGGGAACGCTCAACCCTGGACACATATATATGTTATGATATGTGGGGGATTGTTGGTGCTTTCTTTACATGGAGAGAGCTTGCTCTCAACATGCCTTGTAAAAGTTTATTCCCACATCGTAAATGCACCATGAGTTATCTCAACATATATACTTGGTTGTGTTGTTGAGAGATGCACATGGGGTGGTGACCCTAAGGAGGGAACCATGTGGGTGATTTTACTAGGAGGTAAGAATAAGGCTCCAAGGATTAAGCATTAATGCTTTTGTCATTCTCTTGGATTAATTCCATTTGGAGCTAAGCCCCAAAGGGGCTTAGCGACTCGGACTCGGACTCGGGCTCGGGCTCGGACTCGGGCTCATGGGCTCATGGACTCGCACCAGGCTGACTGTGCAGACTACAAGTCAGTTATGGAAAGACTGATTCAATACGATTAATTCAGATCCACTTTTTGTGGGATTTAATTTAATCTTTCCATAAGATTTGAATTAACTTCGTTGTCATCTTTGTGGGATTTAATTCAATCTTTCCGTAAGATTTGAATTAATTTCGTTGCTATCTTTGTGGGATTTGAATTAATTTCGTTGCCATCTTTGTGGGATTTGATTCAATCTTTCCATAAGATTTGAATTAATTTCGTTGCCATCTTTGTGGGACTTAATTCATTCTTTCCATAAGATTTGAATTAATTTTATTGCTATCTTTGTGGGATTTAATTCAATCTTTCCATAACTGAAAAGGCGGTTAGGGTTTCCACCCTCTCTCTATATATATACTCTTTTCTGGCCTCCTTTGTGAGGTATTACGAATTTTATAAGTCAGAAAAGAGAGAGAAAGAGAGGGAGTTGCTGCCGCCATTGCAAGTCCATCCGAGGAGTCAGAACAGAGGTGACTTCGAGCGTTCCACAAGTTCTTCAACTTGCTGGTTCCTGGAAGCAATTCGTGTGGGGCGAATCTTGCTTTGAGCAACGGTGTTTTGACACCCCATCAAATTTTCTTCATCTCATCTTTTTCTACATTATTGTAACTCGTTCTGTCCCAATTGTAACACGTTTGCAAGGAAGAACGAGAGATCTTCTCTTCTCTATTTCCCTCCTTCATATTGTAATCTGGCTATTTGATTTTTTGCATCATCGTAGATCTTGAGTTTGATCACTGCAAAGTTTTTTGTGTGACATCTCAGATCTCGATTGCATCAGTTTTCCATCTTTGGTCAAGCCCCGGGACTAACATATATAAGGGGCTCTTCTCAAGTTGATTGAGACTAGTGAATGAAGAAACAATCTCCTCCATTTTCTATCTCCATCTCTTTACTTTATAATAATATCAATACTTTTATACTATTATATAATCTATACTACTATATAATGAAAAAAGTAGGCTTCACCTTGAAAGTTTTTGTTTTCTAAAATACCCTCATCTATGTTTACTAATTAAGATTGTTCAATGTTCACTAAATTTAATATGGGCAGTTATGTAATTACCTATAGGAAAAAAAATTAAGTTTGTTACTAGCTCTTCCCAAGTATTATGAAATACGTGCAAGGCACGTATATATATATATATATATATATATATATATATATATATATATATATATATATATATATATATATATATAAACACACACACACACACACACAAATGACCTCTAGCTTAGTGGTTAGGAGAGATGCATGGGGCCCGAGTGGTCAGGAGATCGATTCCTGGTACGAGCGTTCGCCACAATTACCTTCTTTCAATATATATATATATATATATATATATATATATATATATATATATATATATATATATATATATATATCTATAATATAATGCGGCTTAGAACCGGCTTCAAAGTAAGCCATATGTATATCATCAACCAATTAATTTAGAAACTTTAAAAAAATTAAGTACTGTAACTGTAGTTGTTTTCTCACATAGTTGAAAAATAAAAATAAAAACCTAAAATCCTCCTAACTACTACATGAACATGTGGAAATCCTAAAATATTTTAAAATTTAAACTAACTAAATGATATTATCTAACTAAACACATCCAATTTTTTTAATATAATAAATCATAACTAAAATATATTCAAATTATATTTAAAATATTCTAACATCATTTAGATTTATATATTTCAATAATATCATAGATTTTTTATGTGCAACTCACGTAAAAGTAACTAGTATATATAAGATTTTCTTTCCTGTATTGTAGGGAGGTTCGGTCGTTCTTTGCTAACCAGAGGGCCCCCTTACCCTCCTTTTCAGGATACAAGGGGCTCTTTCCGACGTCGCTCCCACATTCTCATTAGTAGCCCCCCTTAATTTCCGAGTGGGGCTCGCAACAAGACATTTTTGTAACGAATTT
>JANAVB010003400.1:19005424-19502924 GCA_029216955.1 Iris pallida | reverse complement strand
CCTTCGGTTCGGGGTCGGCGACCGTCCAGGACCAACGGATCATGAGAGCCCAAAAAAAATTAGTTTAAACATAAATATGCTAATAATTTTGTATCTAAAATAGAACTAATATATATACTCCCTTTTTGATACAAAGCTATGTGGTGTAGTGGTTAGTATACTTGTATGTTAACGATTTTTACTTCAATTCTTGGTGGTAACTTCTTTTTAAATTTATTTCTATTTTATTTTTTAATATTTTTTACATTATGTATGAAATCTTAGTTTGAAAGTTTGTCCCATGTCCCCCATGAGCCCAGGGCCAGCCCTGGGACAACATAAATATCCTAGACAGACCCTTCGTCAAGTGGTCTGCAAGGTTTTTTTTTTCTGACTTTATATAGTCAAGAACCACATATTTGCCCAATAGGCTCTTTATTGACTTGAAGCGCAGCTGCAGGTGCCTGTTCATCTTAGCATTCACAAAATCATGCTTTAGTAGTTCTATAACAGATTTATTATCACAGTTTATAGAAATTGCAAGAATAGGATGAACAGAAACAGGTACATGCATAATAAGATTTCTAAGCCATTCGGCTTCTGTACAGGTAGTGTCTAAAGCTATCATCTCAGAGTCCATAGTACCTCTGGCAATGATAGTCTGTTTACATGATCCCCAGAAGATCGCAGCTCCTGCTAGGGTAAAAACATATCCAGTAGTGGATTTCACATCATGTGAATCAGTTACCCAATTTACATCGGAGTAACCTTCTATGATATCAGGATGTCTAGTATAATAAAGTTTATAATCTAGAGTTCCCTTAAGATATCTAAATACTCTATCCAAAGCAGTCCAGTGTGATTGGTTTGGGTTACTAGTATATCTGCTTAGTCTTCCAATAGCAAATACAATATCAGGTCTGGTCCTATTTGTTATGTACATAAGGGACCCAATCATTTGTGAATATCTATGTTGTTCTATAGGAGATCCTTCATTCTTCGTGAGAACAACATTACTATCATAAGGAGTAAGGGCAGGTTTCTTGTCAAAATACTCAAACTTCTTTAGTATTTTTTTAATTGAATGTGCTAAGAATAGAGTATATCCTTCATTACATTTGGACACTTGCATTCCTAGGATCAGGTTTGCCTCATCTAGGTCTTTCATATCAAACTGGTTAGATAAATAATTCTTAGTGTTATTTATCAATTCCAGTGAAGATCCTAAAATAAGGATATCATCAACATACAAGCATAAGATAATACAACTTTCATTTGTATTTTTGGAATACAAACATTTGTCATATTCATTTGGCACAAAACCAAATTCTATAATGACTTTGTCAAATTTATTTTGCCATTGCTTGCGAGCTTGCTTTAGACCATAAAAAGATTTTACTAATCTACAAACCTTCTTTTATTGACCTTTAGCAATAAAACCTTTAGGTTGCTCCATATAGATCTCTTCTTCTAAATTTTTATTTAGAAATGCTGTCTTTACATCCATTTGATGGATCAACATATCATGAATGGAAGCTAAAGCTAGAAGGGTTTTAATAGAAGAGATTCTAGCTACAGGAGAGTAGGTATCAAAATAATCTAATCCTTTCTTCTGGGTAAATCCTTTAGCTACTAGCCTAGCCTTGTATTTTTCTATGGTGCCATCGGCTCTAAGTTTCTTTTTGAAGATCCACTTACAACCTATGGGTTTACTACCTAAAGGTAGGTCTGCTAAAAACCAAGTATTGTTCTCCATAATGGAGTTATACTCATTGTTAATAGTTTCTTTCCAGAAAGGGGCATCAGGGGAAGATATGGCTTCTTCATAAGTTGAAGGATCAACCTCTATCAAAAAAGTGAAGAATCCTTCTCATAAATTCTTTTCAATCCTTTCTCTTTTACTCCTTCTAGGTTCTATGACTTGTTCAGATTGAGAATTAGGCATTTGATCATGAGAACCAGTAGATGGAGTAAGAGAAGGGTTAGAGGAAGATGAAGGGGTTCTATCCTTGAAGAAAAAAATGTTCTTAAAGTAAACTGCATCTCTAGCTTCAATAATTGTGTTATTAGAGATTTCATTTACTTCAGAATGGGTTACAAGAAATCTATTGGCATTACTATCTAGGGCATATCCTATGAACACATCATCTACAGTCTTAGGTCCTATCTTTCTCTTTTTGGGTTCAGGAATTCCTATTTTAGCTAGACATCCCCAAACTTTGAGGTAATTATTAATCCTATGGGTTCGACCTTTCCATAACGCATATGGGGTCTTATCATTAGTCTTATTAGGTATCCTATTAAGGATATAACAGACTGATAAAAGGGCTTCTCCACATAAATTATCAGGGGCACCTGAGATGAGAAGTATGGCATTAACCATGTCTAACAGAGTGCGATTCTTCCTTTCAGCAACCCCGTTGGACTGTGGAGAATAAGGAGCGGTAACCTCATGAATAATTCTATGCTCTTCACAGAAGTTAGTCATATCATTTAAGGTATACTCTCCACCACGATCTGATCTAAGGATCTTAATCTTTCTATCTAACTGGTTTTCAGCTTCAGATTTATAGACCTTGAATCTGTCTAGAACTTAATCTTTGGTCTTAAGAAGGTAGGTGTAACAATACTTTGAGTGGTCATCTATAAAAGTGATAAAGTATTTTCTACCGCCTCGGGTTAAGACCCTATTGGAATCACAAACATCACTATGGATAACTAGGAGTTCAGAATCCCTATGGACAAATTTGAAAGGCAATCTTGTGTGTTTGGCTTGAACACAGATCTCACATTTGTGTTCATCATCTATAGAAGTCTTAGGTATAAGATCTAAGTTCATCATCCTTTTAATAGATCCTAAATTCACATGACCTAATCTACCATGCCAAACATTTGATGATTCAACATTTGCAATAAAAGAAGGATTTAAAATTTTATTCATGGTACTTAAAATAAAGAGTCCATCTTTCATAAATTCTTTCCCCACAAACAAATCATTCTTAGAGAAAACTACTTTATTTGCCTCTATTATAATTTTGTATCCTGAGGCTACAAGAAGTGATCCACTAACAAGGTTTCTTCTAACAGACGGCACATGAAGCACATCATGGAGAGGTAGAATTTTGCCTGATGTCATCTTCAGATCTATTCTTCCTCTTCCTACTATCTATGCCATAGAGCCATCTCCTAGAGTCACGCCTCCTCTACCTGTTTCCTGATAAGTTGAAAATTAGGAGCGATCAAATGAAACGTGAACATTAGCTCCAGAATCTAACCACCAATCATCAGAATGGAAAGAAAGGTTTACTATAGGTTGATAGCTTACAGACTTGAAGGAACAGGAAGACCCATTCAGAATCATGTTAGCCTCTGGCTTGCCTTTTCCTTTGAAGGAGGTCTGGATAGGTTCTTTCTTCCTTTGGAAGCAGTTGATGGCTGTATGGTTGGTTCTTCTACACACAAAACAAAATCTTCTTTGATCCTAAGTCTGACCAAAGTTTCTAGGTTTATGAGGTTGATGGTGTTGAGGGTTTTGATGATGAGGATTTTGGAAATGAGGGTTGTGGTGATATGGTTGAAAACTCTGCTTCTTTTTGAAGGAGTTTTTCTTGGGTTTGAGATGATTGTTAGCCTTGAATTTGCCATGACTTTCTACAAGGTTTACCCTAGCTGTGGCATTAGACCTAGCTTTGGCCTTTGACCTATATTCTTCTTCTGTTCTAAGTCTCTTTAGAGCTTGAGGGTATGTAATAGATCCTTGTAGATGAAGGAGATCCTTTGCCACATTAGACTAGGAAGGAGGAAGTTTGTCTATCAAGCATCATATTTTGTGCTCAGTAGAAAAGAAGGTTCCCTTGGTTGAACATGTCTAAGGTGTTCTTGGAACTCATGGATTTGGTCATTGATAGGTTTGTTATCTACATGACATATCGGTTGAATGTGAAAGAATTGAATCTATCAATTCCAGCATCATCACAATCATATTCATCTTACAAAGCATCCCAGATTTCTTTAGCGCTTTTATATTCAAAAAAATATGTCATAGAGTGACTCAGACATAGCGCTTAAGATTCTGTGGAAGCAGTGATAGTCAATTTCCTTAGGGGTCTTAGGTTTGGAGGATGAAGTGGACTTGGACATCCCTATGTCAGACTCAGTTTCATCAGAATTATTTGAGATGGGTGTGGACCCATCAATGGCAGAAATCAGGCCTAAAGTGGTCAGCCAAAATTTTATCTGGCTCTGCCACCTCTTGAAGTAGGTGCTATTGAATTTAGCAGGCTTTGCAAAAAAGGTCTCTTCCTTGGAAGTCATGTTTTCTAAAGTCTGTAAAATTATATTTACTCAATATGGCTTTAAGCTAAAATTAACAATTAAAATTATTTTAGCAATCTACCTTCAAAATTTTAGTTTTTCAAGTTTTGATACGGTTGGGTTAGCTATAGGGGCCGGATCCCAACAAGCGGTGCTTCACTAGAAAAACTTAAGTACCGGTCGCTTAGACGAATTTTCTCCTTGTTGACAGAAGGGCCCTTTCGGCTTATTCCCAAACAGATCTCTACTTTAGAACTTTAAAGTTGAAAGAATTTTACTAAATCAATTAATTATTTGGTTTAGCCTAAATTGAAATATTGAGTGAAAAAAGGCTACTCAACTAGAATTGACAAAATAGTGATACAAACAGACTACTAGTAATAGTAGTACAAATAATATCCAATTCTTAAGAAAAATTGTGCAAATTCCTAAAGACAATTCTTAAGGACAATAGGAAATATGTATTTAAACCTTTTGGTAACAGAGGCAAATAGCAAAGTGATTTGACAGCAATCAAATATTAAGCTATTTGATAGAAAGAAAATTTTTAAAAATTGTTAACAGAGGCAACAAAATAAACAATTTACAAATATTAAGCAAATGTTAACAGAGGCAACAAAATGGACAATTTAAAAATTATTTACTATATTCGGTTTATTTGACAGCAAGCAAATGTTTACTAAAGAAACAGAAGCAAGCAATCTTAAGTTTTACTATCTCTTACAAATTGTTTACTAAAGAGAAGAAGCAAGCAAACTACAATTTACGAATTGTTTACTATCTCTTACTTGACAGCAAGCAATTGTTTACTAAAGAAACAGAAGCAAGCAAACAGAAGTAAGCAATCTACAATTTACGATTTTTTTTACTATATTCGGTTTAAAATATGACAGTAAGTTGTACTATCTCTTAGATTGTTGGAAGTTCTTCACAATTTTTCGTTTTAAAACTGCAAGAAAATAAAATAATTAAATGTTACCGGCCTCCGGAAAAGTCGCGCACGTAGCACTGTCCTAAGAGATAGTTCGGGTCTATGTGCAGACGGTATCCGAACGCTCCTAGTGGTAAAATTTCCGCTCCACCGGAATCTCCTTGCCGCACACGACTTGGAGAGAGTGACCACCGACTTAGCTCTGCCCAGAGCAGAAAAAGGAGGACGAAGTGTTTCGGAGAGTACGAGATATTTGAAGAGAGTTTCTGTCAGGAATTTTCTGTGTTTTGAGAATGAAAAGAGAGCTCAATATATAGGCTTGCAATGGAGAGGAGAACAAATTTTAAAGGAATAGTAACGGTCAAAATTTGAATAGGAGCAAAAAGATTTTTTGGGTCTCAGTCCGAACTCGAAGAAGAAATCAGATCGACATTCGGCGCCCGCAGATGTGGGCACGTACCTGCACCCGTTACGCCGACCGGACCGGACCGAACCGAGCCAGGCCAGGCGGCGACGGCGCACGCGTGTGTCCTATGTGGCTCCCACACAACTTCACTTAATGAAGCACAAAGATGTGAAGCAATATAAACAACCAAATGTTCACATATCTGGCCGACGCGGAACTAAAGAGAAAAAAAAAACTTGAGCTTTTGCTCTTGCTGTTGTGCACAAATGTGCACACAACCAACACAATCCACAGTAAGATGAAATAAAATTGAATTGTTCCCGCAAGTCTGGAAAAAAAAACTGTAAGATAACTGTTGTTGAATTTCTAGAGCCGCCAGACCAAGTTATCCATGAATAAGTGTGTTCACCTTGCCAGAAGAACGTGTGCTAGGGATGTATTAACAAAATTAATGACCACTGGGATTATAAAATCAGAATTCACATGAAGAGCATCTCTTGAGCAATGGCATGTTCTTGTCATCCTCAAGAGCTACCATGGTTAGGTATGTGGGGTCCTCCAACATCAGCTTAGCCACCAAGTAACCAGCGATCGACCAGGTTTACCTCTTTCTGACCTGCTTACCAACGTACCTCCCAAGCCTCCCATCATAGTATTCGGGCCAGCTATCCTTCTGCAGCCTGCTCTCAGCAAGCTCAACAGCTCTCTTGGCTATGTGGGGCCACCCAGGCTTGATGCATGCAGCAGTGAGTAGCCAAAGGAGCACTGTAAATCAAAAGAGAGGCCTCAATAAGAACGAATGCTCTACAGAAGAACCATTACCACAATAGCCACTATACTATAATGGAAGCTTTATATAGTTGGAAATTCTTTTTATTGTTTAAAATTTGTGCTCAATAATGTGTGTTAGCAGACCACGTCTCAAGGGAGACATATGGTGATCCATTTTTGTAGGAGAGATTGTAGTAAAGGTGTTATGCTGTACTTTCCTTATAAAAGCAACTCAATAATTAGCAGAATAAATGCAGCAAAGTTACAATATCCTCTTCTTCTTTGTGTGTCTTCATTCTACGTAGTTTGCATATCAACTATCACTTGGTATCAGAGCCATGTCGTCTGCTGCGGACGGGAATCCAACCACACCTCCACCACTGTCGACGTCGAGCCCGGTGAGCGGCTCGAGCGTGGCAGGCACCCTGGTGATCCTGCAAGTGTTCAAGGAGTCCGGTGGGACGCAATATCCGTAACTCACGCGTACAAACTACGACGAATGGGCCCTGGTGATGCAGTGTATGCTGGAGGCGAGAGATCTCTGGGCGGCGGTGTACACCGGGACGACGGAGCAGGAGCTGGATAGGAGAGCAATGGAGGCTCTCCTCCGCGCTGTCTCGCCGGCGACGATCCCTTCACTGGTGATCAAGGAGACATCGCGGGAGGCATGGCAGTCTTTGAAGATGGTGCACGTCAGCAGCAATCGCGTCAAGAAAGCGAAGGTGCAGTTGCTGTGAAAAGAGCACAATCAGCTGGCGTTCCAGGACGGTGAGGGCGTAGACTCTTTTGCTATGCGTCTCACTACTCTGGCGAGCACTCTCTCCGCACTCGACGACACGATCTCCGAAGAAAAGCTCGTCCTCAAGCTGCTTGCGACAATTCCTAAGAAGTACAGCCAGACCGCCCTGGCTATCGAGACACTCTTGGATCTCGATGTGCTCACCATCGAGGATCTAACAGAGAGGCTCAAGGCAGCGGAGGTCAGTGATGAGATCGAGAATGGCAACGCCTCGGGTGGTAAGTTACTGCTTACCGAGGAGGAGTAGGCTGCTCGCAAGAATTAGCAGAGAGACGGCTCGTCTAGTAGTGGCACCAAAACAGCGGCCAGAAGAAGAAGTGGCGCATCCCGGAGAGGGACTCGGGAGCGCGCGATTCCAAGCCGAGCGGCGAAAGGAGAAGCTCTGGTGCAACTCGCGACAAGTGTCATTATTGCAGGAAACTAGGCCACTGGGCTCGTGAATGCCGCAAAAAGAAGGACGGGGACGAGGCTCTCTTGGCGCAGGTGGAGGAGGATGAACCGGCACTCCTGACGGCACAGGTGTGCACGATCTCCGAGACGATCGACATCCACGCCGAGGCGATCGAGGTGGTGATGCTCAACGAGGAGCGCGCCATGGTAAAGCTTGGAGAGCGGGAGAATACCGACAATGTAACCTGGTACCTCGACACGGGAGCGTCTAACCACATGATGGGCGCATGGGCAATCATCTCTGAGCTCGACACTGGCGTACGGGGAAGCGTCAAATTTGGCGACGGCTCCGTCGTTGACGTCCAAGGCCGGGGCACGGTAGTGTTCACGGGCCAAGGCAGGGAACATCGGGCCCTCACCAACGTCTACTACATTCCCCGGTTGCGTAGCAATATCGTCAGCATCGGGCAATTGGACGAAACTGGCTGCTCCATGCTAATCAAGGATAGAATGCTCCGGATCCACGACAAACAGGGCCGTCTCCTCGCTAAGGTATTACACACTTTAAATCGTCTATATATCCTTCCATTGTGAATCGCACAGCCGGTGTGCCTCATGGCACAATGCTCGGACATGGCGTGGCACTGGCATGCGCTCTACGGCCATCTACACTTCGACGCCCTTCGTCACCTGAGCAGCGGCAACATGGTGGTCGGGCTTCCGTACATTGATCACGTCGATCAGTTGTGCGATAGCAGTTTGGCTGGGAAGCAGCGATGTACATCATTTTCTCGACATACAAACTATCGCGCCACTGACCCCTTGACTAGGTGCACGCAAATTTGTGCGGTCCCATCTCACCGACGACACCTGGCGGGAAGCGCTACTTATTTCTCCTCGTTGACGACTACAACAGGTTCATGTGGATCAAGCTGCTGAGATCCAAGGATGAAGCGAGCGAGGCGATAAAACGCATTCAGGTTGCGGTGGAGGCCGAGTCCAAATGCAAGCTCCGTGTACTGCGTACAGACCGTGGCGGCGAGTTAACATCCAACGGCTTCAACGACTACTATAAGCACTACGGCATCAAGCGCCACCTCATCGTGCCTTACTCGCCTCAGCAGAATGGCATCGTCGAGCGTTGAAACCAGACTGTGGTGGCTATGGCCCGAAGCTTACTCAAGGCGAAGAGCATGCCGGCGGCATTCTGGGGCAAGGCGGTGACCACGACAGTGTACCTGCTAAACTTGGCACCAACAACCACGGTGAAAGAAAAGACGCCATAAGAGGCGCGGCATAATAAACGCCCCGATGTAAGTTTTTTACGTACTTTCGGTTGCATTGCTCACGTGAAGATGGTGCAGCCAAATTTGAAGAAGCTTGACGATCGGAGCAAGCCAATGGTGTTTGTTGGCTATGAGGCGGGGTCCAAGGCTTACAGGGCCTACGATCCAGTCGGTCGTCGCGTGTATGTCACCCGCGACATCATCTTCGATGACGCAGGACTGTGGGACTGGACACACACTGACATTGATGCCAGCCTCGTCGGGATCGATGAGGCATTCACTGTTGATTTCCTCCATGAGCACATTTTCGGCACGTTTGTTTTGGCCTGGACAGAGGTCCTTCGCCAGAGGTTGTGGGCGCGGTCACACCCGTATCGACGCGGACACTGCCTCCATCCGAGCAGGCTGGAACCGGTCACACATCTCCGCCACCGACCGTGACACCCGCCCGCACAACCCCGACATCAGCCGCGACGATGCCACCAGTTTCGACGTCTGAGATGACGGATGCGACTCCGATATGATTCGTCTCTTCGCCGTCAAGAGTGACGTCCGATTCGCCGAACGAACCGCCGTACCGATACCGCTCTCTGCAATACATCTACAAAGTTGAGTCGGTGTGTCACGCCCCAGAACCAGAATACTGGAGAGCGGGGAAATGACTCAGCCGGCTACGTATTACGGGTAGATGAATACCGTATAATACGATCAATGCTGTCTACAGGACGAGGGGGTGCATACTACATGAAAGTCTCCCTATGGTCACTTTACTTCTATTGTCTCAATCATTCAAACAAGAAACAGAAATAGAAAACATGTGAGATAAAGCAGTAAGGCGTCCCAAACACTCAGTCAAAATGTTCTTGATATCTGGCTTTACAAAATACAGCCAGATGATGTAGTAAGTATACACAATTGTTAGCAGCTGCAGCCTGACTTAGTTACAATTATGCAAAAGTAAGTACAAGACGATCCGACTAACATGTCGGTGCCAAACGGTAAGGTATAAAGTAGATAACAAAACGAGCGGGGAAGTAAGAAACCCACTCGAGTCCTCCTGCGATCATCCCTCTAGTGTTGACCATCTTGGAGGTAGAAGTAAGCTGAGTCCTCGGGAACCGGCTCTAAATCTGGCCATGCAAAACCAGAGAGGTTAGACCTCTAATAGCAAGTACCACAAGGAAGCATGACATGAGAACTAAAACCAGTAATGAGAAATATGATAAATATATCTCTGCTTGCCACTAGAATTCTCATAACATCACGACACTTTGAACCAACCTCCCAACCAAACAAGGACAGAAGTTGGCCCGTCATGTCCTGACATTCTGATCATCTTAGTTAGGCAACAGAGTAGGTATAGTACACAAACAAATCAATTTAAACGGCCATTCAACTACTACGGCTTGCTACTGTGTGTTCCAAGTTATCCTGGAATTATGCAATAAAAGATTCCTCAGTTCTCACTATGTGCAAGCAAGGCTAGTTTACCCTGTCAATCAATTACGCCAATCATGAATTAGACGAGTCCCAGCAGGACGCCCGTCTTCAATATATAATATACAATAAATAATATAACCAGATACCGCTCCATGCCCGTGTGGCAGGTTTGCAGTATCTGTGGGGACCAGCCAACCTGTCGGGCACTTAATAGTCCCAAGAGGGCTGCCATGTAAGAACTCGGGAATCCATTCTCTCCATGCAATTATTATTTTATTTAACTTAATAATCTCTATGTTGAGTGAATTCCCATGCCGTGGATCATGGTTATTCAAATGAGTACGTTCGTACGGGGTACGATATGCGCAACTCTACAACGATACCCGTGCGGCTAGGTTGTAGGTCTTACATAGCGTAATGCAACAATCAAATCTAACCACGAAATAATCATGCCTTGACCATAAAGTACACATGCTGCTTTTGTAGAAAAATAAATAAATAAATAATTAATTAGATTGAAGCATGCATGTGTCTGTATGTCGAGGTTCGGGATTAACCAGTCGATTACAATAGTTCATAGTTAATATGAACGTGTCTCATTCATTCAATTCAATAAGACGACTAACCAGTCTCTCAGTTTCAACTAGGAACACATGATCAATTATTAGTAAAATTACCCATCAATGTTAATTCGTACCAAGGCATGAAAGTCAACTATTATAGAGCAAATAGAAACACCAAGGTTAGATTACGCCAAGGTTGGTCTATGCCCAAGTCAGGCTATGCTCAAGTCAGGTACAACTCCTTACCATCCAAGCCAGCGTACGCAAGTCATACGCTTCCAAAAGGCAGCGTATGAACTCCATACGACTCCTTACTATCCAAGCCAGCGTACGCAAGTCATACGCTTCCAAAAGGCAGCGTATGAACTCCATACGACTCCTTACTATCCAAACCAGCGTACGCAAGTCATACGCTTCCAAAAGGCAGCGTATGAATCAAACTACGCTACGCTAAAGAGCGCGCGCAACTCAGTAGTGCAAGCTAAAAAGCTAGCGCACACTGCTCACTGTCTTCTCCAAAACAGCAAGAACTCCATGGTTGCACCCAAGGCTTCAAAATCCATAACTTGGTCAAAATAAGTCCAAATCCAACTTTGCAAAGGTCAAAATTGGGTAGAATAAAATTTTCTACAACATGGAACCATCAAAACTTGAAAACAAAGAAGTTTGATAGATCAAAACCACCAAAATCCGAAAACAACTAATTTCTAGATCTACTAAAAATAAAACTTCAAAACGAAAAATACCAAGTTCTAAACTCTCTTAGAATCACAAGGGGAAGAGAATGGAACCATAAAAATGGGTCCTCATGAAGAAGCAAGATGTACTTGCCTATGGGTTTGGTAGGTGGAGAGAGTAATGAGAAAGAAGAAGAGTAATGGTGAAGGAGAGTAATAAAGAGAGAGAAAGAGTTTGAGGCTTTAAATGGAAGGGGTGGTGGTAGGTGGGTTCGGTTCATGATGAACCACCATAACCCAAAAATAAACCAACCTAGGCCAAACCTAAAGTAAGCTAAAGCAGAGAATAAAAACAGGAAGTAAAATACAGAAAATTAATTGCAGGAATTTAATTAACATGAATTTAAAGAGATTTAAATACGAAACAATACATGATAAGTATTAAATAAATACATTTAAGCAGTACATGTATTAAAAATACGTATACTGGGAACGGGGAGTGACACGGTGTACGACCACGACTCCGAGGACCTCCTCCTCGCCATGGACGATGAACCTTCTATTTTTTAGAAGCGGAGCAACACGAGTGCTGGCACCAAGCGATGCTGGATGAACTCGCATCCATTGAGAAGAACAACACCTGGCGGTTCATGGACTTGCCCGCGGATCACCGCCCCGTTGGACTCAAATGGGTCTACAAGGCGAAGAAGGATGAGCATGGCATCGTCGTCAAGCACAAGGCCCGGCTCGTCCTGAAGAGGTACGTACAGAGTCACGGGATCGACTATAATGAGGTTTTTGTGCGAGTAGCCATACTCGAGTTCGTCAGGCTGCTACTGGCGTTAGCTGGTCATGCTGGTTGGGTTGTCCATCATATGGATGTGAAAACGACATTCTTGAATGATAAGCTTGATGATGAGGTCTACGTCATGCAGCTACCCGGTTTTGTCGCTGCTGACGAGGAGCAAAAAGTTTTTCGCCTTCACAAGGTGCTCTAGGGCCTGAAGCAGGCGCCGAAGGCCTGGAACGCGAAGCTGGACAAGTGCATGTCCACACTCAGGTTCAATCGGAGCCCCTCGTAGTACGCCATCTACATGCACGATCATGGTAAGGCAAGGTCACTCGTGGGTGTCTACGTCGACGACCTCATCATCACGGAAAACAATGCGGACGAGATCGTCAAGTTCAAGCACGAGATGAGCAACTTATTTAAGATGAGCGATCTCGGCTTGCTTTCGTTCTACCTTGGCATCAAGGTACAGCAGAACGCAGACGGTATCACAGTAAAACAGTCTGTGTAGGCAACCAAGATTCTGGAGAAGAGTGGCATGGGCGACTACAACCCTTGCCATGTGCCTATGGAGCTACGTCTGAAGCTCAGTAAAGAGAGTGTTGTACCGCCGGCAGATGCCACGGAGTACCGGAGCATAGTAGGAAGCTTGCGGTACCTCGTGCACACCGGCCCGGACTTGTCATTCGCAGTCGGTTATGTGAGCTGTTTCTTGGAGAAGCCGACGACTGAACACCTAGCGGCGGTAAAATACATCCTCCGGTACATTGCTGGTACGCGGGATTACGGCTGCCACTACGGACGAAGAGCAGGGGTGCTCCAGCTGGTCGACTACTGCGACAGTGACATGGCCGGGGATCTTGACGACCGTAAGAGCACGACAGGCGTACTGTTCTTCCTCGACAACAGCGCCATCTGTTGGCAATCACAGAACCAGAAAGTGGTAGCACTGTTATCCTGCGAAGCCGAATATGTTACAGCAACCACCGCCGCCTGCCAAGGCATCTGGCTCGCACGGTTGCTGGCGGACATGAAGGGCACCGACATCGCATGTGCAAAGCTACGCATCGACAACAAATCGACAATCTCCTTCAGCAAAAATCTGGTATTCCATGATCGCAGGAAACATATTCAGACGAGGTACCATTTTATTCGTGACTGTATCAAGGATGGAACAGTTGAGGTAGTGTATGTCCGAATGGAGGAGCATCTCACCGACATACTGACCAAGGCCCTGGACCGGGTCAGGTTCTAGGAGCTTCGCTCCAAGATTGGGATGATCGTCATTAAGCAATCGCAAAAGTTTAGGTAGCGATTATTGTTTAAACTTTGTGCTCAATAATGTGTGTTAGCAGACCACGTCTCAAGGGAGACATATGGTGATCCATTTTTGTAGGATAGATTGTAGTAAGGGTGTTATGCTGTACTTTCCTTATAAAAGCAACTCAATAATCAGCAAAATAAATGCACCGAAGTTACAATATCCTCTCCTTTGTGTGTCTTCATTCTACGTAGTTTGCATATCAGCTATCACTTTTAATATTATTATAGTAAAACATATTTCAATAGAACATGCGTATGTTGACAAGAGGCACATTTATTTGTAGGTAATACGAACAACAAGGTGTTATGTCAACAAAAATGACATGAAGAAGTGTCCGTGTGCTTTACTAGGGTGTTTATCTAACAGTGCACAAACTCCCCCTTCTACTGTGGTATCATCACTGTGGTACTTTTCATTTCCAATATCAGCTTGTTGCGAATTATGATACTTAATTATGTATTTATGTGAGTATATTTTGCATGCAGATTTTATTTATTTAAGCACAAATATCTGTGTGTTTTATCTCCTCTTACTTTCTGGTAAGCTTTCTAAGTATCATTAGGTTGGTATTATTATGACAAAAAAAACCACAATGCATTATGACATGGTTATTGTAGTGCCCCGTCCCGCTCAGTCAATCGGCAAAATCAAAACGCCAACGGCGTTCGGACTTAGCCTTGCAACGGCTACTTGGAGACATCGCTCGGTCGAGGCAACCGCTCGCTCAGGTGGGGTAGTTTCAGTGAACTTGTCTCATCTTAGCCTTCACATAATAAATTATATGTTTTCAACTTGCACAAGTAGGCTTGATAATAAAAGAGACGAATCTACATAGCTAAAGGGAATAATTTCGACGGGTCGAATTGAGTTAGAATATGAAAAGGTCCAACGGTCTGCTTAGAGTTGGTGCACGGCGTGCTTTGAAAATTACACTCGTTCCTTCGTCTCGTGGCTTAAGAGAAGGAAAGTTGGTTGAGTCGGCGAAGTTATGAACATAGCCTAAGTCATAGGCGTCGCCCGCATGAATGCTTTATAAAGCATGCACGGTCCTGTCGTCCAAGGCTTAGCATAGCCTTGGCTTGTCGCATGAGTTACGTTGCGTTGCACAGCTTGTGCCATAAGTCTAGGCACCCAAATGATTTGGTCATTCAAAGTTGAACGCGTGAACGGTACGTTCCTCGAGGCAAGGCTTGACGTGGCCTTTGCTCGTTAAGTTGTAGGCTTGAGTAAGTTAGGCAAAGTTATGTCGGTCGACCTAAGTCATTCCAAGTGCTGTCCCGCTCATTCTGCGGTTGTCAGGTTAAATAGTCCCACGATTCCAAGGCCCGTCATATAAAGTATGACTTGGGCGATAGCGTCGCGTAGAACAAAATTTGGTTTGAGGCACGATGGACGGACCTAGTGTTAAGGCATGAACCATGGTTAATTTAATGAGTTTTGGAGGAAGGACTATCGAATAGGCATTGAGTTGAATGAAATGATATGGTAATACGGAGAAGGCTCGCGACCGTGGGTCGTCGAGGGATCTCAAGGAGCATCAACGGAGAAGGCTCGCGACCGTGGGTCGTCGAGGGATCTCAAGGATAGAAGTCTTGATATCGGTTTGAAAGAGATGGTAACATTGGAAGAGGAATGACTGTGTGAGATGTCAGTTTATGTCGAGTCTTGTATGGTCATTGGACAACTTGTCGACAAGGTAGAGTTTCCATGCACGATAACCCTGGGCGCCGAGGGACCGAGTCGTTCCTGAGGAAAATACGGTATACCATAGCTGGACGAACCGCTCGGGTCATTTAGGAACTTTCAGCGGGGCTAGCTACTTGCGCTGAAAGGGTCGCCGAATGGCAAGGCTATAGTCCAGGATAGCTTGTGATGTTAGTGACCAATTCATATAGATTGGTCGGCACAAGCGGCAATCCACGTGTGTGCCTTTGGATTTAGTCTAGTTGAATGTGTGTATGGTTGGAACACAAGTGTTTGGGCCTAAGAATGGCTACAACATAGGCGACGTGCTTTGGCACGGGATACGGCGTCGGGTCTTAAGTTGTTAGCATATAAGTTACATAAGTGGTTTGAGTTGTCTTGAGTTTAAGTCAGGAAACGCCGCAAGGCAAAGTTGGTCGAGTGACACTTAGTTCACAAAGTTGGATGGGTCAGTTGATAATTTAGTAGTAAAGGGCCGCGAGGCGGCAAGGGCCGCGAGGCGGCAAGGACCGCGAGGCGGCAAGGGCCGCAGGCGGCGATATGATTGAGACTCATTGAGTTGCGAGGCACGGCCTCGGCAAGGACTTATAGCATGGTCATACGGGAAATGGAGTCTTATCGCGTAGTTGCGTCTCTGATTTTAAGCCGTAAGGCAAACACAACTCGATAGGTTAACGTTGTTGGCACGAGAAGGATCTTGCGGCAAGGTATGAGTTAACGTTGATGTTGCGAGCACAGGATGGTCTAAAGACACAAAATAGCTAAGGTGTCGGTCCTAAAATAATTCTAAGGCAAGACAAGAAAGACAATTGATAAGAAGTGACTATGTTGCACAAAGTCAATCAAATATGTTGGGTTTGTATGGGTGGACGAGGAGCTCATTCCACCAGTACAGTTGAGTACTGACACCCACATAGTTTTCATATGCAGGCACAGGTAGAAGCTCGTGGCGTGGAGCTCGCTTGGATGCGTCGAGGCACGGAGTGCCTTGGCGAATCGAAGCAGGCGACCGCATGGAGTCAAGACTTATACAGGACATAATGTATGGACGTCGCCTTCCGAAGCTTCCACTGGCTCAAGCAAATGTACTTTGAGAGATGAGAGAGAGCTGAGTGAACTTGTAATGTGAGTTTGAGTGAGCTTGAGAGACTTGTAATCTTGGCCTTGTACCCCCATTGTAATCTATGTTTCAATATCAATAAAGAGCTTCTTTTGAATAACTCGTGTTCGTTCTAAATTCTGCTGCTATTATTCAATGTCTCTGCTCGGGACTTTTGTGCGACGACCCCGTCGCAGCCGCTGAAATCGGCCGTTATGAAACTCGCCTTGCACGAGAGCAATCTAGTCTCTTGCGGCATCACGCCTTAGCGAGGACGATCGCTCCTACGGGAGCGGGGCGTGACATAATGGTATCAGAGTACGGCTTTACGTCCTTGGACTATCGATTGAATTCTTTAACTTTGTTGTTTTTGCGAACTCTGAATGTTGCCTCCGCATATTGATATCGTTGGTGCGCTCTCTCTCAATTGTCCCCCGGGATGTCCATACAATAAGTCTATCTATTTTGCAAAACATAGGAGAACAGTTTTTAATAAAACAAAAAGATGGTTCGCGTAAGCACGGTTGGCTAAGTCGGGCTGGACATATACACCAAAGTCGCGTCGACCTTAGCAAAGTCGAGTGCGAGAATTGAATAGTGTCGAGAAAGAATGAGTTGAACTCGATTGAGTAAGTGAGATGACTATCGATAGGGGTGCTATCGAGCGACGATACCGTCGGTACGATATAGATAAATGTGCTTGGAATTCGAGGAATGGTTCGAACGGGATTTGAAGAAGTGGATTTTGATTCGAATGATAAGTTGAGAATTTGTTGAATGACTTCATCCCTGAGTGGTGTATGCGATAGCCTCAGGGATGTCGATCGATTGATTGAGGAAATTGATGTTGTGAATGATTCGAGCGATAATGATCGAAATTGATTTTGAACGTCGAGGAGATTATCCAGTCGAATGATAGCATCATTCGTACGATTCGAAATTGGTTACAAACGAAGATCGTCAGGTTACGTATATCGTCGATGGTATTGAGACGTATGAAAGATCGATATGCGATAACTCGGGGTTACTCTGACTCGGCAAATGACGATCGTGCAAGTGTTATTATTCGGTTGGATGCTATAATTAGGATTTTGATGGAGATGAATGTTGGATGAAAATGATTGTGTTTTGATGGTTACGCGGATAACCACAACGATGACATTCTTGTCTTGCACGAGTGCAACTCTATCCTCGCACATGCATTGTATCGGATTTGGGGCGATCGTTCCGCGTGAGCGCTGACATGGTAATTCATGTCGCAGGAATGATCGAACTCGGAAAATCAGGACGCGGCAACGTTGATTGTCTCGACTTGTCGGTTCAATACGAAGGAGAATTCGAGGATGTTAGGACTTGCGATTGAAAAATAAATGAAACTTGAGGATTGAGTAGGTCCAATCCGCCATCCAGAATGAATTAGTCTGGACACAAAACAAGAGTTACGTCCCGATGAGAATAATTATCTTGCAGAAGCGTGCATGGTGATTCGTGTCCACCGTGGATAATTCGACTTGCGTGAGATCGGGGCGCAATGTATTGTTAAGTCAGATGACCTTATGATCAATTTCGTGAATTGGGATAAATGACTTAGGGAATATAAAATTTTGGTTAGCGATGAATTGTGTCATAGCGTGCCTGATTTGAGAAAGATTGATAGGCGATCTACGTCGAACGTGTTCAAAGAAATAGACGATACGAAATAGCTTGATGAATGAGCGATTTTGATACGTCGTGAAATTGGTTGAACGTGAGTTGTCGTAGGATGGCTTTTCCTAACGACTCGGACCCCGTACGACAAAATATTGGGATGTGTGTAGGGAATCGATGTTCGATGTTTAGAAATCAGAGTGATACGAGCTTGGGTAGAAAATCCTGTACTATCAACTTGGTTTGACCTTAGGATGGAGTCAGTGTTGATATCGTTGTTTGGGAACTGTGATTCCAATACTGACAATTGACTTTAGCCTAAAGAGATTGCCTAGCGGTTAGGCGCGATGTCCATATTGCGAGAGTTAGCATCGCTAGGATTGATTTTCGGATTGAGTGGATAAATTGATAGGTGGAATTGTTTACGCTATCACAAGGCTTGGTTGAAATGCATGTATTTTGGGGACGTCTGGAATGTGTACACGATCCAAACTAAGTGATATGTTGAATTCAAGTGAGACTTGAGAAATGAGAAGTGTCGAGGATTTTGAGATCATAAGTTTTGAAGAAAGGATTGAGGGTAGCACGAGCGTGGCTCAGATTTGAGAAATGCATAGGAAAAAGTATGTGCGAGAGTCCGTGAATGTTGAATAAGTGATAAGTCGATGAGTAAGTCCTCAGTTAGTTTCGAGGACGAAACTTTTTCTGAGTGGTGTATGATGTAGTGTCCCGTCCCGCTAAGTCAATCGGCAGAATCAAAACGCCAACGATGTTCGGACTTAGCCTTGCAACGGCTACTTGGAGACATCGCTCGATCGAGGCGACCGCTCGCTCAGGTGGGGTAGTTTCGGTGAACTTGCCTCATCTTAGCCTTCACATAATAAATCGCATGTTTTCAACTTGCACAAGTAGGCTTGATAATAAAAGAGACGAATCCACATAGCTAAAGAGAATAATCCCGACGGGTCGAATTGAGTTAGAATATGGAAAGGTCCAACGGTCGGCTTAGAGTTGGTGCACGGCGTACTTTGAAAATGACACTCGCTCCTTCGTCCCGTGGCTTGAGAGAAGAAAAGTTGGTTGAGTCGGCGAAGTTATGAACATAGCCTAAGTCATAGTCGTCGCCCGCATGAATGCTTCATAAAGCATGCACGGTCCTGTCGTCCAAGGCTTAGCATAGCCTTTGCTTGCCCCATGAGTTAAGTTACGTTGTACAGCCTGTGCCATAAGTCTAGGCACCCAAATGACTTGGTCGTTCAAAGTTGAACGCATGTACGGTACGTTCCATCGAGGCAAGGCTTGACGCGGCCTTTGCTTATTAAGTTGTAGGCTTGAGTAAGTTAGGCAAAGTTATGTCGGTCGACCTAAGTCATTCCAAGTGCTGTTCCGCTCATTCTGCGGTTGTCAGGTTAAATAGTCCCACGATCCCAAGGCCCGTCATATAAAGTATGACTTGGGCGATAGCGTCGCGTAGAACGGAAGTCGATTTGAGGCACGATGCACGGACCTAGTGTTAAGGCATGAACCACGGTTGATTTAATGAGTTTTGGAGGAAGAACTATCGAATAGGCATTGAGTTCAATGAAATGATATGGTAACACGGAGAAGGCTCGCGATCGTGGGTCGTCGAGGGATCTCAAGGAGCATCAACGGAAAAGGCTCGCGACCGTGGGTCGTCGAGGGATCTCAAGGATAGAAGTCTTGATATCGGTTTGAAAGAGATGGTAACATTGGAAGAGGAATGACTGTGTGAGACGTCAGTTTGTATCGAGTCTTGCATGGTCATTGGACAACTTGTCGACAAGGTAGAGTTTCCACGCGCGACAACCCTGGGCGCCGAGGGACCACGTCGTTCCGGAGGGAAATACGGTATAGCCGTAGCTGGACAAATCGCTCGGGTCATTCGGGAACTTTCAGCGGGGCTAGCTACTTGCACTGAAAGGGTCGCCGAATGGCAAGGCTATAGTCCAGGATAGCTTGTGATGTTAGTGACCAATTCATATAGATGGGTCGACACGAGCGGCAATCCGCATGTGTGCCTTTGGATTTAGTCTAGTTGAATGTGTGTATGGTTGGAACACAAGTGTTTGGGCCTAAGAATGGCTACAACATAGGCGACGTGCTTCGGCACGGGATACGGCGTCGGGTCTTAAGTTGTTGGCATATAAGTTGCATAAGTAGTTTGAGTTGTCTTGAGTTTAAGTCAGGAAACGCCGCAAGGCAAAGTTGGTCGAGTGACACTTAGTTCACAAAGTTGGATGGGTCAGTTGATAATTTAGTAGCAAAGGGCCGCGAGGAGGCGATATGATTGAGTCTCATTGAGTTGTGAGGCACGGCCTCAGCAAGGACTTATAGCACGGTCACATGGGAAATAGAGTATTATCGCATAGTTGCGTCTCTGATTTTAAGCCGTAAGGCAAACACGACTCGATAGGTTAACGTTGTTGGCACGAGAAGGATCTTGCGGCAAGGTATGAGTTAACGTTGATGTTGCGAGCACGGGATGGTCTAAAGACACAAAATAGCCAAGGCGTCGGTCCTAAAATAATCCTAAGGCAAGACTAGAAAGACAATTGATAAGAAGTGACTATGTTGCACAAAGTAAATCAAACGTGTTAGGTTTGTATGGGTGGGCGAGGAGCTCATTCCACCAGTATAGTTGAGTACTGACACCCACATAGTTTTCATGTGCAGGCACATGTAGAAGCTCATGGCACGGAGCTCACTTTGATGCGTCGAGGCACAGAGTTCCTTGGCGATTCGAAGTAGGCGACCGCATGGAGTCAAGACTTATACAGGATATAATGTATGGACGTCGCCTTCCGAAGCTTCCGCTGCCTCAAGCAAATGTACTTTGAGAGATGAGAGAGAGCTGAGTGAACTTGTAATGTGAGTTTGAGTGAGCTTGAGAGACTTGTAATCTTGGCCTTGCGCCCCGATTGTAATCTATGTTTCAATATCAATAAAGAGCTTCTTTTTGAATAACTTGTGTTTGTTCTAAATTCCGCTGCTATTATTCAATGTCTCTGCTCGGAACTTCTGTACGACGACCCTGTCACAGCCGCTGAAATTGGCCGTTATGAAACCCGCCTTGCACGAGCGCAATCTAGGCTCGTGCGGCATCACGCCTTAGCGAGGATGATCGCTCCTATGGGAGCGGGGCGTGACAGTTATTAGGTGTAAAGATAATTTAGTTTGAGATACATATAGACATTATGAATGCAATATAAAGTTTCATGTCGATATGTTTTATCATAAATCAAGTCAGTATGCACAACTAAGCATCCATCCAAGGTAGGATTCATAGCCAACTTTTGTCCTAATTAAGTGGAGGACTTTGAGCTTTGATTGCACAAAGTTGTATAAAATCAAGGAACTCTTGAAAACACAGCGAGTTTTACTTCTTGTACATATGTATATCATTTATGATACACTAGTTTCACTTCTTGTACATATGTATCTGTTATATAATTTGAGAAAAAATTAACTTCCTTCTTCCTCACTTCAATGTCATTCAATTTTCTATTCAATACTTTCAACCTTTTTTTGTGTTTTTAAATTTTGACCATTTCAATATTTATTTTATATTTATTGGTATTTTATGGGCTTAATGATCAAATGACTACATAACTAGCCATAAAATCCTATTAAAATCTATTGAATTTGTAGGATGAGGGGTTGCCTATATATGCATCCATATTTTTATTATTGAGAATATACTTGAGAAGAAAAAAGGGTAACCATGTGATTCGCTCCTTCTCCTCCTTCATAAACATGTATTCCTTCTTTCCTTTCCATTCCAATCTCTTCTGCTTTGGGCAAGAGCTAAGCCAGGGTCAATCTTCCTGAGTTGTGTGCAACGATGGGATACCGGTAAAGCGGGAGTTTTACCACTAGGAGCATTCGGAACAAGTCTGCACATAGACCCAAATCAACTTTTAGGATAGTGCTTCGTGCGCGACTTCCCCGGAGGCCAGTAACTTTAATTTGGTTTATTTTGTTTACAGGTTTTCTAATGGATAGAAGCAATATTTCTAACAATCTAAGAGTTGATTATATGATTTGTTTAATTGATCTTCAAAATTAGCATTCGGCTAGTAACAGAAAAATTATGTAAGTTACTCAATTGATCTCCACAATTTGCATGATTAAACTAGTGTATCCAAGAATTTAAGATATAAAATTGTTCTGACATGTTACTAAGAAAGCACTAGCATATTTGTTAGTATGTATTCTTTACCTTGGATGTCCCCTGGTGTACGGTAGATCTAACGTGGGCATCTTTGACGGACTGATTAACAAAATCAGGAGAAAGCTGGAGGGATGGCACAATGCCACATTATCCCCAGGTGGTAAGATGATCCTCATCACCACGTGCTCACCTCCATTCCTATATATACGCTAGCAGCTTGCCCCCCCCCAAGAAGGTGATCCGCTTGATTGAAAGCATTCTATGCGACTTTTTTTGGGGACACAACGGCGGCAAAATTAAGCATCATTGGGCGAGTTGGGACACCATGGCTAAACCTATCGAGGAAGGAGGTATGGGATTTGCTAAAATATCTCACATTATTCACGCTTTCTCGATAAAGATGTGGTGGAAGCTTTGGACAAAGCAGAATTTATGGACTAGATTCATGAAGGCCAGATACTTCAAGCACATTCACCCAGCTCAGGCCACCCCCAACAACAGATCATCTGCGGCATAGCGGCGCATCCTAATCGGGCGCACTATGGCCGAACCAGTGATTCAGCTTTATTTGGGAAATGGTGAATCGTCGACCTTTTTTGAACGTTGGGCTGGGGATACCTTGCTCTCCAATCGCACGGAGGGATGGAGGAACAGCAGGATCATGGATTTATAGGATTCCTCAGGTAACGATTGGGATTGGGACAGGATCCGCAATTGGGCCGGCAATGAGGCTGAAGAATGCATCCGACATCATGGCCTAAAGATAGGCAACGAAGCAGATGAGCTGTGATGGTCGGCTGACACATCGGGAGGCTTCTCTGTGAAATCGGCCAGAAAAGTAGCCCGTGGTCGCGGAACACCATCACAGATCGACGCAGCTTTCTGGCAGACTTGCATCCCAAAGAAGTGGTCTATCCTTATTTGGAGGTCCTTTCGTAACAAGTTACCTACCGATGATAATCTACACACTATAGGATTTAGCTTGGCATCTGCTTGCAACTGTTGTTCAGAGCGTCAGACGGAAACCGTCGACCATATCTTATATCAGGGGGAATTGTCCGCCAAGGTATGGAGAGTGCTATTTCGGAAGTGCAGAAGGGCTCAGGGAGTGGGGCGCTTTAGTGACCTCCTGGCTGGTTGGGCTGTCTCCTCCCATGGTCACCAAATTGTAGCGGCTGCTGCTATATGGACCATTTGGAAGAATCGTAACAAGGCGAGATATGAGGGTTACCAGTACAACGACGACCAAATAATTTGGGAGGTTACTAGGCAGTGCCGTAAGATCAGGGGCATCTGTTCGCATGGCCAGACAGGTTTTTGGGTTTCTCTTCTTTTCTAACCTCTGGTGTTCGGTTTTTGTTGGTATACTTGTATAGGCGTCGGCATTTTGTGCCTAAGGGTATACTTGTACAGGCTTCGGCATTTTGAGCTTGTAGGAATAAAATGGGGGGTTCTTCAATTTTTTTTTGTTAGTATGTATTCTTCTTGTCAAAATTGTGATTTTTAGTTAATTGGAAATATCGAATAGTTCTCATATGTTGTATATCTCGTTGTCCACATGGATGGTTATTTGTCTTTTCATTAAATATTGTTGCATTTTACTTGTCGGTCGTGGATCTACTCTAGCTAAGTATACTAAAATTTATTTGTTAATAACAAATACTCTATATCTCTCCACCTTGGTCCTTAAATTTTACTTTCTTGAAATGAGATGATTTGTAGAAAGAAATGCTTATAAACATGCATACTTGTGCATGTATGTATGGAATATGTTATGTTGATGTGCAATATATATTTGTTTTATAAATTACTAATTGTATTTAGATGATATTTAATCTAGGATTGTTATTACTGACATAATACTATAATATGTTCACAAAATTGTAGACTCAACATGTGATCTTGCTACCATTTTTTTCTTGGTAATTGATCATATATTTTTGCAAACTTCATCAATCCTATAAATTTTGCAAACTTGTTCTAATAAATTGATTTTTGAACTAGTGAATTCGTTTTGATTGTATGATTTATGTTATATTATAATTGATCCTTTAAACTTTTGAAGGAGCAATTAATAATAAAGTTGTAAAATAGATGTTTATAATGATGGCAATGCTATGGGGGTTGTGGTCTTATAAGTTTATGCTTTAGCATAATCTACCATTGTTGGAGACACTATAATTCTATACATGCTGAAATTATTCGGCACAAATTTTTGATTTTGTAATGTTCATAAAGTTCTTCTAATGACATGTAAATGTTTTCTTTTAATGACATGTAATGTTCATGGTTAGAATTTTTTTCTCTTTAGCAATTAAAACCAAATTTATTTCTCAGGGCCAAGTGGACCTAATTATATCTCATGCATCATATGAAATGGAAATGCACGCGGCATAAAATTAAGTTTTTTCTCCTATGTAAAATTTTTTGCTATCTGCTTGAAGAATTTTGATAATTGTTTTATTTAGACTAATATTACTATTTTCTGAATGGTGGAGTCATTCTCATGGTTAGAAAATTAAAAAAAATTGTAGCCAAGATGCAACTCATGCTTTGAAGTGTATACTACTTGCTTATTGTATACTGAACATTATAGATATATATCCTTTTGAATTGAAAAGATATTGCCAATTATTGATATTTATTAGTATAAACTTCTTAAAGGATATAAATATCAAAAATGCTATTTAGCTCCCAAAAAATTTAGGTGATATCATCTTCCATTATGTGGCATATGACATGGCTGATGACATGACAGTTGACATGACAAATTTAAACACTAAAAACTAATTTAAAATTAAAATTAATAATAATATCAAATTAACATGAACATTAATATTAAAATTAACATTAATATTAACTTTAACATTAACATTAAAGTTAATATTAACATTACATTAAAATTAGCATTAACATTAAAATTAATATTTAAATTAATATTAATATCAAATTAACATGAATATTAATATTAACATTAACATTAATTAACATTAACATTAATTTTAATATTAACATTAAATTTAATATTAACATTAAATTAAAATTAGCATTAGCATTAACATTAACATTAACAATAAAACTTTTTAGGTAATTAATTTTTTGGGTTAAAATATGACATGTCAGCTGTTATGTCACTTGTCATGTCAGATGTCACATAATGGGAGATGACTTCACCCAAAAATTTTAGGAGCCAAATAGCATAATTGTATAAATATTGCCAATTATCCATATATTCTTCTATTGTGCCATTCTTTATGACATTTGTGGTAATTTAATATTGTAATTAACTTGTGTCATATGCTTAAAGGCTAATAATGAGAAGATAAATGTGGCAATTAAAGTGTGTGCATGGCTAGAGTTATTTAGATTTGGTTTTATTGCCTCTTATGAAATTAATTGATATCTTATATTTACTTTTAAATTTTTTTTGGTTGACACTAACAATTAGTAACGATCTAAATGATATAAATCAATATAGTTTTTTTTTACTACCACCTATTTTTTTAGTAGATAATATTTTTGCATTCAAAGATCCATATAGAAACACAACATACATATACATGCTTATATGAAATGTTGGGAGCTATCATTCTTATATTCTCCCTCTTCTGTGAATGGTTAAATAATCATTTCCCATACTAATGGTTTACATGATACATATAAATATGTTGTCTACTATAGTTTACATGTTGTTTTAACATAATATTTTACATGTTGTTCTGACTTAGAAAATAAATGTTAATATGTTTACAAAACATTAGACACATCAGTAATGAATGACATATCAGTTATTCTTATATGTTTCATCCTCTCTACTAATGGAGAACTCCCAAATGTCACCATTCAGCTCTAAAGTTTGGTCAAAGAATATTTTTTCACTAAAGGATTCTTGTAATTTCAATTGTTGTAAAATATTACTGTCATTTCTTGACTTGGAATACATAATATGTTTAAACCGGTCTGAATGGCATAATATGATCCACGACCAAAATACAACGCTTTAGCGACGAATATTTAGCGACAGATATATTCCGTCGCTAATAGCGACGGACTACCGACGAAATAGCGATGGTCTTCCGTCGAATTGCAACCAATTATGTTTTTTAATTTTAAGGGCAAATCTCGGTCGAAAATCTGTCGCTATATCGTCGGACATATAGCGACGGACAAATAACCCGTCGCTATGTCGTCGCCCAGTTGTCAATATTTTGCAGGAAAATGTTAGAAAAAATTGACACGAAATTTGGCGACCACATAGCGACAGATTATCTGTCGGCAAACTAGCGGGGGTATAGCGACGGCCTGGCGACGGATATATCCGTCGCTAAATATTGTTCCCTAACATAAAATGAACCGACGGGGGAGAATTTTTCATTCCCCCAAAAATTTTCTCTCACCTCTCTCTCTCTCGCGCTCTCTCTCTCTCTCTCTCTCACTCAGGTATGTATCTCTCTCTCTCTCTCTCTCTCTTGGTGGTCAGGGGGTGCACCCCGCGGAGGGAATCGTGGCCGACAGGGGGGGTTTAGGGGAGCGAAGGGAGGGGGGCCGGAGAGAGGGGGTCGGCGGGTGGGGAGGTCGCAGGGGGGTAGGGGTGCTAGGGAGGGGGACCGGGGGGTGTTGGTGGTCGGGGGGGGGGGGGGAAGGAGGGGGGTTTAGGGTGGGGAGGCGGGTGGGGAGGTCGCGGGGCCGGGGGGTCTTGGCGGTCGGAGGGGAGGAGAGGGGGGGGTGGGCGCCCGGCCGGGGGGGGGCGGGGGGTTAGTGAGCGGAGGTGGGCCGGGATTTAATATTTTTCATATTTTTCTATAATACATGTATAAAAATGTAATGGCATGGTCAAGATTGATTTTTATGGCACAGTTAAGATTGATTTTTTTATGGCACGGTCAAGATTGATTTTTTTATATTTTTCTGTAATGCATGTATAAAAATGTTGTGAGTTCTTAGGCTGCAATCATGAGAGTCATGCTTGAAGTCATTTGTTTGTCATGTTTAATAGACATCGATTGTGTAAACTAGAAATTATCAATGCATGTTTGGGCATCGTATTATGAGTCTTATCCTTGTAGCATGTGGGCTTATGCTTACAGTTCTCACAATGAACTCGATTTGATAGATCCAATCCATGTAGAAAGAAGTTGTACAGTTTTGAAAGCAACCTATCAGATTTTGGACCACGATGTAAACGGAGTGTAGTAAAACGGATTATTTAGTATTAGGATCTCACATAATAGTGGATATTAGGATTTTGGTCTCGAAATTGTCCAATACTAAGGTTTGGGTCTGGAAGTTACTGTTCGTTAGCCAAACAATGATTTTGGATCAAAATCTTAATCCTAACATTGGACAATTTTAATCCTAACATCGGTATCGAACTAGTTTACGGTATCGATATCGGTATCGGACTATTTCTATGAGTAGGTATCGGATCGGTATCAGACTATTTATATGAGTATAGGTATCAGACTATTTCTATGAGTATCGGTATCTAAACCCTAACCCTAACCCTAAAACCCTAACCGTATGAGTATCGGTATCTAAACCCTAACCCTATGAGTATTGGTATCTAAACCCTCTTTATATGAGTATCAGTATCGGACTATTTATATGAGTATCGGTATCGGACTATTTGTAACGCTCCAGTCCCAAAATACGTAGGACTAGGTACGTCGACATGCCAGCTGTATACATACGAAGTACACTCCAATATATGGAAACCTTGTATGTATACATAAGCTATAAAATGCAGTAGAACCATAATAACTAAATTTCATCCACTAAATAAATAAATGATATAAAAGCAACTTTGAATTTGTCATGTATACAATCGTTGGACGGAGACAAAGTCCACTACCAACTACCTCAAATAAAATGTACAAGAAGTGATCGATAAAATAACGAGACGAACCAAGCGCAACCATCTTCGAAAGAAAGGGAGAAGATCACGGCCTTGGCTAGAACACCTGCAAAATCACAGAAGCACAAACACACCTGGAGAGATAACCAGGTCCTCAGAGGGACGTAACAAGATACATAAAGAACATGCCATAATAAACTGAATATATAATATGTCACAACCCGAAATAAGTGACAAGACGACAATAAGGTAATCTAACCGTACTACAGTGTTTATGCAGTTAAGAACAAACCTCCAACGCATGGGCACTCTGGCTCAGTAGCAGTAATCTCAGGTATGGCCCATCAGGATACCAGGGACCTCAAAGCATAACATTCATCGAATGTCAGAGGCCAGCAGTAAATCAGTATCAGGATCCAGGACCGTATCTCCCGCGGAGATAACCGGCAATAGGGAAGTGCATACTTGGCCCATACGTCAAGGAACTGTTCTTCCCATCCAATGCCTAACAGAGTCACATCCATGTCTCATAAACCTCTACAAACTGCTAAGTCTCCTAACATGCCTCTATTAGCAATTAGCCCTATCGCATGCACATAGGGGATCAGTCCACACACAAGAACCTCTACATGCTACTCATCTCACACATCCTCGTGGTACAACTGTGTCAAGGTATATGCGATACACTACAGACGGCAGTCTCTTAACTCTAAGTCCATATGCAGTCAAAGGATAATAACAAAGTATATCTAATATCACTGAGCAGACAGTAAATCAGGAACGATAAAAACTGGAAATAAATGAACAGTGATATATAATAATATACAACTGAATATAAACAGTATAATGGCAAGGTATCTTGTCTGAGATTATGTGCAAAGAGAATAATCCAGTAGCTCGAACAGACAATTAGACAAAACAAGAAAAGACAAGTCCCGCAGATGACTCCGGATGCTGCAACAAACATCACGAACGAGTTTGGAATATAAGATATGCCTAGGAAACACCTTTCCAAAAGTTAAATTCTGGAACAGGATAAAATCGTAATTTCAGGTCAAAACGATGTCCGCCGTTGGACCCACTTTGCACCGAAATGCGTGCCAAAATTTACGGTCTCTAAAGTCGTCAAACTACATGTCTATGAATTTGTTTTGAGGAGACGAACCCAACGGTATGTCCAATTTTGGATTCCGGTGGGCTGTGCACAAAATTTCCCGTTGAGTGGGATTGTGGGCCCGCCAAAATAGCGTCCCGATCAACGGTCTCAGAATTGGACCAAACTTGGCTTACAGGACCAAAAAAATATTTCGAGTCCAATGGCGCAAGTTTCATCACGATATGATGAGTGTGCACAAAGTTGTGACTTAATTTGCAAAGGGTCGATACGGGGTATCTTGACGGATACGCACTAATTTCGTCGCGCACATACAGAGAAATCGGGTTCCGTCAGTTCCCACATGTCGACAACATCCATACGCGCCTTTCGATGCATATAGTGCGCGACCATGTCGTCCGATTTGTCGGGGCGCACGCCATATCGGGTGTTTTTCCACTTTTTGAAAACAGAATTTACAACTTTTCGAAAAACTTTAACAACTTGTAACTTTCTACATACTAGATGAAAAGTGAATCCAAAAGGTGCGTTACAATCTTGGTTAGGTTGTCTTTAACTGCCTTCAATTAGTTTTTACGAAAGCTTAATGGACAGCAAGAAAAGTGGCCGACAAGTTGGTGTTTCAAAACAGTTTTTAATATTCAGAAAAGTGGGTTTTTCTCCAACTTCGTCTCGATTTTTTGAGCAAGTTGGATGGCCATATCAAAATCTATCTGGAGTATCTCGAAGAGGGTCAAGTCTACTTTCCAGAACATTTTACGGATCAGAAATCGGAGTTACGAGCAAAAAGTTACGTCGTAGAGAAGTAGGGTACCTTGAGTGGGAAAACTGCTCCGTGGGTGACGCGGGGCTGACTTCCGATGCTCCGTTCGTCGTGCACACAACTCCGTTGCTGGTGAAACGAACTCGTAGGCGAAGAGGGTATGTTCTGCTAAAATTTTCGTTTTGGAAGTCTAGGGTTTTGAGGCTCGTAAAAAAAGTTATATATATAACAAGTTGGTTGAAAAACCTAATACAAACACTATTACTAATAACCCCATTGGGTCCTACCCACGGTTTGCTCGCGGAAGCATGCTGTACCAGCAATGCTAAAAGGGAAGGGGGGCCCGCCCACTCATGTGGGTGGGTGGCTTTTTTTTTTTTTTTTTTCTTTTTTTTTCTTTTCTTATTCTTTTCTCTTTTCTCTTTTTCATTTCTTTTTCTTTTTCTTATCTAAATCTTTTCAAACTTTATAAATATATCCAAAAATCATTTAAATACAATAACACTTTAAATGTTGCATAACAAAATATTTAATATATTTAAATATATCTACATATAAATTCAATTCACAATAAATAAACTCAAAATAATAATAATAATATCTTAATAGAATAAACTTGTTTAATAAATCTCCAAAAATAACTTCAATAATAATAAATTAATAAAATTGTTCCAATGGGTGCATTTATACCGCACACCCATTTTCGGGTCCACAAAATATACTATTTTGTAAAATATTATTTAAATAATAAAATACCAATAATTGCACAATTAATTAAACGATTTAAAATTTGTACATGAAATTCTAAAATAATTTAGAAATTATTTTTACGTACATAAAATATGTTGACATGGCCACCTTGGTCCCATCCCATGCCTACATGGGCTTAAATTTGGTTCGGGCCCAGTTCGGGCTGAATTGGATAACCCGGATCATTAAAAAAATCAATATATAAAATAATATCTAAATAAAATATTTTAAATGCGTTATTTCACAACTCGGCCTGGTTTTCCTAGTTCGGACTGAAATATGGCTAGGCCTCCCATGACATGGCTAATATACTGGTCAAAGTACACTGCTACATCTTTCGTGCCAAAATTTATGGTCGCCTTGTGTTCCAAAATTCAACAATGGCTAAGGTCATTTCTAATAAAATAAATAATAAAATCATAAATTTCATAAATTACATTTGAAGTCTATTAAAATAATAAAAATAATTTTTTTTAAAAAATAGGGGTTTTACACTATTTCTATGAGTATCGGTCAGAGAAGCAGGGGAAGTAGAGGGACAAAGTAGAGGGGGGTCGGTATCGGACTATATATTTTTAATTGTAATTCTGTTTACTTTTTCTTACGATGCAGATTTTCACATCCAATTTACGATGGATCGTTACTTCGTTGATCGTACATGGATGTACAAACGACAACACGACAGCAAAATATGTGTGAGTGACGATTTTTAGGCAGGCATGGAAGTGTTTCTTTAAGTATACCTTGAGCAAAGCTCAGTACATGGATGGTAACAAAATCAAGTGTCCATGTGGTAATTGTCGCAATAGACGTTACGAAGAAGTGATGACTGTGAAAGATCATTTGACCCGTAAGGGTTTCGTACGTGATTACGGCCTGTGGTCATCGCAAGGTGAACTATATGCGGAAGACAGGCTGCGAAAGCTGCTACTTATGCTTTTGATGATATTACTGCAACGAATTTTGTCATCGAAGACGACATATGCTCTGTTGATTTTGGAGACCTGCAGAACCTTGCACGAGATATGGTGTACGATGCGGCAGGGCCTAATTTTGATTCAGAGGATCCTAATCCCGAGGTGAAGGAGTTCTATGATATGTTTCTGGATGCAGATACTCCTCTATATCCTGGTTGTGAGACTCATTCCGTACTGTCAAAGATGATGCGGTTGTTGAACATAAAGTCTGATTTTAACTTGCCACAAGCTTGCTATGAACAGATCACACAACTAATCAAGGAGGTGTTACCGAAGGAATCTAAAGAGCTCCTAAAAAACTTCTACAAGTCAAAGATGATGGTCCGACAACTGGAACTGGGGTACGAGAAGATAGATTGTTGTCACAACGAATGCATGTTGTACTATAAGGAGAACGAGGACATAGAAAGTTGCAGCTTCTGTAATACGGATCTTTACAAGCCAGTGCAGGAAAAAGGAAAGCCAACTAGAAAACGACGTCCTTACAAGTATATACATTACTTGTCGATCACGAAGCGGTTGCAGAGGATATATATATGTCTCTGAATAGAGCAGAACACATGACGCGGCACAACAAAGAACGCACAAAGGACGATGGAGAATTGTCACATCCTTCGGATGAAGAGGCGTGGAAACATTTTGATTTGTGTCATCCAAATTTTGCTGCAGAGCCTAGAAATGTACGCCTGGCTATGTTCTGATGGCTTTGCTCCTTTCGGGCAGTCGGGATCTTAATACTCCTGCTGGCCGGTCATTCTTACCCCTTACAATCTGCCACCATAGATGTGTATGAAGACTCCTTATATGTTCTTGACAGCTATCATACCCGGTCCCAAAAATTCGATGAAGAACATCGATATATATTTACAGCCGCTGGTGGATGAGCGAAAACAGCTGTGGGAGATCAGCGTCGTGACCTATGATATTTTCAGGAAACAAAACTTTCAGATGAGAGCTTCACTGATATGGACAATCAATGATTTTCTAGCATACGGTATGCTGTCGGGATGGAGTACTCACAGTACCATGTCTTGTCCGATATGCATAGAAAATAGTAAGGCGTTTCGCCTTAAGCATGGAGGAAAAACTTCTTTCTTTGACTGTCACCGTCAATTTCTGCCCGCGAGTCATCCTTGGAGAAAGAACAAGGACGTGTTCAGAGCTAGAAAATAAAAATTTTCTCATTCGCCTGCTCGATTGTCGGGATACAATATTTGGGAAGTTGTAAAAGATTTGCGCACCATAATGGAAGATCCATCGAACAATCGTGTCGAGGGGTTCGGACAAAGCCATAACTGAACCAAATGGAGTATCTTCTGGGACTTGCCTTATTGGAAAGATAATCTTATAAGGCATAATCTTGATGTCATGCATATCGAAAAAAATGTGTTCGATAATGTCTTCAATACCGTCATAGATATTAAAGGAAAGACGACGGACAATTCAAAAGCAATACAAGACAGACGACATATGCAAGCATCCTTATCTAAACTTGATACAAAAGGGAGCTGGTGGATAATTAACTAAGCCGACAGCGCAATACACATTGAGCAAGGAAGATAGATTAATAATCTGCAAGTGGATATCTACTTTAAGATTTTCCGACGGCTATGTGTCAAATTTGTCTAGATGCGTTGATCTCAATGAACGCAAGCTAACGGGAATGAAGAGTCATGACTGCCACGTATTTATGGAAAGATTACTGTCCATTACTTTGAGAGAGTTGTTGCCTTCAGCTATATGGGTTCCGTTGGCCAAGATATCTACATTCTTCAGGGGTATTTGTTCAACTAAGTTGACGGTGCAACATATGCTTGAACTTGAGAAGAAGATTGTCTTAACAATTTGTAAGTTAAAGAAAATATTTTCACATGGCTTATTCGAAAGTATGGAGCATCTACCGATTCATCTAGCATACGAAGCAAGTGTCGGTGCATATGTTCATTATCGATAGATGTACCCATTTGAAAGAAAAATAAAAATCGATATAATTTAAGTGAAATTTAAGTGGATTTTATAATTCATTATTAATTCTCAAGATAATTTGTCTCTCTATGTACCTACACCATCTAAAGAAGAAAGTTGGCAACAAGACTCATATAGAGGCTTCGATATGCGAAGCATATCTTATCGAATAGGTATCAAACTTCTGCTCCATTTATTTCGATACTCATGTCCAGACAAATCGAAATAGACCTCAAAGGAATGACGAAGACGTTGAGGATGGAGGTATATTCAATGTAAGGGGCAAGCCTATTGGGGCTAGTAAGAAACGGTGGTTGACTGACGATGAGTATGATGCCGCTAACCGATATGTCTTATTAAATCGTGACAAACAAGAAGTGAGAGATTTGGAGAAGTAAGTGACTATACTTACACTCGTTATAATCTCTAATTTGGTGAAGTAAGTGACTACACTTATTTTTATTCTCTCTAACAGTATATTTAGAGATAAAGTCAAAATGAGGACACTCGATATTACCGATGAGGGACTTCAAAGAGAGGTTGATTGTACCTTTCCGTCCTGGTTTCGCAAATACGTAAGTAACTGAGATAATATGTTATGCGGCTATCATTAAAATATATGCAGCTAAAACATTTAAATTATCAATATTTGTTTACAGGTTTTATGGCCTGAAACAACACTCACAAATGAGAGCATTCGTTATTTGGCATTGGGACCGAAGAAGTATACAAAGACTTGGTCAGGCTATGTCGTTAATGGCTTCAAGTTTAAGGCAACTCAGAATGCTATAAATGCCGAATTTCTCAATGACGGCTTCAGTACCAAGGATTCTGGTGTTTGCATAAGAGGCACCATCTATGACGACGAGCTAGACTTTGACTATTATGGAGTGCTCCGGGATATTGTAGATTTATAATATACTGCCCTATACGATATGCATATTGTGATGTTCAAATGTGAGTGGTTCGATACGACACCAAATATCGGTTGGAGAATCGATAAACAATTTGAATTTGTCGATGTACATCATCGTAGGAGGTATAGAGGGTCCGACACATTTGTGATAGAAAGTCAGGCTGTTCAAGTCTACTATAGAAGCTACCCAAGATGTCGTAGAGATCGATTTAACTGGTGGACAGTTTGGAAGATTAAATCTAGAAATACATTCAACGTTGGAGACCCAGCATACCAAAAGGACCAGATCGAAAAGCTCCAATACTTGGGACAACAGTCAGATACTATGGATGTTGAAGATATTGTTGAGAAAAATAGAGGGTAGGAAGAGGTTGATACACAAGACTTAGCTGCCAACCAGGGGAGAAAGAGGCGTCTTGTCCCAAGTATTGAGGCTGAAGAAGAAGAAGAAGAAGAAGAAGAAGAAGAAGAAGAAGAAGAACTTGATGAGGATGAGGATATAGATGAAGTCGACGATGAGGATGAGGATGAGGATGAAGACGAGGCCGAGGACGAGGACGATGACGATGACGATGATTAGATTAAATATCGATATATATTAAAAACACTTCCAATTAACTTAGTAAATTTACTTTTACCTCATAAAACACTTCCTTCTAATTAACTTAGTGAATTTAGTTTGACCTCATAAAAGCACTTACAACTAACTTAGTGAATTCAGTTTAAACTTCTGCATTCTTATTTCAGTTCATGCTTTTGTCGTTCGATCATCTACTTATTGTATAATTTTCTTTTTGTAGATGGCACTCCTAGTCCTTTTCGTCGCGACGACACTCGTCGCCCTGCTGGTGGTATATATATTTTAGTTTAGTTTTATATTCATTTATACTTCCATATTGTTAATTATGTTTATGTATTCTATTTACAGATCATTGGTGGCTAGCACTCGTCATGGTGGTTGGGCTGGTCATGGTGCTAGTGGTGGTGCTGGTGGTCCTGATCGTAGGCGTGGTCGTGGTGGTGGTGCTGGTGGTAGTGGTCGTGGTCGCCTTCAGCATTCCCGGGATGTGACCCCATCTAGCGATCCCGACCTAGAGAATACCCCGGGCACAGAATCATCCCGTCATCGATCTACCCCGGGGCTATCGTCACCTTCGTCGAGGCCTGCGACTCCATCCACTGACAGATCCGTTCCGCCAGTGGTTCCACCAGTTACTGCACGGTAGGCCCCAAAGTACCCCCGGACTCAGTTATATTCGGTTACTGGTGAGTACATGCGCGGAGTCGCGGATCCTCTGACGCCCAGAGAGGCCGATGGGCAAGTTCCGACGAGAGCTATGGCCCGCAGGTGAATCATAAGTTAATTTATTAAATTTATTTCAGTTATTCAAGTTAATAATCCAGTCGTTGCTTCTTTGTAGGTTTTTTCCATGGGAAGCTGCTAGGATTCTAGGACATATTATCCGGGATAACTACCATGGCCCCTACCTCAATTTTTTTGAGGTGCCCCTGGACTTGCAGTACGTCTGGCTCGACGAGATGAGGGTATATATATATATATTGTAGTTAATTATTAATTACTCATTAATCCACCATTTTTAATTATGTGATAATTGAATTTGTATGTCAGAGGACATTCTGGTGGCCCCCTACCGCGAGGAGGCGATCCGCAGGACCTACAGAAGCGTCGTAGAGAAGAAGATACGGGATACAGTGTATGACCTTCGCTCGGGATATTCGAAGAAGGATTGGATCCGGCAGGAGTATTATGATCAAAGCTTGGAGAAGATGGATACTCCTGCGTACAAGCAAAAATTGGAGAAAACGAAGGCGAATCGATGGGCCGCGGGTCTGCATACAAGGGGATCAAGGCCCCACGTAGCGACGCGTGCAGATCTGGTGAGATACCGCAAATTCATTCCACTATCTAATTTGGTACTATTAATATACAATGTTAATTAAATTCTATGAATATTTCGTACGTAGGCCCAACGGGCGGTAAAGAAGGAAAAAGAGGCAGACTCGGTCACCATGCATGATATATTCCAGTATATGCACAAGAGGCAGAAGGACGGAGGCTTCGTCGACGAGAGGGCCGAGGAGACTGATGTAAGTACTTACGTTTATGAGATTTATGTTAGAATTATAAGTATTGTTAACTTAATTAGGTAAACTTAGGATTCAGAATATAACTTAGGAAAACATAGGATTTAGATTATAACTTAGGAAAACTTATAGTATAAACACATTCATTGGATAGGCTGCGTATCGTGAGACCCTTAGACGGGTTCAGCCCCTGCTGCCAAGGATATCGACGAAACGACGCCCGTCCAGGCGTCCTTTTCTATGGTCGTTCGCTTCGACGACATGTTCGTAGATACCGTCGACGACTTTAGGAAAGGGCACCTCTATGGATGCGGCTCTTTGGCGTCGTTGTAGGCGTCGATTCCGAGATTTCCACTGCCCCCTTCTGTGACCCCGGCAGGCGATGATGTGAGGATACAACTTACGATTCTGACCGAGGCGGTGTCGGACTTGCGGGAGCATACGACCACATACTATTCACATCCTTCTACGGCTCCCGGTTCTTCTACTTCCGGCCCGTCTACTGCTGCTCTCCGTGCTTCGGATATTCCTGATCCTTCTTTCGTCGGAGGTCTTTCTTTTGATCCTGCTGCCTCTCTGGTACCGTCTCCTACTGTGACGATACTCCTTGACATGATGTCGCCAGAGCAGCTATGCCAACTTCCAGGCCATGTCTTTGGTACCTTGCCGGCACACATGGTAGAGGAGTATCTTCGTCGGGCGCAACAGAGATTACCATCAGCGGACTATCCACCTCCTTCTTCTTAGTGATGTTATTGTATTTGAATGTTTGGAAATATTTTTTAAATGTTGAATATTTGTGAATTTTGGGTATTGTCACATGGATATTGGTGAATGTTTAGGATAATGGTTAATATTTGGATAGTGTGTGATGTATGTTGGTTTGTGTGATGTATTTGTGATAGATATTTGTATATTGGTGTGTAATGTATATTGGTTTGTTGGTTTGTGTGAGGTGTGATGCATATTGTGATGTTTCGATGTTTCGGATGTTGTACGAACAGAGAATGCTCTGTTTTATGCAATTTTTTTCAAAAATTTTCCTGTTAGGGACGGACTTGCGTCTACCAAGCGATGGAAGGCGACGGCTGAGCGACAGAATATCCGTCGCTAACTGGAGAATTTCCAGTTAGCGACGGATGTCGACGGATTAGCGACGGAATATCCGTCGACCAGGTTCTGGAACTATGAAGATTTCCAGAACCTAAGTGACGGATATTCCATCGCTAAGCCGTCGCTACGTCGTCGCATTAGCGAACAATTTGTGACAACCTAGCGACGGATTAACCGTCGCCAAGGTTCTGGAAACATGAAGATTTCCAGAGCCTAAGCGAAGGATATCCCGTCGCTAATCCGTTGCTCTGCCGTCGAGTATTAGCGACTATTAGCGACGAATTGGCAAAGGATTTTGTGTATCAGAAACTCTCTGATACGTGGTTACTGACGTATTACCGACGAACTTGTCATCGCTAAAAAGTAGTATCAGAAACTTTATGATACTTGATTTGACAAAAGTTTGTCGGCTAGCCGTTGCTAAATGTATGATTCTTGATGATGAAAATTCGTCGCTAGCTGTCGAATGGCGACAGCTTAGTGACGGAATTTTTTTAGCGACAGGCGATTTCCCGACGGATTTTTCCAGTCAAATTTCGTCGACAAGCCGTCGCTAAGTCGATTTGCCGACGAAGTAGTGACGGATATGGCCGTCGCTAATTCACTGTATTTTAGTAGTGATCTGTTCCCTTATAGAATTTGTGGAGTAATAGTTCAAATTTTATTTCTATATCTATTAGTTTTATTTATTATTTCTTTTCTAACAAGAAATATTATTTTTATACTATTGTCTTGACATTGTTATAGTTAATATTAGCAACAATAAACATATTCTTCTTTTCCTGGTTATACCTTGTGACTGTCATTGGCTAGAATACAAATCATTTTTTTCTTCATCATTTTAGATATTTCTATTATTATCACTTCACCCTTGACATGTTAGAGATGGACTAACAAGTCACTATCTCTAATGCTTCTGATTTGGAAAGATAACTTTACAAAGATCATGTTAAGAATGAGTGGGTACAAATAAACTTTTATTACCGTCACCGATAATATGTTGCTCTTTTCCAAAATTAAAATATCTCTAAGGATTCTACCTTCAAGAGAATAGAGATTAGTTTGCATATTAATAAGAAATATATACCTGAAACTATGCACAAACTTTTTCAACAATGATTTTACAAAGTTTTAATATACAAGATTTGAAAAATAACATATATTTTTATATTTGACAAATATAAAAAAATTATATTTGACAAAATGTCAATGATGTATTGTGTTAAACTAGTGGACTAAGAAAAGAAGAATTTTTCTATTTGTATAAAGTGTTCTACCTAACAAAAAAAGTCCAACCAAATATCCACCAAGGGTTATGTTGTTAAGTTATTGTTATATAAAAGCGATATTCTTCGCATGTTAGTTTTATATGTTTGAACCTTAAATGAATATATTATCACAATATTAGAATTTCTCAATTAGAAAGAAATGACAATATTGTTCTATCAAAATACTGAGACAAACTTTGTTATTTGCTTATATTTCGTGACGCTATAATTCTTTGATTCATTCAAACAATTTTGTCACAAGAAAATAGTTAGTGAAATTGTAAATTCCTTTAAATCTAAAGTTTTAAAAGTTAAGATCAGTTTGGGTACAAGCCGAAAGGGTCCTTCTGTCAACCGGACGTAAATAGCTCTAAGCGACACGGTATTTAATCGTCCCCATGTGGACCTCCGTTAGCTGGGAACTGGCCCCTACAGCTAACCCAATTTGATCAAAACTTGATAAACTAAAGATTTGATAAGGTCAATTAGCAAAATTCACTTAAACTATTATTCTAATACTTTAGACAATTATTTTTGTAAAAATGCCTTGTAAAGATAAATCTTTAGAGCCAAGGCTGAAAGTTACTGTATTTTACTTTTAAGGGATGATAGATTAGATGAGTTTTTGCTTATGTCCTAATGTTTATATCAGCAATTAGTGAAATCACATACTTGTTAAATAATTGTGATGTCACCAAATTTGATTTAGAAAATAACTAAATCAGTCAAACCAGTTTTAGAATATATTTTTAAGGATATTCTAGACTATAAAATTGTATCATATTAGATACTCTTATGTCATAGAAAGTCATTTTAATACAAACGGGATAAATGACTCATATGACATCTAATCCATTTATGGATATATATATATATATATATATATATATATATATATATATATATATATATATATTACTCTATGAGGAGTTGTCATCTCTTGAGTTTATGTAAGAATCATAGCTAAGAGTATTATATACTCAGAAATGTTATCTTCAGTTACATCTTGTACTGAAGATGTATGGCTTAGACATTTTATACTTTACATGATCAACATATTTCTGTACCTGTCATTTATTTTAAAATTATGCTAAAAGTATGATCTTGTGAATTCTAAGATGGATAGGTACCTGCAGCTGCATTTCACGATATTAAAAGAGCTTAAAAAGCAAAAAATGTAGTTCTTGACTATAAAGTCATAAAGAACTTTACGGATCTCTTGACGAAGAGTCTGTTTACTCTTGACGAAGACTTGTCTAGGAAATTAATCCTAGAATCATCAAGGGGATGGGGTTAAGCCCAAAAGTAAGTCACCAGCAGTGGCAACCCAACCGAGTCTGACTGGAGATCCCAAGAAGCCGGTTCAATGGGTAGAAATAAGCTGGACTTAGGTGACTTTATGGAATACTGACCCGAGATTAAAATTTTATTAAAATAATGCCCAAGTGGTTGTACATGTATACAATGATTTTCCATCCCTATGGTGACAGTGTTCCGATGTAATTTGGTTAAGATGAGTTTTAAACTCTTAATAGGTCCAAGCATGATTATGCAGGGTTGACTCCAATCACCAACCCTTTGAAGACTTACCTATGTGAGAGGTCATGAAGGCCGCGACTATAGGACAGGGCGATCCCAGACAACTCTCATGAATATGGAAAAAGTACGCATGGCCAATCTAAAGTGCCACCCGATAGACCCAAGTATCTCTAGCGTACTATGTGTGCTATTTTCTAAATCTGGTTCAAGAAGTCTGATTCAAGACGTAGTCCATCAAGCACTTCTTCAGATAAAGACAATAGTCACTAAGTGAGATTCAAGGCTGTAGTCCATCTCATCTACGCATAGTATATAATTGTCCAAAATTCTTAATTTTTTTCCTCCTTCTTTCTGCTATTCGGAACTTGGTTTTTTGGGGGATTGTTGTATCATTTGAGAAAAAACCAACTTCCTTCTTTCTCACTTCAATGTCATTCAATTTTCTATTCAATACTTTCAACCGTTTTTTTGTGTTGTTTAAATTTTGACCGTTTCAATATTTATTTTATATTCATTGGTATTTTATGGGCTTAATGATCAAATGACTACATAACTAGCCATAAAATCCTATTAAAATCTACTGAATTTGTAGGAAGAGGGGTTGCTTATATATGTATCCATATTGTTAGTATTGAGAATATACTTGAGAAGAAAAAAGGGTAACCATGTGATTTCTCCTTCTCCTCCTTCACAAACATGTATTCCTTCTTTCCTTTCCATTCCAATCTCTCCTGCTTTGGGAAAGAGCTAAGTCAGGGTCAATCTCCCTGAGTTGTGTGCGACGATGAGATACCGGTAGAGCGGAGGTTTTACCACTAGGAGCATTCAGAACAAATCTGCACATAGACCCGAATCAACTCTTAGGACAGTGCTTCGTGCGCGACTTCCCTGGAGGCCGGTAACTTTAATTTGGTTTGTTTTGTTTACCGGTTTTCTAATGGATAGAAGCAATATTTCTAACAGCATCATCTATGACACACTATACAAATTAATATAGGTTTCATAGTTTCTTTAATTTTGAAAGGAAGACCTATGCTTTCAATGTAGGCGATTATCATTATTTAAGCATCATCAATAATACAAGATGAAGGGGAAATAATGCTCCCAACCATAACAGTACAATGAGTGTATTTATTTGGCTAGAACTGTGATATGGTATAGGGTTTTAGACAACTTGTGGATGTGGAAGGTAAGTATCACAATATGTAGTTTTAGAGTCGTTAATTCCAACTCTACAAGGTTTAACATTATCTTGAAACTATTCAAAAGAATTGTTACCATTGGTGAATTGCTCATCTCACTGATTAGTCATATGTTAGTTTGTAGATCATCATTTGGCTCGAAATTCATGGGCGCCCGAAAAATTCATCCGGTCCGATGGGCCAAAGCTCGATAAAGCCTGGTCATTAGGGTAGTCCGACCCGATCCATATTAGTATAGGGCCGGGCTAGGGCTATGCATTCGTCTGCCCGAGCCCGGCCCCAGGCCCGTCCGATACAAGCTTGGACTATGCGTCCGCCCGAGTTCAGTCCAAGGCCAAATGATGACCCCTATCTGGGAAGAAAAAAGTAATAGATTTTTTCTTAATCAGAAGACTAATGCTATTTTTTTTGTGCAAATGTGAGTCATCTCTTTAAAGATTGGGCATGATATAGTTGTTATTAGTGAAGTTTTTGTTTGGCACTGATACAGGTGTTCCTGAGTTAGGAACTACTAGATGTTCTCAAGAAAAAGGGGGAAAACGCACACACTTAACTTGATCAACCACATGTTAGCATGTGTATCACTCTTAAATGAATACCCCCAACTCTGTATGCTCGGTCACAATCTCTCTATGAATCAGTCTTAACGCAAAGAATGTTTTCTTAATATATTTTTTCTGTTACGGTGCATGAGTCAATTGCTTCTCTGTCAGAAGAATTTTTTTTTTTATACTTTGAATGAGTAAAACATGCAAATTAGCAATTTTTATAGAGCTAGTCCGGCCCGATCTGACTTGGCCCTAAAAGCCCGACTCTCGTGAGCAGGCTTGAGCTTCATAAACAATAATTAAGCCCGGCCCGAAATTTCTTTCGGGCAAAAAAAACCGAACCCGTACTTTATGGGCTTGGACGGCCCGGCCCGGTCCAATGCCGATCCCTATTAGTTATGGATCAATGTATAATTTTAATACACTTATTTTATTTCAAAGTTAATTTACGCTTTCTTCTAACTCTGATGGGTGAAAGTTTTGATGTTGTATGCCATTAAGCGTGACTTAAAATTCTTTTTTTCAGGTACTTAAGGGTCCCGAAGTGCTAGTTGATATGTTGAATTGTGATTATTCATTGGATATGTTGGGTCTTGGTTGGATAAGTCCCTACATGGTGCCTACATACTAAGCAACCACAAATATTTGCTAAGGTCTAGAAATGCTCATTCACAAGTTGTCCAAAACATTTTATCATCGATGGTGTAGAAAATTAGAAATTGGACACATAGTTCCGATCATGTAGTAGCAAAGTGTAAGGGGTGAGAAGTTTCTATAGAAGCCATGACGGTCGAGAGGGAGAGGCTAAAAAGAAATCGATTGGTCAAAGAGGAGAGAGGGATTGACATATAACATCTTTTGCAGAGTTGAGATAGAGACGACCTCGACAATAAAAATCCTCTTTATATTAGTCTGAGGGTTAATATTGCATCCACCTACAATATTTAATCATAGCCATTCTTAATTACTCTACAATATTTAATCCTAATATATATATATATATATATATATATATATATATATATATATATATATATATATATAGTTTTATTATTTATTTTGAAGCAGTGGGTAATTATGGTGAACTCGTCTCTACTGGGGCTCGAACTCCCGATATATATGACCTCTAGCCTAGTGGTTAAGAGAGATGCATGTGGCCCAAGTGGTCGGGAATTCGAGCCCCAGTAGAGACGAGTTCACCATAATTACCCACTGCTTTAAAATAAATAATAAAACTATATATATATATATATATATATATATATATATATATATATATATATATATATATATTTGAAGCAAGTGGTACTTCGTATTAGAGAGCTGGAAAAAACCTTTCCAGGAGCAATTACAAATACAACTCAGACAATCTCTCACTTGCTTTGATACACAGGAAAGTTACTAGCTAATGGATCCCTCCTTCCTTTGTGAAGTCCCCTTTATATGCCCGCAGCATAGGCCTGCCTCCTCCGCATGTTACTCAATACATTTGAGATCATACTCAATGCTGTACAGTACTCCCCGTTCTGTAGTCTTCTTATCTTCAAAAACTCTTCGGTTTCTTTCCCTCCATACGTGCCAGATGGTAAAGAGAAGGCGAAGTCTGGCTCTCCTGTATATGTCTGCTCCTCTAGTCTTTAATCCTGCAATGTCCTTGAAGATACTCCAATCCATCCTATCCTCTAGTTGTAAGACCCAGGATGTCTCGGTGGACCTGCCATAGAGAGCTGGAAAAGGTGCATTGAAAGAATAGATGGTCTCTAGTCTCAATGCTCGTCCCATCTCCACATAAAACGCAACTAGTGCTAGGGACAGGGATCCCAAAACCAGCTAGCCGCTCCCTGGTTAGTAATCTGTTACGGATAGCCTTATAAGCACAGAGCTTCGTCTTAACCGCGGCGCCTTTGACCCATATGATGTCCGCCCATTCAACCTTAGCTCGGTGATCCCGAACCAAATTGTACACATGTCTGGTGGTGAACTTCCCCTCCGGGCTATCCTTCCATTCCCATCTGTCTTTGGTTCCTTCTTTGTCTATCGTAGTGGCCCTTATATCTTCGGCGAACCACCTCCCCTCCCTTCTAGAAATGATATCCCATTCTCCATCTCTAAGGAGAGCAGCGACCCCTTCATCACTACCCATAAGCTCAAATGTCGGCCAACCCAGTAGATCGACTAGACTTCGATGTTTGATCCATGGGTCCAGCCATAAGCTGGTACCCCGCCCATCGACAATAGCCCTGTTTAGACTCTGCTTCATCAGTTGCCGCTTCCGGAGAATCATTTTGAGTATCCCAGAATAATTATTGTCAATAGGGATCACCCAAAATTTTTATCTCTCAGATATCTGCTCCTGATCCATTGGGCCCAGAGAGAGTTTCCTTCTAACAGTCGCCAAGCAATTTTAATGATTGCCACCTCACGGAGGGTACGTAGTGATCGAATACCCGTTCCCCCCTCCTCCTTATCGAAGCATAGCTCCTCCCATGATATGGCATGAAGACCACCCTTCCACACAAAGTTGGCGCAGAGCTTTTCTACCTGATTAATTGTATGAAGCGGTAGGATCAGAGCCTGCATCCAGTATGAAGTAATCGCCCATATAACTGAACGTACAAGCTCTAGTCGTCCGCCGAAAGAAAGAGTTTGTGCTTGCCAACCCTCCAAGCGTTTCTGGACGTACTGTATCAGATCTAAGCAATCTTTCGCCTTTGCTTGATTAACCGACAATGGCAAGCCGAGATACTTCACAGGGAGTTGTCCCTGTTCGATCTGAAGCATCTCAGACCAGCGGTCTTTCTCCGGGCAATCCCGACTGAAGTAAGCGCGACTCTTGTCCCGGTTGTGTGTCAAGCCAGCTACCGCCGCAAATTCCTCGTAGATCGCATTAAGGTTATTAATGGATGTGTGGGAGGGCTCGATAAATACCAGAAGATCGTCCGCGTATATGAGATGGAAGACGCTCGGGCTAACTCGGCGGAAGATGGGCGTAATCCGCTTGCGATGAACAGCCAAGTCCATAAGACATGTGTAATACTCCATCACGATGGTGAACAGGTACGGGGATAAAGGGTCTTCCTGCCTCAACCCTCGATTACTTTCGAAGAATCCGTACGGTTGTCCATTGACGAGGATTGAGAAGGTCGGTGTAGAGATGCACTCTCTGACCCGATCAACCCACCACCGATCAAATCCTATACTATACATCACCTCGCAAACAAAGTCCCTGTTTACTGAATCATATGCCTTTCTCAAGTCGAGTTTGATGCATCCCTTCCATCCTCCTGTTTTGTTAAATTCCCGTACCAGTTCATGAGCGAGCAAACAGTTCTCCGCAATCGACCGTCCTTTGATGAAGGCAGTTTGGTTGGGTGAGATTAGTTCCTGCAAGATAGAATGCGTTCAGTTACACATAAGTTGTGTAATAATCTTATAGATGAAGTTGCAACAGGCGATAGGCCTAAAATCTCCCAATACAGTAGCTCCTTCTTTCTTTGGAATGAGAGTCAGGAACGTGTGATTAATCTCCTTGAGCAGACGCCCTGTAAGCAGGAACTCGTGTACCGCGGAGAGGACCTGGTGTTTTAGGTATTCCCAATGTTTTTTGAAGAAGGCGGCATTAAAACCATCTGGACCTGGCGCTCTAGTGGGATCCGCCGCTTTCACAATATATTCAATCTCCTCTAGCGTCACTTCTTTCCTGAGTAGCTTGTTACCCGCCTCAGTAACAACTCGTTTGCAGATGATGTTCGGGAATACTGTTATGTATTCGTTCTGGTTATATAGTGATCTATAGAACTCGATTGCCTGCTCTTTATTCAAATTGCTATCCGTAACTGAGTTCTCATCCGCATCAATAAGGGACTGGATGGAGTTCCTGTGTTGGCGAGCCTTTATAGTGGCATAGAAAAATTTTGAGCAACGGTCTCCATCCTTGAGCCACCCACATTTTGCTCACTGTTGCAGTTGAATCTCCTCTATAAATCGAAGACGTCGTACTTCATTTTGTATTGCAATCTCTTTCTCCACTAGGGTATGGTCCATCGGATGCATTTGAAGTAGGTCTTGAATGTCCTGCAATTCCTGCTCCTTGGAAGCAAGGCTGTGGACCGGTCGACCTTTATTCCATAGTTTCAGTTATCTTTTAATCAGTTTGAGTCGCTGCACAATGAGGAATTGTGCATTGCCGACCAAGTGTTTATCATAACCTCTGTCCACCGCTTCCTTGTAACCTGCTATCTCCGGCCATGCATTACAGTATCTAAATGGTCGTCTCCGCGTGGTTGCCACTTCAGCCATACGGATCAGAATAGGGGTGTGGTCGCTAGTGCCTCGGTGGAGCCCCTCAGCCAGTCCAGTAGGGAAAATCTCATGCCATCTCTTGTTGCATAAAGCCCGATCAAGTTGACACACAACTCGATTAGTGGTAGAGCAATTGTTCCACGACCAGATTTGTCCAGTCTTCGATAAACAGGTAAGGCCCGATCTTAATAGGCAGTTCTGAAAGTCTGCTAGTATCGGGTCTGGAACTCTGCGACCACCTATCTTCTCAGAGGCATATAACATAGCATTGAAGTCTCCACATAGGATAAGTGGTCTCTGATCACCTACTTCCCCTGCAACTCTGGTAATGCTCTCTCAGAGATCGAACCGTCGTCTTCTATCATTATGCCCGTATACTGCACACACCACTACTTGGAACCCTCATCTGTTAGTAAAATCAATTGAAATCAGTTGGTCAGTGAGAAGCCTTACCTGGCATGTCCATACCCGATTATCCCACATCATCCAGATTCTAGCCATACTGTCCAGTTCAAGATTATGAATCGAAGTACATTGATCGGGGGTCCGTCTGGTGAACACTTCAGCAGACTTCACCTTACTCTCAAGGATGGACACGATCGAGCACCTGTGTTTACGAACCATGTTTGTTATCTCCCTCCATCTCACGTTGGAGTTTGCTCCTCTGACATTCCATGTGAGGATTGTCATCTATCTAGAGTTGGGTTGTCCGAGACGGAACTCTGACTCTTCCCAGGACGTGGAGAAGAGGTCTTCGTAGGGGGGTTGGCTTGGGCCTGGGTATTCTTCCCAGGGTCTGCCACATTCCTTTCTCCTCGCAGAAGCAACTTCCATGATAGATTTTCTCGAGTTATTGGTAGACCTCTGTCCTTCGAGGACTCTGTCCTATTTTCAATATTACTGGCCCCAGATTGGATGTGCGGAGTTCCAGCATATGTCTGAGTCCTCTTAGTAGCTTTAGGTAGGGACCTCTGGCAATCATCTTTTTCCCCATCCTGCCCGGTTGAGCGTGCCTCATGAGCATGCGTTGGATTGCTAGTTCCTCCTTCCTGCCCACATATGATCATCGCCTGTGAGGTATTGAAGTTGCCCTCCATATTGATGTCCTCCCCTGGCCTTTTACCTAGTATCGAGCCTCCATGGTTAGAGGCCTCCTGCCTAATACTCATAAGGCTGGCTGCCAATTCTTCCTCTGCAAAATTTGTAGTTGGATCAATGGTGTCTACCATATCGGCTTCTATATTACCCTGGTCCAGATTTCCCTGTCCTCCATCCTGAGTCGTCTCCCCTTCTTCATTAGGTAGCACCCTTTCGTCTGGCTAATCTAATTGTTGAGGAACTTCCTTACATTGCTCATGGGTATGCCCGAAGCAGAGACATTTACCACATGACGGCGGAACCCACTCATATTCAATATCATGTTCCAACCTTTGCCCTTCTGGTAGAATCATGTCAATTTTATGTAAAAGTGGCTCTGTCGCTGTGATCTCGACAAAAATCCTCGCGTATGCCAGTCGTTGCCTTCTTGCCGTGGGGATATCCGTGCGTATGGGGGTGCCCACCATACTTGCCATTTTCATTATCGATGGTATGCTCCAAAACTGTGGAGATAGCCATGGGAATCTAATCCATATGGGGACTGCCGTTAGGCGATCTTTTTCGAAGTTTGATGCTGGATGCCAACGTTTAAGCACGATGAGCCTGCCGTCAAATGTCCACGGACCCCCTTCAAGAATCCGTTCCATATCTTTTTGGAGCGAGAATTTAACGAAATAGAATCCGTTTTCCCTGGAAAAGAGTTCCATGGATCCTTTGGGTCGTCATACCCTGTGCACAAAGGCTCTAATTTGGCCAAAAAATGGCCTATTCCCCATAACGTATAGAACTACGGTATTTCTCCAGTACTCTATTGTTTCTTCTAGGTCGTCATCAGTAATTTCAACGACCCTCTTTCCCTCGATAACCCGGGGTTCCACGTACTGTAATGAGGTTTCATCCTGAGTACGTGACACCTTGCATACGTCTGCCCAGGATACAGGCCTTGCGTTGTTCTCTGTAGGGATTGGTCGACTAGATTGGTTGTTAGGGGTATTCCTTCTGCCGACCTGGTGGCCATCTTTTCTGCTGCTGCTTTCCCCTTTGTGTTGCACAGTATTGGCTGGCGCTACCCGCCGTTCATGATAGTCTCCCCTTTGTGTTCCCCTCCCAGAGCCGTTCGTCGGAGCTCTGCTTCGTTGAGATCTTCCTCTAGGTTCATTAGTATCCTTCCTAGCAAGCCTGTCCCTCTGGTTCACCGGTTGGCTTCTTCTCCTTCGCTCAACTGTAGTCCACCCGTCGGCTACTCCCCGCATACTCTGATCTCCGGTCCCCTCGTGGCCGTCTCCTACAGGACCCTGCCCTGTATCAGTCGACGCCGTTCCAGGGTCTCCATCATGCGGAGCAAACCCTAGAACCATCCTGTTTATTATATATATATATATATATAGGTAATTGTATTAATAATTTCAGAAAATGGGTACACTGACTCAGAACTCTAGTACCCTAAAACTCAAGATCAACTCCACTCCACTCAACACACAAACAACATATAAAATAAATCAAGCTACTATTTTGTCCCGTGGTACTCTGGGAACTAACTAGGATACCACTCTGGATTTCCTCCGTCTTGCTACGTGCCTGCGCCCTTGGCAAACTCTCCTCCGCCTGCTGCATGAGGCGTAACCACTTGTCATTCTCCATGGTCAGTTGCAGCTCGCCAAATGTCTATCCCTCAGTTATGGCAGCATAGTACTCTTCGTCATCCTCAGACTCCTCAGTAGCATATGCTCTGCATAACTCCAGTATTTGGTGTCGGTAAACTGTTGGAGTTTTGGTTTTTCCTTTAGAAAGCTTTAGTCCCACATCGAAAAAAATAAACAGATTGTATCTCTATATATTAGCTTTGCTATTATTGGAGATGCACATGTGGTGTGGAGGTGCACATGGGTTTGCCATGTGGGATTATTTTTCTAATGGAAAAAAGGCTAAAATCAATAATTAAAGCATTCATGCTTTTTGCTCTTGGAAAATTTATTTCCATGGGAGCTAAGCCCTAGCGACTCGGACTCGGACTCGAACTCGGAGTCGGACTCGGGCTCATGGGCTCATCGTCGCTAGGCGCATAGTGCGCTTTAGTTGCGCTGCCCAGGTGCACGCTCAGGTTGTGCTGGGTTGCGCTGGATTGCGCGGGCGCGCTGGTTGCGCTGCGTGCGCCGTGTGCGCAGTACGTGCAGTGCGCTCGCGCAGAGTGCAAGGAGCACGGGGTGTGCGTAGTTGGCACAACTTGCAGCAGAACGTGCGTTTGCACGTTCTGGGCGGTTGCTACATGTTCGGGGTAGTTTTTACTATGTCCCTAACTTTGTGGCAACCGAACAGTTGCTGCAGGGCCTATATAAGGCATCCTCTCTCTCAGAAAGTTTACGAAGTATTTTTTAACACAAGTAAACAGAGATTTCAGACGTGTTCTTTAACACAGTTCTGATCTTCCAGTAGCCTTCGAGAGAGAGAGGAAAGGCGCCGCACCAGCATTACTTTTGTACGGGAGTTCGTGTCCATCCGAGGAGTCAGAAGAGCAGGAGTGTTCCAAGTTCTCCGACGAACTTGCTGGTTCCTGGAAGCTGTTCGTGTAGGGCGAATAAAGCTTTGAGCAACGGTGATTATTCACCCCAGCAGGAGTTCTTCCATCTTTCGCTAGTCACCTTCTTCGTTGCTGCCAGTAATTCCGATTGTATCTTCTTTTTAGAAGTACTACGATCTGATTGCCGTTGATTACGAAATCTTTTTAGATTCTCGTAATTCATAATCACCTTCCTTGAAGTGTTGATTTGAAATATTGTCTTTACAATTGTTTTATTTTCTCAATTTTCCATCGAAAAATTGTGCCCCGGCACTAACAATCTCAAAGCTTTTTTGCTACGATGGAAAACGTTAATGCTTCACTCCTCAATACTGACTTTTGTAAGTTAGAAAAGTTTGATGGAGAGCATTATCAAGTCTGGAAGAGGAAGGTTTATCTCACTCTTCAACTCAGAGACGTTGATCACGTGCTTATTGAAGAGGAACCTACCGTTTCAAATACTGGGTCTGCTGTCGCAATCACTGCGGCTACTAAACTTCAGGCCAAGTGGAGAAGAGAAAATAGCATTTGCAGGCTGCTTATCCTGAATGCTATGGAAGATTCCCTTGCAGAATCCTATTCTAAAAAGAATATCGCTAGAGACATGGGACTCTCTAGAAAAACTCTACGAAGAAGACAAGAACCGCAGTAAAATATTTGTGGTTGAAAAATATCACAAGTGGTTCTTTGAGGACGAAAAGTCTATGCTCCCGCAGGTGAAGGAGTTCCTGAAACTGCGACAGAAGTTGGAAGACGAGGCAATGCCCCTCCCTGACAAGTTTGTTATTGGAGGGATTGTCTCAAAGCTCTCCACTAGGTGGAGCAAGTTCCATGCAAACATGCATAGGAAGAAGCTGGAGATCACCCTTGAAGATCTCCTGCAGGAAATCTATGTTGAGGACCAGATACGGGCTCAACTGAAGGTGGACGCATGTCCAAGCAATTGGCTAACGCCAATATGGTTCATACCAAGGAACCAAGGAGAAAGCAGGCGGCTTCCCACAACAAGAAGAAGGACCCTGACAATCTAAAAGTCAAGGGAACTTCTATCAAGAAAAAGAAGCCAAAGTCTCAAATGTCTTGTTTCAAGTGTGGCAAGAAGGGCCAATTTAAGAATGAGTGCAAAGCAAAAACCAAGCAATCAGAGCAAGGAGAGCCTAGTAAGGTATCTATGATCACTGACATTGTTGCTATAATTGTGCAGGTTGATGCGGTAAGGACTGACTCTGACTGGTTGGTAGACACTGGAGCCTCATGCCATGTCTGCTCCAGTAAGGAGTGGTTCATCACCTATACACCTACTTCTGAAGTGGTTATGATGGCGAACCAGGCACAAGCTGAAGTGCTTGGGATCGGAACGGTGGTGTTGAAGCTGACTTCGGGGAAGTCTCTGACGCTTCAAGGCGTAAAGCACGTACCTGCTATCGTTAAGAACCTGATCTCAGGAGGCCTACTCTGCAAAGCAGGCCTCAGGATGGACATCAATGCTGGCCAGATGGTGATGTCTATCAAGGGAACATATTTCGGGAAAGCTATTTATACCGAAGGAATGTTCAAAATTCAGCTTGTAAATCAGTCTAATGTAATTAATGTGATTAATGAAATCACTCCTTCTGCTTATACACTTGAGTTGTGGCATAATAGGCTAGGATATGTTCATTGTAAACGAATAAACAGAATGCCTAGTCTAGGACTTATCTCCAAGTGTGGGGAGTAAGGTAGAGAAATGTGAAGTTTGTGCTCAAACAAAGATCACAAGAAAACCCTTTCCTCGGGTTAATCGAAGTACAGATCTTCTGGATTTGGTACACTTCGATATCTGTGAATTCAAATAGTTCTCTACAAAGGCCGGGATGAAGTATTTCATAACTTTTATCGATGACTTCTCAAAGTATGCGTTCGTCTACTTGCTGAAGGCTAAAGACGAAGCATTCAAGAAGTTCAAGAAGTTCAGAGCTGAAGCTGAGCGGCAGACTGGACAACAACTCAAAAGGATAAGAAATGATCGAGGTGGGGAGTACAGGTCTCATGAATTTGCATCGTTCTGCAAAGAACATAGAATTGTCAATGAGACTACGTCTCCATACTCTCCTTAATCAAACGGAGTAGCAGAGAGGAAGAACAGAACGTTAACGGAAATGATTAACTCTATGTTATTGACTGCTGGTCTTCCTAAGTGCTACTGGGGAGAAGCTGCATTGACGGCCACTTTTATTCTAAATAGAGTGCCTCATGCAACTTCAGACGTTACTCCTCATGAACTCTGGTTCAAGGTCAGACCTAACTTGAATGTCATTCGAGTGTGGGGGTGTCTGGCATATGTCAAGCTTCCAGATCTGAAGATTCAGAAGCTTGGGACAAGGACTACTAAGACGATCTTCTTGGGGTATACAAAGAAGAGTGATGCTCGGAGATTTCTTGATATTGAATCAAATTATATCATCGAATCTCGCGACGCAAAATATTTTGAAGACAAGTTTGTAAGGCACAAGAATATTGTTCTTGCGGATGTTTCGAAGAATAATGAGGGTGCACAGGTCTTCAATGAAGATGTGGTCCAAGAAGATGTTGTTATTGAAACAACGATTGAACCAGATCTCGCTGAGCCGTCAACGAAGCGAGTGAGGAGGCCGAAGGACTTCGGAAGTGACTTTGTCACCTATCATATGGAAGCTGATCTGCTTACTTATGATGAGGCGATGAAGACCAGAGACGCGATTTTCTGGAAGGAGGCGATTGACAATGAAATTGATTCCATCACCTCAAATAACACTTGGGTGTTGGTTGATCTTCCTGAAGGAGCGAAACCCATCGGATGCAAATGGATCTTCAAGAAGAAGATGAAAGCAGATATAACTATTGACAAGTTCAAGGCTAGGTTGGTAGCCAAGGGGTTTTATCAGAAGCAGGGGATTGACTATTTTGACACGTATGCTCCAGTAGCCCGGATGACCACCATCAGAATGTTGATTGCTCTCGCAGCAATACATAAGATGGTGATACATCAGATGGATGTGAATATAGCTTTCCTAAATGGCGAGCTGACCGAAGAGATTTACATACAACAGCCAGAGGGATTTGTTATCAGGGGTCTTGAAGACAAAGTCTGTAAGTTGGTGAAATCCTTATACGGTCTTAAACAGGCTAAAAAGATGTGGCATGAGAAATTTGACAAAGTTATAAGGTCAAATGGCTACATGGTCAGCGGTACGGACAAGTGTGTTTACACGAAGTTCACTGATGGAAGAGGTGTGATCGTTTGTCTGTATGTAGACGACATGCTTATCCTAGTTACGGATATTAGCTGTATCACGGAGACAAAGAAATTCATCTCAAGCAAGTTCAGTATGAAGGACTTGGGGGAAGCTGATGTGATCTTAGGGATCAAGATCATCCGGACAGACACTGGACTAGCGCTGTCACAGTCTCATTATATTACGAAAATGATCACTCGTTATGGATATCGAGATCTTCCAGGGATCGATACGCCGTACAGGTATGATCTGAAGTTGAAGCCTAATTCAGGAGAAAGCGTCAGACAGCTGGAGTATGCAAGCATAATCGGAAGTTTGATGTATGCTACTAATGCCACAAGGCCTGACATAGCTTTCGTCGTGGAAATGTTGAGTCGTTTTACGAGCAACCCAGGTGCTAAACACGGGAAAGCTGTGAAACGGGTTATGAGATATCTCAAGAAGACTCAGACATATGTACTGTACTACAGCAGAGGTCCGCCGGTAGTGGAAGGCTTCAGTGATGCCAGCTGGTGCTCAGAGGTGGAGAGCGAGAGGTCCACAGGTGGATTCATTTTCATAATGGATAGAGCTACTATATCGTGGAAGTCGAAGAAGCAGACTATGCTTTTGCGGTCATCCATGGAATCTGAGTTCTTTGCACTTGATACCGCAGTCGAGGAAGCAGAATGGCTTCGAGAGCTCATGTATGATCTTCCAATGGTTGGAGGGCAAATACCGACGATACCGATATACTGCGACAACCAGACGACTGCGGTGGTGGCATCAAATGACCTCTTCAACGGGAAGAAGAGGACTGTGCGGTTGAAGCACAGGGCAGTATACGATCTTATCAAGGGAGGTGTTATTACAGTTATTGATGTTCGGAGTCAGGAGAACCTGGCGGATCCGTTCACCAAGGGCCTCAAATGCCAGCTGGTCGATGACACAGCTTGTAAAATGGGCTTGAAGGCATTCTGATATTGTATTATTGTATTCCTACCATAAAGTTTTATGCTATTAGTTCAAAGATTTATCTACTAGGCATCTAGCTTTTGGTTCAAGGGAGGACCACTAATCGGAAGAATATCAGGAACGGTGGGTACATGTTCTATTGGGCATGGAGAGGTTACGAACATATAACCACTGTTGTCTACTGTTGTTTTCTGCGGAAAACAGTTCCTGTGGAAAGGTTGGCTTAATTGCCTTAATGAGTTCTCAGGAAGAGTGAATGCCTGGTGTGCTTTACATGAGGCACGGTAGAGCAGCACTACAAGGAGTAAAACTCCATGCTACAGTGGGGTGATTCCACAATGAGGTTCCTATATGTGGGGTGCTGTCCAGTAATAGGATAAAGGCTCGGTTTTGCAGGCCAAGTCACAGCGGCGTAGCACCGCAAATAGGCAGTTAGCTTAATAATGTATGTTAAAAAATAAATAGGGGTGTAGTCAACACTACAAAGAGGAGGAGTTCCTCATGTTACAGTGGCACAACACCACGATGAGGTACCCGGTTAGGGATAAAGCCTCAGCCTTGCAAGCTATGTCGTTACGGCATAACACCGCAAGGGAACCTAAGGCTTTATGCTGGGTAGTTTGGCACTACAAAGAGGCGGTTGCCTCATGCTACAGTAGTATGACACTACGATGAGGTTTCCGGTACGGGGTAAGGCCTCGGCTTTAAGCCATGTCATGGCGGTGTAGCACCGCAAGGGAAGCGCAAAGCCCTTCATGCCATGTCTCTTTATAATGAACTCACCTATAGAGTATGGACAAAGGGATATCAGGCCGTCTCTTGAGGGTAAACTTGTAGACGCCTAAAATTATATACTGAAACCAGGCTGACACAGGACATTTAATGTGTAGCCAGAAGCACATGTAACTACATTATGTGAGTGGAAAAAAATTCAGCTATGATGCAGAATTCAAGGCTTAGTCCATTCTTGTATTATAGTCTGATTTTTGATCCATGCGGGAAGATTTAAGTCGTCAGCGACATCTCTCCTAATGCATGATGGACAGTTACTGTGGAGAACACTTATACCCATATATATAGAGATATGTGGGGGATTGTTGGAGTTTTGGTTATTCCTTAGAAAGCTTTAGTCCCACATCGGAAAAAACAAAGAGATTGTATCTCTATATATTAGCTTTGCTATTATTGGAGATGCACATGTGGTGTGGAGGTGCACATGGGTTTGCCATATGGGGTTATTTTTTTAATAGGAAAAAGGCTAAAATCAACAATTAAAGCATTCATGCTTTTTGCTCTTGGAAAATTTATTTCCATGGGAGCTAAGCCCCATAGGGGCTTAGCGACTCGGACTCAGACTCGGGCTCATGGGCTCATGAGGCATAATGTGGCATTTTGTTAGTGCACTTTGCACTTAGCACGTCAGCATCGTCGCTAGGCGCATAGTGCGCTTTAGTTGCGCTCGTTGTGCGAGCCACTTGCGCTGCCATGTTGCGCAAGCCCAGTTGCGCTACTCAGGTGCGCATGTCCAGTTGCGCAAGTCCAGTTGTGCTATCCAGGTGCGCACCCATGTTGTGCTCAGGTTGCGCTGGGTTGCGCTGAGTTGTGTGGGTTGCTCGGGTTGTGCTGGGTTGCGCTGAGTTGTGCGGGTTGTGCGGGCGCGCTGGTTGTGCTGCGTGCGCCGTGTGCGCAGTACGCACAGTGTGCGCAGTTCAGTGCGCACTCTGTCGCGTAGAGTGCAAGAAGCGCAGGGTGTGTGCAGTTGGCGCAACTTGCAGCAGAACGTACGTTTGCACGTTCTGGGCGGTTGCTACATGTTCGAGGTAGTTTTTACCACGTCCCTAACTTTGTGGCAACCGAACAGTTGCTGCAGGGCCTATATGAGGCATCCTCTCTCTCTCTCTCAAGGCTAATTACAGAAGAAAAAGAGAAGCCACCACAGAAAGTTTACGAAGTATTTTTTAACACAAGTAAACAGAGATTTCAGACGTGTTCTTTAACACAGTTCTGATCTTCCATTAGCCTTCGAGAGAGAGAGAGAAAAGGCGTCGCACCAGTATTGCTTTTGCACGGGAGTTTGTGTCCATCCGAGGAGTCCGAAGAGCAGGAGTGTTCCAAGTTCTTCGACGAACTTGCTGGTTCCTGGAAGCTGTTCGTATAGGGCGAATAAAGCTTTGAGCAACGGTGATTATTCACCCCAGCAGGAGTTCTTCCATCTTTCGCCAGTCACCTTCTTCGTTGTTGCCAGTAATTTCGATTGTATCTTCTTTTTAGAAGTACTACGATCTGATTGCTGTTGATTATGAAATCTTTTTAGATTCTCGTAATTCAGAATCACCTTCCTTGAAGTGTTGATTTGAAACATTGTCTTTACAATTGTTTCATTTTTTCAGTTTTTTATCGAAAAATTGTGCCCCGACACTAACATAAACAAGTTGGCCAACATGAGTAAGGAAGGAGCCCCTTCATTATTCCTCAAGATTCTTGCCTCCCTCCATGGCCAGAAGATGTCTCTCCAACCCTCCCTGCCAGAGACAAAATTCCCACTCCCCTGCCCTACTAAGACATCAAGAGCTTGGGCATTACCTATCATTTTCTTGTCCAGATTTAGCCAAGTAGACCAACCGGATGCCACCACATGATGAACCAGCTCTACTTCTGTCTAGAACACCCAGCATGTGAGCTGAACAGCCCAGGTAGCGAGTCCTTAGGCAAGTGGACTAGATTAAATCTCTTCTATTGTCTAATTGGAACCACCCCTGGAGATGGACAGTATGAACCTCTATAGATTCTCTTAGTACCTCTATAACCTCTTCTAGAAGCACATCTGTTGACGGATCTAGACAGACCACCTTCGTGTGTCTAATGCAATGACGGGACACACACATCGATATATTCTACTTTAAGGAGATAGGTTCGTTGTACTGGGCGCTAGACGAGGCGACATGCTATCCGACTTGCCTAGGCGCTCGTCCAGAATCGTACATTCAACCAGGATCTTCTTCCGAAATTTAAAAAAAGTAACGGTAGAAGAAGAAACAGAAGAAGAATAAGAAGAAAAAAAATTGAAGAAGCAGCAAGAAAAAAGAAAAAAGAAAAAGAAAAAGAAAACAACAACAAAAAAGTAACAAGGTTTTTTAAGAAAAAAAAGTTAAAAATAGGAAAACTTGCCTAAATACCGCCTATACTTCTTCTGGGCGACCCTAGGCGGTTGCTTGGGCGCGTCTAGGCGACCATCGCCACACCAAGGAGAATTTTTACTAGGTCGAGGCGACTACTCTTCAATCTGCACGCCTAGGCGTCGCCTGTGATAACATAGCTCTAACTTGCTAGCATCTTGGAAGCAGAACTGAAACTACTGCTAGAAGGTCTTTGTGAACAGTAATCTCAACCAAGACTCTTGCCAACGTAAGTCTTTTCAGACAAGCCGTCATTGAATCCATCCGCATTGGGTGCCGACTATACTAGCAAGTTTAATAAGTTTTGACGACTTGACGCATTCCAAAGTTGAAGATGGGAGACGCAGAAACTAAATCCATACTGGAGCCGCAGCAAGTAAATCACGTTCGAAAGATATCATAGTTCCAATCTCTTCCGAATGATCAGACGACTATCGAAATTGCAAGGTCCGCCATTGAGCATCGCATCAAACTCCGACTTTGCCAGAGAACTTGATTAAGAAGAAAAAAACTTCAGCCCCTTCCATCGACCTCTATATTCGCTGCACACACACGGACACGGTATGAAACGAAGCTCTCTCTCCAATCACGTACATCACCAAGATTTTCTCCCATTTGGCAACGGAGATGGCAACATCAGCCACAAAAATAATCATTATACGAACTCCGTCAACCAGAAATAATCATTATTGTAGTAGATCTTCATAGCTAGTGTGTGTGTCTTGGGGGGGGTGGGGGGTGGGAATGGGAAGAAGAACATAAGGTTGCCCATGAGATGGGCTTCTTGGAGGAGAAGGAGATCTCCCCTCGATTTATAATGCGACATGCCATCTCCCTGGCCAAAGAACACACCCAACTTCTTGATTGTGACCCGACACCTGTTGCTTTCCCCCTCGGTAAGCAACTCCTCGTTTTAAACCCACGCTCTTTTCTAAAGGACCCTTCTTCAAGTCCATACTGGTCGTTGCTGACTTCTTTTCGTCGCCAACTTCTTCCTCAGGCCCATGCTAAGAGCATCTCCAACCCTATTGTGAGTTTGAAAAAAATGGTTGCCACATAGGAATGACAACCATTTTTTCTAAAAGTACTTCTCCAATGCAAATGTGAAATAAAGTGTGGAGTTGACATGGCAATGACATGACAAAGACAATATGAAGTTGGTTGTCTAGATCTAGACAATGTACTTCACAATGACTTTGTCTCCACATCATCAATTATGAATAGAAATATTTATAAAAAAGTTGAAGAAGTGGAGGAGTTGCCTTGGAAGTTGAAAAAATACTTTTTATTGTCCCCTCAATACTTTTGCATTGGAGAGAGTTTTTCTATCTCATTGTCTTCTGAGATATAATTTTTCCACATAAACAAGACATTGTCTTGTGGCTCATGCCACATAGGAGCCACCTAAGACTCACAACACTTAACAAGACAATAGGGTTGGAGATGCTCGTATTGTCTTGTTAAGTGTTGTGAGTCTTAGGTGGTTCCTATGTGGCATGAGCCACAAGACAATGTCTTGTTTATGTGGCAAAATTATATCTCAAAAGACAATGAGATAGAAAAACTCTCTCCAATGCAAAAGTATTGAGGAGACAATAAAAAGTATTTTTTCCAACTTCCAAGGCAACTTTTAAGACAACTACTCATCTTCTTTTTTTCTAATATATATATATATATATATATATATATATATATATATTTATATATATATATATATATATATATATATATATATATATATATATATATATATATATATTCTTCTTTTTTCTTATATATATATATATATATATATATATATATATATATATATATATATATATATATATATATATATATATATATAAATTCTACAATACATCCACCCTTTTGGGATGTATCGATACATCCCAAATCTGAACCATTGGATGTTGATCCAATGGTTCAGACTAAATTCAGATTTAATAATGCAGGAGACATCATTTAATGTTGTTTTTGACTTTAGACTTCTTGTTAACTTGCTATAGCATGTCATTCTTTAATACAATTTTTTCAATAGACACCCTAAATTAGCTCATATTTACTTTCTCTTTCATCCATCCAATTTAATATTTTGTGCAACTACGTATATATAACAATATGTCGGGAAAGGAAGGACACAATGTGTCCTTGACTGGAGGTGATGTAGACGACGACACCACCGATGCTCCGATAGCTAGTGGCGATCTAGATGATGACACCGACGACGACAAGGACGAAAATTCTGTCCACAATGTGGATAATAGTAAGGGAAGAATTCAGAGGAAGACGAGGGGTAGGAAGCCAATAAAAGTTCGTTCCCTCAAATCTCTTCTTTGTGTAAATTGAATCCAAGGATGTCACAATCCCAAATTTTAGTTATTGCTTAGCATAGTCTGCTTAGTTGTTGTAAAATTGTGGTATTTCTTTTGAAACATTTTCATCTTTAGTCTCATGTTTTCTATGAATATGTGTTTATTTTAATTTAGTAATCTTTCTGTAATTTTTTTTTGTTTCATCTAATAATTTAATATTTTGGTTATAAAGCTACAGGCCATGGTGGTGGTGGTGGAAGGAGAAACGAATATGAAGAAGGAAAGAAGAAGAAGTTCCGGTTCACGACGGACTTCGTCGAGCCCTCCTCGAACAACAAGAAATACCAGCGGAATTAAACCTCTTCTAGAGTTCCTAAAATTGTTAATCATGATAACCTTTCTAACGGCTAGTAGATTCTTTGTTAGTCCTAAAATTTATTTGTCTTTCCATCTTCCTCACTTTTTCTACTTTTTTCTTGTTATATATACAATAGTTTTCTTATTTCAACTATTATTTATTCTGAAATACATAGAATAGTTTTCTTATTTCATTTTGTAGTACTGGAGAAAGATGTCTACTCGTATGGAACATGTAAAAGAGGTAGAAGATTGGATGCCAGCTTCAAATGAAACCTTCATTCCGCGTATGATGCGCAGGTTTGAAGAACAACTGTCAAAGATTTCAGATCAACTTGTTTCAATCAATTCTAAGCTTGGTTCAATCGAACTTGAACAAATCAATATATCTCGACGTTTAGAATAGATGGAAGAATCTTTCGCTTTGAAGAAGGCATCTTCATCTGGAGTAATTAATATTGTGGAGGAGGTTAACGTTGAATCTTCTGATGAGGACGAGGGGCTGAAGAAAGCTGATAAATCAATCCAGTAAATTTTTGATATAATCCCTCTAGAAGAAACTGACTTTACCAGTTCTTCGGAAAAAATACGAGGAAATTTAGTACTAGTCACACATTTGAAAAGTTTAACAAGAAGTTCAACATCAAATCCTAGCCAGTGTACTAGTAGTTCTTAGAGTTTTTACAATTATATTTTTGCGGATGGTAAACCTGACGAGTAAGTAATATGAGTTTTCATTTCATTTCAATAGTTTTTTTCCTAATCTATTCGTTTCTTTTCTTAGCAAAATAATATCATCTTGCAACAATATTTATGTGAGTTGGGCTGAGATGAAGTTCTTTGCTCCAGGAAGGAGAATTAAAGATGGGGTATGTAGATAGTTTTTTTAGATGCCATCTATGTTTACTTCGATGTCATCGCTGATTTTTTTTAATAAGATACTCAGATTGTAACCCTTGTCTCTACTATTCTCACCGTGTTGGAACGAAGAAGTACTGTCAATAAAGCTAATGTATGGTATTTACCAATAAAGTTAACGGTGAGTGAGCATTTCATTCTTTAATGATTATGCATTAATAATTTTTTCGTTTGTTTGTCGTTCGAAATGTATTAATTGATGTGTATATAGAGAGCAACGTTACCTCCATCTAACAAACCACTTCATGAAATATGGAAGAAGAACAAATATTTCCATGATTATATGGGATCTTTGAGCATTTGTAACGAGATATTAATCTATTTATGTTTAAATTTTAATCCCAATTTATCTGAAAATTGATTAATTTGTTTTACGTAATTAATCCTGATTCAGAGATACATACCCATTCTTTTGTTTGACCACTATACTTTTGCAAGAGTTATGGTTAAAACAAATACTGTTGTAATTTGGGGCACCCTTGCATCTACAGATGAGGCGATTTATAACAAAGCAGTCATAAAAGAAATAGTAAGTTCATATTCATAAATTTTTATGAATTGCGTACTAGATTCGCGGTATACTAATACATATTTTATTCTGGTAATTGTAGCTTTCAAATTTGGATCTCTTTCTCGAGGAAGAGATTTTGAAGTTGAAAGATACTAGGTTCAACTTTTCTACTTTCTCTATAATCCGTCGTCCTAATGTTTCCCGCCAACACAATACATTTGATTATGCTATTTTTGTAATTTTATTCATGAAAGACGGATGTAGTTTGGACTCCCGTTATCTCAATGTAAGTCTGAAAATATGTCGTCAAATACTTACACTTTTTAGAGCAATATTTTTTTATGTTATGTTTGTTATATGCAGTTTGATTCGAAAAAAAAGTACAAATTTGCTGTATGGATTGCATCTTCAGAGCACAATGAAGAAGAATCCAAATTGCGCAACAATATAATTAAGCAACAAATGTCGAAAGGAGTCCACTCTGATGGGTGAAGATGGAAGACGATGATTTCTCTTTTCTTCTTTTATCTAATGAATTATGTTCATTTGTTTTATAACAAATGGTTAGGAATAAAGTTTTATGGAGTTATAATGTTCTTAAAATGTGGGATGAAAATGATATCAAATCTGCCTCTTGTACATGGCATTTTATATGAAGTGCTTGATGACTGCTCTCTTCGAAATACCGAGAGAAAATGACGATGACATTCACCAGAAGATTACAATGAAGAGGTTGGAATGGACTAAGAAGTTGCTTTCAAGAGAATATGTAACACTACCAACCTAGCAATGACATTGTAAAACAACAATGTCATTGGGCTAAGAACTTCTTTCTATATCATCTATTTGTCTTTTATTCTTCTGTGTCTGCGTCTTTTGTAACGTCTGCTCTGTCTTTTATAATAAAAAAATTTTTGAATTATATTTATATTGTTAAAACTACAGAGAAAGACCATTCTCTGTGTCAAAATCACGGAGAATGACCATTCCCCATCGTAAAATACAGGAGAATGGCCACTCCCCGTTTCAAAAATCACGTAGAATGGCCATTCCCCGTCTTAAAATTTCGGAGAATGACCATTCTTCGTGTTAAAATCACGCTGAATGGCCATTCCCCGTATTAAATGTAGGAGAATGGTCATTCTTTGTGTCAATATCACGGAGAACTGCCATTCTCCTTGTTAAATTGATGGAGAACTTCCATTATTCGTGTTAAAATTGACGGAGAATGGTTTTTCTCCGTGTCAAAGTAACGGAGAATGGCCATTCTCCGTGTTAAAGTGACGGAGAATGGCCATTCTTTGAGGAAACTCAACAGAACATTTGGCACAACGAAACAACAAAGAATAGAGACACAAAAAGTTTGACTTTTATTTACATATGAAAGTCTATTACATGTCCAAAACTACTACAGAAAATCCTACAATAAAGAAAAAAGCATAAAAGCTACAGCTAGGCACATTTATCTGGTGCCTCAGCTAGGAGCATCTCTCTGGTGTCTCAGCTAGGCGCATCACTTCAGTATCTCAGCGTAGGCGCATCACCGTGCATCGTCAGAGAGAATCACTTTCTTGTCAACGTGCGGGCGCTTCGACAGAGTGTGGGTTGGCAATCAACCCAAATACTGGGGCTCTTCCAGCCTAATAAAAATCGAGGCACGCCGACCCCGATCTTTGGATGCAACAGGCACCTTCGACAGCCTATAGCTCTTCTAGCATAACAAAAACTGGGCCACGACGATCCGAACCCAATAACCAACATCATGGCACACAGTCGATGAAGTGCACGAACACGAACAATCCACTCGACGCAACTCAGTCTTCTGAAGGATTTCACCACCAAAGCTTCTTCGAACGAGGAGATCAACAACCCACAGAAAAGCATCTTGCCAAGGCGGGGGATCGGTCGAGTCCATCACCACAAGAAAAACTAAGTGAAAGAAAACAAACTCTCCCTTCCATATTGCCATTTATAGGCAAGGGCAACTCGTACTCATGGCAAAGTGGCAGTCACTTCGAATTCAATTCAATGAATTTGCATTAATGCCAATAAATCTGCCCCTTCGAATTTTGCCAAGTCAGAGAGCCATCGATGCCTCAAAAACTCAACAGACGGGCCATGCAGCAGATGCGTTCGTCAACACCATGCGCCTCGTACTGATGCGCCCAATGAAGCACTGGCCAATACGCCCTTCAACACCATTCTTCGTGTTAAAATCATAGGGAATTACCATTATCCTTGTTAAATTGACGGGAAATTGTCATTCTCCGTGTTAGAATGCAGAAGAATGGCTATTCTCCGTGTTAAAATTACGGAGAATGGCCACTCTCCGCTTTAATATCACGGAGAATACTTTGTTAAAATCATAGAGTACATGAAAAATGGTAGTACTTAATATTTATTTAAGTCAAATTGAATACTTTGTTAAAATTACGGCGAATGGCCATTCCCCTTGTTAAATTAACGAAGAATTGTCATTCTTCGTGTTAAAATTGATGGAGAATTGCCGTTCTCCTTGTTAAATTGACGGAGAATTGCAAAAAAAAAGTTGGGTAAACGAAAGAAGAAAAAAAAGTACATAATGAAAAGATTTATGTACTCCATGAATTAGGGAAATATTCCCGGGCGAACTAAAATAAAAAAATTGGGTGCTTGATTTAACATTTAAATTAGATTTAAATTCACAACTTAAAAATAGTATTAATATCTACAATATTATTGAAACTAGTATTAATATTAACACTAGTGTTATTGGACCATATTCTGTTCGACTGGTAGCCCATCGGTTCGGAATGATATAGTTCGGTGCGGCTGGTTTGGCGCATACCTGCTGAACCCCCCGAATTCAATTAATCAGAGCAACAAGTTTTTAATTCAATATCTCCTTTTACTAATAACTACTATCATCACGTATCTTTTTTTTATATTACGCACGCAAAAGGCTCGAGCTCTACTAATTCTAGCGTACGAGTTTAGACGAACACTAACCGAGCCCGAGCAACGTGACATCAACTAAGTTTCCAATACAGTGACATTACTATTAATTTAAAATTTACAATATTATTGAAACTAATATTAATATTAAAATTTAAATTAATTTTTGATTTAACATTTAAATTAGATTTAAATTCACAATTTAAAAATAGTATTAATATCTACAATATTATTGGAACTAGTATTAATATTAACACTACTGTTACCGAACCATATTATGTTCGACTGGTAGCCCATCGGTTCAAAATAATATAGTTCAATGCGGTCGGTTTGACCCATACCTGCAGAATCCCCCAAATTCAATTGATCAAATCAACAAATTTTTATTTTGATAGCTCCTTTTACTAATAACTACCATCATCACGTATCTTCTTTTACATTACACACGTGAAAGGATCGAGCTCGATAAGTTCTAGCGTACGACTTTAGACGAACACTAACCGAGCCCGAGCAACGTGACATCAGCTAAGTTTCTAATACAATAACATTACTGTTAATTTAAATTTACAATATTATTGAAACTAATATTAATATTAAAATTAAAATTAATTTTTGATTTAACATTTAAATTAGATTTAAATTCACAACTTAAAAATAGTATTAATATCTACAATATTATTGAAACTAGTATTAATATTAACACTACTGTTACCGGACCATATTTTGTTCGACTAGTAGCCCATCGGTTCAGAATGATATAGTTCGGTGCAGCCAGTTTGACCCATACCTGCAGAACCCCCCAAATTCAATTGATCAAATCAACAAGTTTTTATTTCAATAGCTCCTTTTACTAATAACAACCATCATCACGTATCTTCTTTTACATTACGCACGCGAAAGGATCAAGCTCGACTAGTTCTAGCGTACGAGTTTAGACGAACACTAACCGAGCCCGAGCAACGTGACATCAGCTAAGTTTCTAATACAGTGACATTACCATTAATTTAAATTTACAATATTATTGAAACTAATATTAATATTAAAATTAAAATTAATTTTTGATTTAACATTTAAATTAGATTTAAATTCATAATTTAAAAATAGTATTAATATCTACAATATTATTGAAACTAGTATTAATATTAACAATATTGTTACCGGACCATATTCTGTTCGACTGGTAGCCCATCGGTTCGGAATGATATAGTTCGGTGCGGTCGGTTTGACCAATACCTGTAGAACCCCCCGAATTCAATTGATCAAACCAACAAGTTTTTATTTCAATAGCTCCTTTTACTAATAAGGTGTTGGTGAAGGATATTTTGAGGAAGAAGAAGAAAAAAGAAGAAAAAAAAAAGAATAAGATGGAGATGAAGATTTATCTTTTGAGTTTTGAAACTTTTGTTTCAATTTGGAAGTAATATTTGAATTGTAATACGGTTCGGAATATTTGTTGGTCTTTGTCACGTCCCAGGACCAGAATACTGGCAAGTAGGGACGGACAAGGCCAGTTATGCAATCCTAAAGTATACCAGTACTCTGAAATTACGTATAAGCTGTCAAGACATGGGGGTTACTTCTACAAGCCAACAGTCAATCCTAGGTTAAAACAATCCTAGGTATCTCAATCACAGGCAATTATACAAGGTGCAAGAAGTATGATCATTAGACATACAATAGTAAAACGTTTCAAACCATATATACATGGATGATCATGAAGCTAGTAATACAAAATGGAGAAACTAGCAAGAGTATTAGTAATACATGATAGCTCTAGCTGCAGTCTAGAATACGCGCATCATATTTATGCCCGTAGGCTAAATGTCAAGGACCAAAATACGAGCTAAACACGTGCTCGGAGGCTAAACGCCACAAAAGAATAATGTACATAACCAGTGGAAGAATAAAAATAAGAAAACCCACTTGGGTACTCTGGTGCTCTGGATGGTCACCGTCAAGTAGATGGTACGGAAGATCCTCTGGGCTTCTCTATTAGATCTGGCCAAACAAAACCAGTGGGGTCAGACCCCCAATAGCAAGTACCACAAAGGAAGCCAAATTATGAACTAAAACCAGCAATCACTAACATCAACAACTAGAGATACAAATAAGTAAGGGCAGATCGAGACTCGTGCACTACTAATGTACTGATCCCGAACATAGAAAGACAATAAGTAAGCATCTTGGAGCATAAAGTAATTATCATGCAACATAATGTAAGGTATAGACATGTTAAGTAAACAGAAGCTTGAGAATATGTAAAGGCAATTGAACATGTGAACTTGTGAGATAGCCGGGTCATAAGAGCATGGTGACCCGGCGTAGGGAGTCATGCATAGCTTGTGAGATAATTGATCATGTGAGCATGTAAGAATTATATTAAAAGACAATGATAAGTGAACTTATGAACTAATTCAGAAGTCTCTGATCATTGTATAGCATAAAGATCATGTATAGAATGTGAGTACTGAATAGGAAGACAATGATAGGATAACTTAGGAACCATTCCGGAAGCCAAGTTACAACCCGTAAACTAAACAAGAATCGGGGTTGTAACCCTTCTCCTGAATAGAACTTAGTCTCTGATCATTTATCGACAAGGTAAGGCATAAACCATAGCGTACTGAAATAAACATACGGACACTGCCTAGACAAAACTAGACTAAACCGGACTGACTCCATCAATCAATCACGGCCAAGCAATGAGTACAGCTTGATCACATTAGCTAACTAGGGTTATCACAAACATTGTTACTAGCAAGATGCAATGAGGTATCCCTACGACCACAAACCCTGCAGACTATCCAGGTTATCCAGACGCAAGTTACAAGAATTTATAGTGGATACATCGCCCAGGAGACAAATGTATCCCATGTACATATACTAGTGGGTACATCGTCCAGGAGACAAATGTACCCTAAGAGAGTTATTAGGTGACTTAAGGGTGCAACACATGACAGTGTGCATATTTCTTGTTTCATGAAGTGCCCCACATGACAGTGGGCTGGAAATGTGCCCTACTCGTCGACATGCTACAAGTCCATCAGAAAAAGATAACGGAATTGCTTATAGCCGGAATACCTCCCTATATGAACTACTTGATCAATCTAGTCATTAATCATAGCCAGATTCAGTATGAATCACTGACCGTGAGAAATTAGGAATTCATGTCCTAAACATGATGTAATACAGAATATGTTGCCTGTACAAACACACTCAAGAGAAACACCCACGGTGTCCAAATTATTCATTACTTGTAAGCCAATAGAGCCGTCATAACAGCATTCATGGTTCATGTCTTGTCATGTCATATTACTTGTCTGGAGTGCACCACGATGGGTCACTATCATGCTAAGAGTACTTGTTAGGGGTGCGCCACGACGGGCCACAATCATGTTAAGCAAAGGAGTGACATGTGACTTGAGTGCACCACAACGGGTCACTATCGTGTTAAGCAAAGAAGAAAGACATATATTATGAGTGCACAACAACGAGCCACTATCATGTTAAGCAAAGAAGAAAAGATATATTATGAGTGAACCACAACGGGTCACTATCATGTGAAGCAATCATAGACGTAAGAAAGCTTGTAGATAGATCTTGATAAAAGGTGCATCATAACATATGAGAAGGAATAAATGAGGTAACTAGTTGGCCTAATACATCAATCGAATATGTACTAGTGTTAAGGGTATGAGAGGGGTACAATCATTCTCTAACTGTACAATATTATCAAATCTTGTTAAGAAATTCATCTATTAAAGAAGTATCAAGCTATTAAGTAGGGTCGTCATAATTTAGGCCAAGATAGAAAACATGCAATGCAATCATAAGCTCCATATCAAGAATGAAAGAAACTTGCATAAAATAGTTGGTAACGTATTCTTGAAGTCAAGGAAAGGATCTACAACTTTTATGTTAGGAGTTGGAAGAAATTCTGGCCACACATCAGCCAAAAGGGCATAAAATATACAAAAACAGCCAAAATAAGCACTATGTGGCCAAGGGTGGATGGGTGCCCATCTTCTCATGTGGCCAGAGTCGATGGGTACACATCTTCTCATGCGGCCAGAGTCGATGGGTACACATCTTCTCATGCGGCCAGAGTCGATGGGTACACATCTATGCGGCAGGGTTGATGGGGTGCCATCTATACGGCAGGGTTGATGGGGGTGTCTTCCATGCGGCAGGGTCGATTGGGTGCCATCCATGCGGCAGGGTCGATAGGGTGCCATCTATGTGGCAGGGTCGATAGGGTGCCATCTATGCGGCAGGGTCGATATGGTACCATCTATGCGACAGGGTCGATGAGGTGCCATCCATGCGGCAGGGTCGATGGGGTGCCATCTATGCGGCAAGGTCGATAGGGTGCCATCCATGCGGCAAGGTAAACAGAATCCCATGCAGCAGGGTCGATGGGGTGCCATCTATGCGACAAGGTCGATGGGGTGCCATCTATGCGGCAGGGTCGATGGGTACCCATGCATCTCTGAAAATCTGAGAATGATGGCCATGGAACACATAGCTTCCAAGCTCCATAAAACCTTCACTGTAAGTCCAAATTTGGACTTCCATAGGTCAAAATGGGGTAGAACGTATAGGAACCCTAGAGGGGGATGAATAGGGTCAAGCTAGCTAATCAAGCACTTAGCACAAGCTAATGGAAAATTTAAAAATATAAGTACAAGAGAAGAAGCAATAACAATACCGACACACCATATATCCTGGTATCCTCCCAAGAGGTACTCCAGTCCCGAAACTCTCTCCGGCTTTAATCCACTATTTGAGTAAATAGTTACACACGAGTTTGGATCCGAAGAACTCGCCAACTTCAACACGAGTTTGGATCCGAAGAACTCACCAACTTCAACACACAAGAGCTTTAATCCGAAGGGCTCTCGACTTCACACCGAGAGTTTGGATACGAAGACTCTCCAACTTCAACCGAGAGTTTGGATACGAAGGCTCTCCAACTTCAACCTTTCACAATAGGTTTTGATCTCCTTATACAATAAGATAAAGATCTTACTTTTCAACTCAATAACTCTAACACAATTTGTGGATGGCAAATGAAAGCTTTGTAGAGTTGTTTGTGGATAGGCTTTGGTTGTTTAGAAATTTTTAGGATCAAAGCATCAACCTTGAATGAAGGGGTTCAGGGCTATTTATAACCAAAGCATTGAAAAGAGCTCAAAGGCAACTTTTCAGACAGCGACCGGTATACCGTCGGTATGGACCGGTATACCGTCGGTATGCCGGTCTGGAATTATAACTGCTAGAAATATAGCCGTTGGGATCATTAAATGCTTGAAATCTGACCGTTGGAATTTCAACGTTACTGAACCGGTATACTGTCGGTATGAACCGGTATACCGTCGGTATGCCGATTTTATAGACAGAAAACTTTCTGTGAACAAAATCGGTATACCGTCGGTATAGACCGGTATACCGTCGGTATGCCAATTTTTAGCCGAAAATGATCCTGGGGTAGTTTCTACCCTAGCTTTCGATTTTGCCATCCATTTTTTATGTTTACAATTATTCCTAAGACTCATTACAGACTCCGAATATACTGTAGCAGGTGCAGGCTTCTCTAGAGTCTTGAAATGATGATGGCATGGCTTGGCTTCTTCCTTTGATAGGTGCTGGCTTTTTTACTTGGCGGCAGCTGTCCAAAGATTTCTTCATTGCGTGGCTCCGGAGATGTCGTCGGGTGGTTCAGAGAAATCTTGTGGGATTCGTCGTCTTTGGTCCACCATGATTTCTTCATTACATATGTTCACATTGATCTTGCTTATTGCTTTTCTGCATGTACATGTTAGACGAATAAAGCAATATACATAGTAGCAAGTGTGATAAGTTTAATGCACATTAGGACAATGATGAGTTTAAGTATAAGTGCTAAGGTGATAGCATAATTATTTAGTGATATCATAATGATTAAAATTAATTGAATAACCAAAATCAAAAACATAGTTTTGATTTTGGCAACCCGATTAAATTTAAGATAGATAAGCTCATATCACTAATATGTAAACCAATAGGCACATATCACCAAAGGTATAAGTATAAGTAGAAATGCTATAACGATAGTATGAAGATTAGTGATAAAAAAATGCTAAACTTAACATATTAACCATATTCAAAAACATGATACAAACAATTAAAACTTGAAAATAATAAAGTTTGGTAGATCAAAACCCAAAAAAATCAAAAATAAAGTAAACTTAGATATACAAGAATTTATCCACCAAAATAAAAAATGCTAAGTTCTAAAGATGCTTAGAATCATGTAAGGAAGAGTTTAGAACAAACAAAATAATATTTGTCCAACATTTGGCAAGATGTACTTGCCTTAGGTTGGAGGAAGAAGATGAAGAGGATGAAGATGAAGAGAAATAAAATAATGAAAGAGAGAGAGAGGAGTTGGGTTTTATACAAACCTTCTCATCTCAAGCCAATCCAAACCGAGCCCTATACCTGTAATGCCTGTAGTTCGTATTACGTATCTTAGAATACGTGTACGTATTTTATCTTGTATCGCATATCTTTTGGCTTGGCTCGATTTATTTTGGGTTGGTTCGGCTAGGCTTGGGTTGCCTTGGTTCATCATGAACCAAGGGGAGAACCCCTACCTACCACCACCATCATCCTTTATTAACCCATTCCCTCATTCTCTCTCTTCATTACTCTTCTTCTTCTCCATATTTACTTCTACACCTACCAGGAAGAGAGAGAGAGAGAGAGCGCTTAGGCAAGTGCAAACTTGCTTCATAATGGATCTCAAGTTTTATTGTTCCATTCTCTTCCTTACTTGATTCTAAGATACTTTAGAACTTGGCATTTTCCATTTTGATGGATATTTTCTTGTAGATCTAAGTTTATATTATTTTTGATTTTCTTGGGTTTTGATCTATTGAACTTCATTATTTTCATATTTTGATTGTTTCATGTTGTAGAGAATTCGATTTTACCCAAAATAGACCTTTAAAAAGTTAGATTTCGACTTGTTTTGAGGAAGTTATGGCCAAAAATATTTTTGGCCATTTCTATGTTCATCTGTGCTGATTTTGGCAGGGACGATGAATAGTGCTGCATAGTGCCGCATAGTGCCCAGCCACATAAGGGTGTTGCATAGCGTCCAGTCGCATAAGTGTGCTGCATAGTGCTGCATAGTGCCCAGCCGCATAAGGGTGCTGCATAGTGTCCAGCCGCATGAGGGTGCTGTATAGTGCCGCATAGTGTCCAGCCGCATAAGGGTGCTGCATAGTGCCCAGCCGCATAAGGGTGCTGTATAGTATCCAGCCGCATAAGGGTGCTGCATAGTACCGCATAGTGTCCAGCCGCATGAGGGTGCTGCATAGTGCCGCATAGTGTCCAGCCGCATAAGGGTGCTGCATAGTTCTGTATAGTGTCCAGCCGCATAAGGGCACTGCATAGTATCCAGCCGCATAAGGGTGCTGTATAGTGCCGCATAGTGCCCAGCCGCATGAGGGTGCTGCATAGTGCCGCATAGTGTCCAGCCGCATATGGAAGTGCCGCATAGTGTTGAATAGCGCCGCATAGTGCTAAATAGTGCCGCATAGTACATATTTTGGCTATTTTTGGCTGTTTTAAGTCCTGTTTGGCTGAATCGTGGCCAGAATTTCTCCCAACTCCCAACATGAAAGTTGTAGATCTTTTCTTTGGCTTCAAGAATATGTTATTAGTTATTTTATTCAATTTTTCTCATTCATGATAATGTAAGAATAGAACACGATAGTGGCCCGCTGTGACGCACTCTTGACAAGTAAACTGACATGATATATCTCGACATGCTGTTACGACAGCTAGCCTGACATGACAAGTATGAAAGATCTGGACACCATGGACGATTGTGTTTGTACAAATAAACCAGTACTGTTGCATCATGTCTAGGATAGGGATCCCTGAGTACCACGGTCAGGGATACCTACAGTAATTGACTAAGGCTAATAAACTAGAATAATTCAGTAGACATGAAAAGATTTCCAGCTACAGGCAATCCCGTTATCTGGGCGCATTAAGTGGACTTGTAGCCTACCGACGAGTAGGGCACATTTCCAGCACACAGTCACGTGTTGCATTCTTCATAACGGACATTCGACCCGGATAACCGGATGGTCTGCAGGGCTTGTGGCTGTTGGGATAATCTCATTGCATCTTGCTAGTAACTAGGCTTGTGATAACCCTAGTTAGTTAAAAGTATCAAGCCGTACTCTTGATTGGCCGTGATTGATTGGATGGAGTTTATTCCAGCTTAGTCTTATCCTGATCCTGTGCAAGATTGTGACATGACATGATTATTGATGCTTGCCTTAACAATAACGATCGGGGGTCCAGTTCTGTTCAGGCGAAGGGTTACAACCCCGGTCCTTGTTTGGTTTAAGGGTTGTAACCTGGCTCCCGTAGCAGTTCTGTGTCCTCTCTTCATTTATTATCTTATTGTAACCCCATGCCATGTTCGTCATGTTTTATCTTACCTTAATACCATGATTAATTATGCTAGCCTTAGCAATAAAGATCAGGGGTCCAGTTCTGTTCAGGCGAAGGGTTACAACCCCGGTCCTTATTTGGTTTAAGGGTTGTAACCTGGCTCCCGGAGCAGTTCTGTGTCCTCTCTTCGTTTATTGTCTTCACTGTACCAATAGTATTTGAGACGGGTTTCTATTCAGGTGAAGGGCTGCAACCCCGGTCCTTGTTTGGTTTAAGAGTTGTGATCTGGCTACTTGAATGCTTTCTTCGTACTCAGTTTACTGTTGTTATCTCTATTATTATCAGTTCTTATTTATTATTTATCTTTAATATTCTATTGTGATACGCTGGTTTTAGTTCCAAAGTGAAGCCTCCTTTGTGGCACTTGCTCTTTCTGGGGTCTGACCCAGCTGGTTTTGTATGGCCAGATATCGGAGCAGCACCAGAAGATCTACCTGTCTTCCAGCAAGATGGTGACCACCAGGCGTAACCCTGGCAACGAGTGGGTTTCTTTTTGCCCTCCCACTTTATTGTAAAAATTATTCTTTTGAGGCGTTTAGCCGACGAGCACGTGTTAGCTCGGTTGCACCTTTACTTACTGTCTGCCTACGGGCTGTAACATAATTGACAAATCCTAGGGTTGATCATGTATTGACTAAAACTCTTACTAGTCTTGACATTTTGTACGACTAGCTTCATGATCATCCTAATATATAATGTATGGGATGCCTTGCTATTATATATTTGGTGCTCTGACATCTTGTAACTATTATTGCTTGCTTGAGATTGAGACAATAGACTTGTTCATGACCATAGGAGACTGTTGGCTTATAGTTAAACCCTCATGTATCTAGACAACCGTGAACGTATAGCGAGGTGGATTGCACTTTAATATACGTAGCTGGCTATGTACGCCCCCGCTCTCCAGTATTCTGGTTCTGGGCGTTACATGGTTTTAGTGGTGGCCCATACAGGTCTTGTAAATCAAGATATGTTAGGGTTTACCGAATAGATGTCTCAATCAGTACTTGCCCTTTATTTTGGAAAGAAGGGTTAGCTAAAGAGCGTTTCCCTCTGTTGTCTTCCAAGTCATGGGACGAGAAAGTTTGAGAAAAGACCAAAGGGCCTTTTTTTTGTTCTAGAGAGGAAGAGGAATAGCCAAAAGACTACCCCCAGTAGATTGTGCAGGAGCAACAGGGTGCTGGAGAGGAGCAGAGCTTTTCCCCTTGTTGTGAGAAGAGGAGAGATTAGCCAAAGGGCTGTCTCTCCTGGATGGCGCATACATAGTTTGTGCATGGGTTGATGGCGCACTGGCAGATTGTGCATGAGGAGTCTTGGCAGAATGTCTTCTGGCCTCAACCAGAGTGGTTTGCGCAGTAGGAGCCTTGTTGCCAGAGTGCTTGAGTTGCACTCTGGTTGCTGGAGTAGTGGACTGCGCAGGCAGAGTTGCAGCCAACTGCACCAGTAGAACAGGAGTCTTGTACTTTGACAGAGCAGCATATGATGTAGTTTGTGCACTGGCAACAGCAGACTGCGCATGAGTGGCAGAGACAGATTGTGCAACAGCAGAGACTTTAGACTGTGCAACAGTCTTGGTGGCAGAGACCTTAGACTGCGCAACAGTCTTAGGGACAGAATCAACAGACTGCACAGTAGTCTTTGGGATCCACACTGGGCGCACTTTGCTTATGGCAGAAGTTGTCGCAGTGCGAGGAGTGGTCCTGGAGTTGATCATGGCTTCATAGGCTGTCTGGTTGACCTTCACAACCAGCATCTTCTGCGTCTTTCCGATAGACGCAACGTCACATTGAGTTGTCACTTCCTCGTCGGAGGAGAAAGTCGTCCCGAGCAGAGTCGCCATTTTGTTTACAAAAACAAAAGTATGAACTTTATTTCAACAAACTTTGTAAAGAGATTACAAGAATTCTGGGAAAGTACAACTGTAGGAATCCAATCTAGAAGATGATTGCTTTATCCCATGGACGATGTGAACTTTGAAGATGGTAGCCTCTGAATTTGAAGGCAAAAGTCTCGGAAGAATGCAGCAGCACTTGGGCAAGAACTCCTAAACTCTCTGATATTTTTGAACTTTATGTCTGATCCCCTGGAATGAAGACTTGAAACTCTATTTATAGAGTTCTGGAAATAACTAACTTTTAGTTATTCTGAATGGCGCAAGTTGGATTACGTATGCACTAGATGGCGCAGCATTAGACTGCGCAGGCAGTTGTCTGATCGTGGGCCAACTGTCTTGGACACATGGCATCATTTGATTGAAATGTGCATGATCGTACACAGACGGTTGCCACGTTGTGAGCAATTGATGGCATGAATGCCACGTGTACATTTGTCATTTGTCATGATAAAGTGCACTACATGAATTGCGCTGACTTTGGATTGCGCTGGAATGGACCGCGCTGGGCTGGATTGTGCTGCAAACAGATTGCGCTGCAAACAGATTGCGCTGCAAACAGATTACGTTACAAACAGATTGTGCTGCATGTACAGCTGTCCTCGAGCGCTGTGTGGCGCAATAAACGAACAGTCTCCTCGTTCTTTGTGATGTCAGTTGTCAGAAGATTTGATTGTGTCAGGTAATGATGACATGGCCACGTCAGGTTGCGCACTTGAACGTATGCGCAGTCTACTCTGCGCCATCTGGATGATGCGCAATCTGACTTCTGCGCAATTTATTTGAAAGATGTATTTCTTGATTTTCATGACTTTGTTGATGGGTGCAACTTGAATTTTTAGGACCTACAGGGTGTGCCACAATCATGTTAAGCAAAGGAGTGACATGTGACTTGAGTGCACCGCAGCGGATCACTATCGTATTAAGCAAAGAAGAAAGACATACATTATGAGTGCACCACAACGGACCACTATCATGTTAAGCAAAGAAAAAAAACATATATTAAGAGTAAACCACAATGGGTCACTATCATGTTAAGCAATCATAGACGTAAGAAAGCTTGTAGATAGATCTTGATAAAAGGTGCATCATAACATATGAGAAGGAATAAATGAGGTAACTACTTGGCCTAATACACCAATCGAATCTGTACTAGAGTTAAGGGTATGAGAGGGATACAATCATTCTCTAACTGTACAATATTATCAAATCATGTTAAGACATTCATCTATTAAAGAAGTATCAAGCTATTAAGTAGGGTCGTCGCAATTTAGGCCAAGATAGCAATGCAATCATAAGCTCCATATCAAGAATGAAAAAAACTTGCATAAAATAGTTGGTAACATATTCTTGAAGCCAAGGAAAGGATCTACAACTTTTATGTTAGGAGTTGGGAGAAATTCTGGCCACACATCAGCCAAAAAGGGCATAAAACATACAAAAACAGCCAAAATAAGCACTATGCGGCCAAAGGTGGATGGGTACCCATCTTCTCATGCGGCCAGAGTCGATGGGTATACATCTTCTCATGCGGCCAGAGTCGATGGGTATACATCTATGCGGCAGGGTTGATGGGATGCCATATATGCGGCAGGGTTGATGGGGTGCCATCCATGCGGCAGGGTCGATGGGGTGCCATCCATGCGGCATCGTCGATGGGGTGCCATCTATGCGTAAGGGTCAATGTGGTGCCATCTATGCAACAGGGTCGATGGGGTTCCATCCATGCTGCAGGGTCGATGGGTGCCATCCATGCGACAAGGTCGATGGGGTGCCATCTATGCGACAAGGTAAACAGAATCCCATGCAGCAGGGTCGATGGGGTGCCATCTATGCGGGAAGGTCGATGGGGTGCCATCTATGCGGCAGGGTCGATGGGGTGCCATCTATGCGGCAGGGTCGATGGGTACCCATCCATCTCTGAAAATCTAAGAAGGATGGCCATGGAACACATAGTTTCCAAGCTCCATAAAACTTTCACTGTAAGTCCAAATTTGGACTTCCATAGGTCAAAATGGAGTAGAACGAAATTCTCTACAACGTAGAACAATCAAAACTTAAAAATAATAAAGTTTGGTAGATCAAAACCCAAGAAAACCAAAAATAAAGTAAACTTAGATCTATAAGAATTTATCCACCAAAATAAAAAATGCTAAATTCTAAAGATGCTTAGAATCATGTAAGGAAGAGTTTAGAACAAACAAAATAACATTTGTCCAACATTTGGCAAGATGTACTTGCCTTAGGTTGGAGGAAGAAGGTGAAGAGGATGAAGATGAAAAGAAATAAAATAATGGAAGAGAGAGAGAGAGAGAGGAGTTGGATTTTATACAAACCTTCTCATCTCAAACCAATCCAAACCAAGCCCTATACCAAGTTGAACCGAACCAAATTAAACCAAGTCAAAATCATACCAAAGCAAGTCTAAGAAAGACGAGTCAAAATACAGATCTCCTGACAAAGGCCAAAATTTCGTATACGTACACTGAAAATATGTATAACAGAAAACGGGAGTGATAGGCATGTCGTCGGCATACAATGGTACACTGGCGATATGCCGGTCAAGGAAAAAATCTATAAGTTGGAAAAAAATTTAAAGCATTCCGAAAATCAAGAAAATACAAAACACAGTACAAAAACATGTATCCGTATATAAATACCGATACAGTGACACGGGTCTCACAGTCTTGGGAGTCAAACTAAATTTTGTGTTTGAAATATTATAAGACTAAATTTTTTGTTTGTACTAAGCATCGTTGCGATGCATGGTTCGTAATTTGTTTGGAAAATGTAATCTAGTCTTGAATTTAGAGTAGGTCTGATATTTGTTTGGATTATTGTATTGTGAATTATGCTGGTTCTATGTTGAATTACTAACGTAGATTTGGCATATTACTGTAATATGGATTATACAGTTTATTGGACTTGGAATGAAGTATACTTAATTTGATTATGATTTATTTGGTTGATACGTTTATTTGATTTACAGTTGGCCTTCACAGATGATTTTGATCTTTTGGTGTATTCCTTTGATTTGTAAATGCCCTTCACAGATTTTATGAGTCCGGGGTGCATTTCTAGGTTTTACAGATGGCCTCATTACGGATGCATTCCTGGGATCACTAAACTTTATTTGATTGTATTGTTTTTGTTTTCTGTAAATAATCAGTACATTGATGCCATCAGTATGAATTCGATGCCAGTATAATGCATAATGTAATACTGCATGTTCATCCCTTGTTATTACTGAAGCAAAGTATGTAATGTAAGAAAAATTCTCTTGGATAGTAGGTTAATTATATTCAAACACTCGCAAGCAATTTTGTGCAGCTATACAGTGGAAGCCTAATAAAATGATATTCAGATTTTCTTCAACATGCTTTAATATTAAATGAATATACTTTGGTAAATGATATTAAAAATATTGTAAATATTTGGTGAAAAATGAATGAGATACTTGAACATTCTCCGTCCTAAATGTACCATACTTCGTTAAAAGCACAGAGTGGCCATTCTCCGTGTTAAAAGCACGGAGAAGGCCATTCTCTGTGTTAAAAGCACGAAGAATGACCATTCTCCGTGTTACATTCTCCGTGCTAAAAGCAAGGAGAATGGCCATTCTTCGTCCAAAATGTACCATACTTTGTTAACGTAAAAATTCGAATACACTTTGGTAAATGATTTTTTTTAAAATACTGCAAATATTAGAAAGATGGTTAATATGACAAAATATTGAACATTCTCCGTCCTAAATGTACCATACTTTATTAAAATCACAGAGAGTGGCCATTCTCCGTGTTAAAAGCGCGGAGAAGGGCCATTCTCCATATTAAAAGTACGGAGAACGACCATTCTCCATGTTAAAAGAACGGAGCTAAGTCCAATATAAATTTTATGCGTCATCCAGTTGATTCTTCTGCTTGGCGAACCACAAATGATTTCTCACCAAATTTTGCTAGTGAACCACGCAATGTTACACTTGGAATATCAACTGATGGGTTTAACCCATATGGCTCTCTCAGCAACAATTACAGTTGTTGGCCAGTAATTGTCGTGTCGTACAATCTTTCGCCTTCTATGTGTATGAAACGGGAGTTTTCAATGTTGACATTGTTGATATCGGGTCCAAAAGCACCAGGTAAAGACATTGATGTTTATCTAGAGCCTTTGGTAGATGAATTAAAACAGTTATGGCATGAAGGAGTGACAACACACGACTCGTTTACTAAATTTGAATTCGTACTGAAAGCAAGGTTGTTGTGGGCAATTCATGATTTTCCTGCATTAGGGACTTTATCAGGAAGTATAACCCACGGCTACTTTGCTTGTCCTACTTATGGAGAGGGAACTTGCTCTGAGTATCTACCTTTCATTAAGAAGATCTGTTATATGGGATATTGCAGGTTCCTGCCCTCTAAACACAAGTTTCGGGACGATAAAACAAATTTTAATAAAGGAGTAGAGCGTGGTATAGCTCCATGGCCATTAACTGGTTTACAAGTTGAACAACAGGTTGCCAACATAAACATCAAACATGGTAAAGGAAAATTGGCATCAGTTCGTGGTCGAAAATGCAAAAATAGCGTTGAAGACGATGATAATGACGATGCCAACATAGGTGGGGTTCCTCCGGTCAACAGAATATGGTCTAGGAGATCCATCCTTTATGATTTTCCATATTGGAGTGCAAATAGCATCCGACATAATATAGATGTTATGCATGTTGAGAAGAATGTTACTGAGCATCTTATAAGCACAATCATGGGTACTAAAGACAAGTCAAAGGATGGCATCAATGCATGTAAGGATTTGGAGGCCCTTGGTTTAAAAAAAAGTTGTGGTTGCTTGAAGATCCAGAGACAAGTAAAAATCAACACCAATGGCAACTTTTTCTGTAAGCAAAGAAAAAAAAATATTTTGTACTGTTTTGAAAAACTTAAAGGTACCTTCCAATTTCTCTTCCAACCTACGCAATAATGTCAGCATTAACCCTCCTGAATTAAGAAATTTTAAGTCCCATGATTACCATGTGGCCATGCAAAACTGGCTTCCATTATTGCTTCAGAATGCTTATTCACAACATAAAGATTTGCGGAGTGCAATTCATCGGATAAGTCAATTTTTCAATATCTTGTGCACGAAGGTAATCAATAGGGAACATCTTATAAAAGCAAAGGCCTGGTTGGTAGAAGCAATTTGTGTTTTGGAGAAACATTTTTCACCTTCATTTTTTGTTATTAGTATTCACCTTATGGTGCATCTAGCTGACGAAGCTTTGATTTGCGGTTCGGTCAGATATAGGTGGATGTATCCCTTTGAACGGTAAAGAACTAAAATTGACTTACTTTCTGGTGTATAATTTATGACTTATATCATTATCATTATTTATAATTGTTTAACATCTTAGGTTAATGAAAACATACAAAGGGTATGTACGTAATAAAAGGTACATTGAAGGGTGTATTGCAGAAGGCTATATCTTGCAAGAAGCTAGTATGGAGTATATGTCCAATGCAGGTGAAGGTACTCATAAACATACTCGAGAAGCCTTCTTAGATGAAAATGATGAGTTTGCTGATGAGATACCTCTAGATAATGGAAGGGATGTTACTTTAACACAAGTGCAATTTGAACAAGTTCGACAGTGGGTACTAAATAAGTACGATGGATTAGATGAATGGCGAAGGTTAGTGCATTTCATTTTCTAATGAGAATCAACCATATTGCCCGATTATTTTATTAATTTAAGTGTTTCTTTTATGCTTGTACTTATTGTAGGAAATATGATTCTTATGTTAAAAGTTCTAATTTTCAAGGAAAGCAGCGAAGTTCATATGAGAAAACTGTGAAGAGTTTTCTCATATGGTTACGTGATGAGGTATTATGTTATCTTGAATTTGGGTTATTATAAAATGACTTGCAACCTTGATGTTGCAACTGATTACACATGTTCTTTTTTACAGTTGGTAAAGACCAATGATGTTGACACAACACTTTGGCGACTAGTGCATGGGCCTAAGTTCAATGCACTTGCATATACAAAATACCAAGTGAATGGCTTTGTTTTCTCTCTACGAGAGTACGAGGCACGCTTGGTTACGAAAGATAGAGGTGTGTCAATGAGGACAATTACAAAAAATAAGGCGAAGTCCACGGACAAAAAATACAAGGAAGCAGATACTACATATTATGTAATCATAAAACAGATAATAGAGTTGGATTACATTGACTTCCAACAAACAGTATTTTACTGTGACTGGTGAAGGTTGAGGATAAGGCAAATGGTTGCACAATTGATCCTATTTCAAACTTGATAATGGTTAATTTGACAAAGTTGAAAAGCATGGATAAAGTTGAGGATGAGCCATTCATCCTGTCATCTGAAGCGACCCAAGTGTTCTACTCAAACGGTCCTTCAAATCCTGGATGGTCTGCAGTCTTGCATACGCCGAAACGATTGACTACAAGAGTGGATGATACTGAGTTCCCTGTCATTTATCAATCCGCTCTTAACGACAATGAAAATTAGAAAGCCTTATTAAATGCATATGCTAACTTTAGATTCATACAATTGTGGAGGTTTCTGCTTTCTAAATTATTGCTTATGCTTCCCATTCGTTGCATATATTATTGTAGGGTATAATGACAGAAGTAGCGATAAATGAATATGGGCTTCCCATATCAGATAACTCCACAAAGCTTGGCCATCGGAAGGGAACGTTGGTTCGAACTCACGTGCCCATTTCCTTTAAAAATTGGAAACTAGTCCGAAAAAAATACAAGGACGATCATTGGGATTAATTGAAGGTATATTAGATATGTGTGACTTTCACTTACAATTACTCCAATTTATTTGTCCTTCTTGACCAACCGTATATATATATATATATATATATATATATATATATATAGTTTGTTGTTAGTTTTTAGTAACTGATTGTGAGTCTGTTTTGTAGAAATCTTATGATTTACCATCATCTTTCAAGACAAGTATCATGAAACAAATGGCATATCCATGGCGGAGATTCAAGTGTGAATTACGTACTAAATTTTATGAAACATATCCTACTGACGATGAAAGGAAAAAAAACATACTCCTCCAAACGTTAAATCTGAGGATTGGAAAATGTTTTGTGTGAACGAAGGAGCCGAAGGGGCAGCAAGAAGAAGAGTTGTGAACAAAAGAATTAGAAAAGCATACACTTATACTCAGACGATCGGGCGCAAGAGCCATGCTAGGGTAGAGGCTGAATTGGTAAGTTTGTTTAGTTACATAATAAAGTAGCATTACTAAACATTAGTATTAGTATTTTTATGATAACTACAACCTTTAAAATTGTAGAAGAAAGCTAATCCTGGAGAAAAAGTGACGCGCACCCAGGTATGGGTAAAAGCTCATACACAAACTGATGGAAAAGTTATACCTAGCACAATTCCATACTTAATGAGTAAAAGTCTCTTTATTGACATTATTGATATTGAACATTAAATTTATTACTGGCTGATACAGTAGCATTTTTTGATATTGAACATTCAATTTATTATTCTATGTTATGAATTGATATTACAGGAAAAGATTAACAAGATGAAAGAAACTATTAATGAAAGTGAGGATACATATGATCTATCATTGGACACAGATCCATTGTCTCAAGTGTTTGGTAAGGATTCGAGGGGGGAGAGCTCGTCCTATTGGTGTTGTTTCTCGAACACAAATAAATGCTTCTGTTCCTGCACGTTCCATATTAAATTCAACTCATTCTAAGGATGGAGAATGGAGAGCTAAGATGGATAATACAATGCAAATTATAGTTGGGAGCATTGAAGCGTTGTGTGAAGCGGTGAATGAAATCAAATCTACACTACCAACAACAATTGTTTCCTCGAACACGATGGACAAAAGTTCAGCTGAATCAGAAGTTGCTCGTGATATGCCATGTTCATTAGTGAACATTGAGGGTGATGTCATTGCTACTGGTATAACATGTAAAGGTGATAGTTCCCAAATAGCACATGGACGTCCTATATTGCCCTCAAATATAAAGGTGGTGCTAGATAATATCCTTTTGCCAAATGAAAAGACTATAAGAGCTAACCATTGTTTTGCAGAGACCTTTGGAGAAGTTGGAATTGGAGGGTTTGTAGTGCATCCTAAGTTATGTGTTAGATATGCTTAGCTGAGAGATATACTTTTCTAGAGATCTACTTCTTTATTGAAGCCATTTTGCCTTTTGTCTACATGTGAACAATTACAAGTATCTCGATTGTTATTTTTAATATTTTTGTGAACACTACTGACATGTCTTATAATTAAAAAGTATTTTTATTTCCCTTATTTTTTATAATCTATATTCTTTCTATGTGTGTCACGACCTACACCCACTGTGAGGGTACGAGTACGTAACAGCGCCCAGCCTACGCCGCAGTGTCGGCGGTAGAATGTTGTTCTAGGTCACTATCTAATCAATCAACTCACGCAATTATATAATGTACTTGTCAAAATCTCAACTCCGAACGGAGGACAAGTATAAATATAATAAAATCTCAATCACAGTCTAAGCACGATATGATAACACAGAAGCTTATAACTAAGACTAAATAATAACAACAAAACCAAATACTAAATAACAATAATCTCAAACAATCTCAAAACAAAACATATCTCAACTTATTTATAATTCAAGTTCTAAAACATGAAAACTAAACCAAGCCTACTAGCTAGTCTCCCGATCACTCTGAGTGTCGAGGCCAAAGGTAGCTAAACCATCTCCTGGTCCATAGTAAATAGGACAAGTATCCTCAGGGCAATCATCTGTAAAATTTTCAACAGGCCCAGTCAGGACAAGAATGAGCACATCTCATCTAGAAAACCCAAGTAAATGACAGAGAACTTTAAAGCAGTTATAGACAGTTGTATTGATGAACATGGCAGTTTATATTCAGGTGATGGTATATAGAGACTGATAAAGTACAAGGAAAGTAAGGTAACTAAAACAAAAGAAGAATCATGGCAATAAAGACTGTAAAATAGAATCTAGCTGAACTAGAGTAACATGGTATAAGTCCAGACAGTAAATGTAGACAAGTGTAAACTCCAATGTAAGTCCAGTACAAGATGAATCTAATACAAGATGAATCCAGTACGAGACGATTCCTGTCATAGTGATCAATAATTCCAGGGTGAGTCCAGCCTATACTCTAACAGTGTGTTTAAAATACCGAGGTCGACATGTAAACGGCTATAGGTAATTTGGCACATCACACACCTGGCCGGGTGTGAGTTGGCTATCATTCCAGTTTGATTCCAGCATTCGGGTGATTACAGATTTGGGGTATGTCTACATGTCTTACTCAAGTATTTTTCCTCCCAGCAAGTACAAGTGAATCCAAAATATGATACAAGAATCGAGATGAGTCCAGCCAAACATGATGATACCAGCAATGATTCCAGAATGATTCCAGTAATAGAGGCCAGACAATATAGCATGTGTGTCGCATACATGAATCCAGAAATATCCATACGTGTTGTAACAGAGAATCACATAAAACTAACTAGAACTGAAGTACAGTAATTGACAAATAAATGAGAGAACTATCAGAGAATGTACTCGCCTGGCACTCTAAAAAGAGTAGTGTAATATCAGAAATTAGTGAACCTATATTTTAGTTATCAAGAATGAAACCCAGTACGTAATCCTACAAATCAGCTTTAACAGTTAAACCCAAGCCCCTTCTCAGTTTCAGTCAATGGTTCTCAGGTTTTGATTTCAATTTTAGAGTGTAGACAGTGCATAGATGTAGGGATACATCATAGGTTTCAGTTTAAATGTGTTAAATTGCAAGGATAGTTGGGTTATGCCTATAGACTATAGAACATGTTGAAATCAACTTAACATATGAATTTAGCATGTAACCACTCAACTGGAACATTTTTAAACAGGAAACAGCATATATATATGGGTTAATTGTTCAGGTTATGAAGAGCCTATATAAGTTTTAAATGAATACAAACCCAACCCACAACCTAAGGGCTAACCCAGCATGTATTTACATATAGCTAATCATGCAACTCGAATTCAGACATGCATATAAGTATCACATACATCCAAGTGTCAAACCAAAACTGGCTGAACTAAAATGGGGGAAATCATAGGGTAGAAAACAGGACAGGTGTGTCAAGTGAGTAGTGAAACAAGTGTCCTGAGAGGTGTGTGTCACAGCGTGAATGGGTGTGTGTCACTGCACATATAAAATTGGGACTGAATCATAAAACAGGTTTCCATTTAACTGTCAGTTCAACTCGAACCCAATTCATATGAACACCCAATTAAATGTGTGCATTGGGGTGTCAAGTGTGTGGGCATGTTCGTGTACATGTGAGAGATGTCCTCGTGTCCAACAAACGGACACAAGTGTCCAAAACAGACCAGGGAAAATAAGTATCAGTTAAAACAGTAAGTGACATGAAGAAATGCCAAATCGAAACTAAATCCCAATTAAAACCCAAATCGAAGTATGTAAGGTGTGTACAGTCATAGGGGTATACTCCACGTGTCTAGAAAAGTCGAACATGTCCAAGAAAATAGGACACAATGTGTCAAAATATGTAATTTAGATAGTGTCAAAAAACTGTGCATTGGACTGCCTCGAGCGGCTATGTCGTGTCTAAATGGACACGACACAGTGCACGAGAAGTGTCGTTGTCACGCCCCAGAACCAGAATACTGGAGAGCGGGGGCAGACATAGCCAGCTACGTATATTGAAATGGATTCCATCTCGCTATACGGTCACGGCTGTCTAGATACATGAGGGTTTACTACAAGCCAACAGTCTCCTATGGTCATGAACAAGCCTAGTGTCTCAATCACAAGCAAGTAAGTAAATGTTACAAGATGTATGATCATTAAATTACAATAATAAGGCGTCCCAAATATTACATATTCAGCTGATCATGAAGCTAGTCGTTACAAAATGTGAGGACTAGCAAGAGTTTAGTCATACATGATCAACCCTAGGATCTGTCAATCATGTTACAGCCCGTAGGCAGACAGTAAGTAAAGTGCAATCGAGCTAAACAGGTGCTCGTCGGCTAAATGCCTCAAAAGAATATTTTTACAATAGAGTGGGAGAGCCAAAAATAACCCACTCGTTGCCAAGGTTCCGTCTAGTGGCCACCATCTGGCTGGAAGGTCGGTAGATCCTCTGGAGCTGCTCCGAAATCTGGCCATACAAAACCAGCTGGGTCAGATCCCAGAAAGAGCAAGTGCCACAAAGGAAGCTTCACTTAGGAACTAAAACCAGCAATCAGCACAAGATATAAATAAAAGTAAGAACTGGAATTTAAGGAAATATATCAGGATGATATACGACGAGATAACCATGGAACTATTCAGATAACCAGGTTACAACCCGTAAACCAAACAAGGACCGGGGTTGTAACCCTTCGTCTGAATAGAACTTGGAATTCTCACCATTTATCGGTAAAATAAATACAAGCATTCTGGTCATTCAATAATCTGGAACAGGATCAGGGCAAGACTAGACTGGTTAGACTCCACCCAATCATTTTACGGCCAAGCAAGAATTACGGCTTGATACTTTAACTAACTAGGGTTATCACAGGCCTAGTTACTAACAAGATGCAATGAGAATCTTCCACAGCTACAAGCCCTACAGTCCATCCAGGTTACCCTGGTCGAAATTAGGGGTTGAATTCAGGTGGGTACACCGTCCAGGAAATGCATGTACCCTTAGGTAGCTTGAAGGGTGCAACACATGATAGTGTGCTGGAAATGTGTCCTACTCGACGGCAGGCTACAGATCCCAAGCGCGCCCAGGTAACGGGATTGCCTGTAGCTGGGAAATATCTTCATGACTACTGTATTAATCTAGTTATTAGCCTTAGTCCATTTTAGTAGGTACTCCTGACCGTGGTACTCAGGAGTCCCCTCCTAGACATGATGCAAGACAGGACTGGATTATTTGTACAAGCAAAATCACCCACGGTGTCCAGGACTAATTATACAGGTCATGTCATGTCAGGTAGCCGTCGCAACAGCTGCTCAAGATAATCATGTCAGGTGTACTTGTCAGGAGTGAGCCACGACGGGCCACTATCAGGTCATGTCAGGTTGGTCATATCAGGAGTGAACCACTACGGGTCACTGTCAGGTCATGCTCAATTATCAGTTCTAAACATATTAAATAAATTCATGATTCCAAGTTCATAAAAAAAGGCGTAAGGATATAAAATAGACGTAAATTATCTAATAAAATATCAATATTCAGTGCTATAGAAGAGCCATACGGCTAAGGCATATACGGCCAGGAATGATCACATGTGGCTGAAAGAGAACAACCCATGCGGCTGAATGGATATGGGTTCATGCGGCCCGAAATCCGAGTTCATGGGCTCGGAAAGGTCGGTCTCAAGGCAGTACGGGCGTGCGGCCCATGCGGCTGCAGGAGCTTATGCGGTCAGGAATGGAGGGGTCTCATGCGGCTGAAGGGAATCAGGGTCTATGCGGCTCGGGATCAGTCAGTCATGCGGCTGAGAGGACTCGGGTCCTCATGCAGTCAGCGGGAGACTGCGGTCTATGCGGCTCGCGAGTATTGGAGTTCATGCGGCTCGGGATGGGCGAAGTCCCATGCGACAGCGAGGAGAAATACCTATGCGGCTGGGAGCAAGGGTGCATATGCGGTTCGGGAAGAAGGGCCCCATGCGGCTAGAAGTACAAGAGCCTCATGCGGCCGAACTAAATACTTGCCGCATGAACTTGTCATGCGGTCAAGTCCAGTTGATAGTGTATGCTGTTTCGAAGATGACTTGCCGCATGAATATTCATGCGGTCAAGTGCTATCATGCGGCTCGAAACTGTGCTTCTTCTCCAAATTTCCGAGAAGAAGTACACCATAAGCCATGGCTTCTAAGCTGCATAACTCTATCATCCGGAGCCCAAATCCGAACTTCCATAGGTCAAAATGGGGTAGAACAAAATTCTCTACAACATGGAACCATCAAAACATACAAATAACAAGATTAAGTAGATAAAAACCCAAGAAATCCAAAAATAAAATAAACTTAGATCTACAAGAATCTAGCCATGGAAAGTGAAAATGCCAAGTTCTAAAGTGCTTTAGAATGTAGTAAGGAAGAGAATAAAGTAATAAAATTGGAGTTCCTCCATGAAGCAAGTTGCACTTGCCTAGACCTCTCTCTTCTCTCTCTGATAGGTAAGGAAGTAAATGAGGAAGAAGAAGATGATAAATGAAGAGAGAGAATAAAGGGGGCTAATAAATATGAATGGTGGTGGTAGGTAGGGGGTCATCCATGGGTTCATCATGAACCCAAGCAAAACCAAGCTAGGCCGAACCAACCCAAGGAAATAACCAAGCCAAGCCAAGAAGGAATTAAGCAAGGAAATCATGCAATACAAGAATAAATACGTACACGTATTCCAGAAATACGTAATACGAACCACAGGCATTACAACTCTACCCACCTTAAAAGAATTCCATCCTCGGAATTTAATCAAGAGGCTAAAAGAGCAATGACAAGCTACATTAATCATATGCAAGCTATAACTAGGCAGACAATCAATCATGCAAGCAAGGAATCGAAGGTATGAGGCATAAGAAAGACATTATACCTCACGAGTCAAACAAGTTGGGATATCGCGATCGGATATCATCCTCACGCTCCCACGTTGACTCCCCCAAAGAGTGATGACCCCAAGCAACTCGGACTAACTTGATAGTCTTGTTCTTGAGGATCTTCTCTCTCCGGTCCAATATAGACACGGGCCTCTCCTCATACGAAAGGTTGGCACCAACAACCAATTCCGAATGATCCAGGATGTGGCTCGGGTCCGGGATATACCGTCATAATTGGGATACATGGAACACGTCATGCACCTCGCTTAGCGACGGCGGAAGAGCGAGACGATAGGATGCATCTCCTACTCGCTCCAGAATATCGAACGGTCCTATATACCTAGGACTAAGCTTTTCCCGTACGCCGAAACGAATGACGCCACGGTTAGGCGAAATCCTCAGGAATATATGATCGCCGATCGAAAACTCTAGAGGATGCCGATGAGAATCGGCCCAATGGCGCTGGCGATCTTGGGCAACTCTAAGATGATCTCTGACTCGCCTGACCACTTCAACTGTCTGAGCGATCATTTCTGGACCAAGCATCTGCCTCTCTCTAACATCATCCCAGGCTAGCGGGGATCTGTACTTCCTACCATATAGTGCCTCGAACTGTGCCATCTGGATACTGGCCTGGAAACTGTTGTTGTACGAGAATTCTACCAGGTACAAGTGATCTTCCCATGAACCATCGAAGTCAAGTGTACAGGACCGTAACATGGCTTCAAGAGTCTGGATCGTGCGTTCCGACTGGCCATCTGTCTGTGGGTGATATGCTGAACTGAACTGGAGATGAGTTCCCAAACTCTCTTGCAAGCTACGCCAAAAGTGTGACGTAAATCTGGAATCTCGGTCCGAGGTGATACTGACTGAAACTCCGTGCAATCTGACAATCTGCCGGAGATATATCTCTGCTAACTGAGCCGTCGACTGACCAACTCTGAATGGAAGAAAGTGAGCCACTTTCGTAAGCCGATCAACTATAACCCAGATAGCATCTCTACCAGCTGGGGATCTAGGTAATCCAGTCACGAAATCCATGGTCACATGCTCCCACTTCCATTCTGGAATGGGCAAAGGCTGAAGAAGTCCAGCCGGTCTCTGATGTTCAGCCTTGACTTGTTGGCAAACCAAACACCGAGAGACAAATCGAGCTATCTCCCGCTTCATGCCATTCTACCAGAAATGCTGCCGGATATTACGGTACATCTTCGTACTGTCAGGATGGATGGAATACTGAGAACTGTACGCCTCTGACATGATCTCCCGCCTGATATCTCCATTGGGTACACAAAGACGCTTCCCATGTCGAAGTGTACCGTCCTCATGAGCTCTGGTCTTTGACCTGACTCGTACTCTGCTCTGAGTCGCTGAAGCTTGGAATCTGCTGACTGCGCCATCCGGATCCTCTCGACTATAGTAGACTGAACTTGTATGCTGGCCATTAATGCTACATTGGAAGGGAGAACAACTTCTATACCCATCTTCTGAAGATCTGCTAACAGCTCTGGTTGCGCTGTTAGGAAATAAACTCCGGCTCTCCTGCTCAAAGCATCTGCAACAATGTTGGCCTTCCCAGGATGATACTGTAAGTTGACATCATAATCCATAAGAAGCTCCAGCCATCTCCTCTGACGCATGTTGGGATCCTTCTGGGTGAAAACATACTTCAGACTCTTGTGGTCGGTGAAAATCTTCACCCTATCTCCATACAAATAGTGCCTCCACAACTTAAGTACAAACACTACTGCTGCCAGCTCCAAGTCATGGGTTGGGTAATTCCTCTCATGATCACGAAGTTGTCGTGATGCATAAGCTATTACCTTCCTATGCTGCATCAGAACACATCCTAAGCCTCTGCCTGAAGCATCACAATATACTGAGAATCCTCCGGTTCTATCTGGAAGCGTGAGAATAGGAGCTATTATCAGGCCTTGCTTCAACTGCTCAAAAGAACTCTGACACTCTGCCGTCCAAGCAAACTGCACATCCTTGCGGGTCAACTGCGTCAATGGCACTGATATCCGAGCAAAATCCGAAACAAACCATCGGTAGTAGCCGGCCAATCCAAAAAAACTACGAACCTCTGCAACTGTGTTGGGCACTGGCCATGACTCAATAGCCACAATCTTCTGGGGATCCACTTCCACTCCTCCTCTGGTGATGATATGACCCAAGTACGAAATGCGATCGAGCCAGAACTCGCATTTACTGAACTTGGCATATAACTGGTGCTCTCTGAGGATCTGAAGAACTATACGGAGATACTGCTCATGCTCCGCCTCACTCTTGCTGTAGACCAGGATGTCATCCAAGAACACAATCACGAACTGATCCAAGTAGGGCATGAAGATGCGATTCATGAGATCCATGAATACCGTCGGCGCATTGGTCGCTCCAAATGGTATCACAAGGAACTCCCAATGCCCATACCTCGATCTGAAAGTTGTCTTCGGGATGTCCTGCTCTCTGACTCTGATCTGATGATATCCTGAGCGCAAATCAATCTTTGAGAATACTGAAGCCCCCTTGAGTTGATCGAATAAGTCATCTATCCTCGGGAGAGGATATCTGTTCTTGATTGTCACTGAATTCAAGGTACGATAATCAACACATAACCTGGACGTACCATCCTTCTTTTTCACAAGAAGCATCGGGGCTCCCCAAGGCGATCCACTAGCACGAATGAATCCCTTGGCTCGAAGTTCTTCAATCATCTTGTACAAGATCTCCAATTCTGACGGCGCCATCCTGTAGACTCTCTCTGACACTGGGGCTGTCCCGGAAATCAAGTCTATAGTGAACTCGATCTCCCGCTCCGGAGGCATACCTGGAAGCTCTTCTGGGAAAACATCTGGGAACTCATCCACTATCCTGGGTAACTGAACTGCTGCTACTGCCATCCGCAATATCGGAGGAGAAGGCTCAACCGCTCCTCTGGAAAAAGAAAACTCTGGCTCGCCTGGAATGCTAAAAATAGCCCTGCCGATATGGCAGTCTATTCTAGCATACTGGTTCCTCAACCAATCCATCCCTAAGACCACATCATAATCGGCCATCGGGAACTCTATCAATCTAGCGGAGAACTCTCTACCGCTAACTACGATCCGACATGAGGAAAACACTCTATCTACTCCCACAAGTCTGTTACCAGTAAGTATATTGAGCCTTACTGATAATGACTCGGGCTCCAATCCTACCCGTGTCGCAAATCGTGCAGACATAAAAGAATACGATGCACCAGAATCAAATAAAGCTGAAGCTGGAAAGGAGTTGACGAGAATAGTACCTGCCACTACCTCTCCTGGTGCCAATCCTTCCTCTGCGGTCATCACCATAGCCTGACCGTGCCCTCGGGGTGCTGGTCCCCTCTGCTGGAATCCTTGCTGCCTGCTCTGACTCAAGGCTTGGGCTTGTGCATGCTGCTGGGGGTTCTGCTGCTGGAACATCTGGGACTGAGGTGGCAAAGGCCTCGGCAATGGGTTCTGCTGCTGGACCGTTGCTGGTCCTCTCACCGAAGAGCTAGAAAGGTTGGACGATGATGAACCACCCCTATTCGGGCAGGATCCAACCCTATTGTCTGGTGCTCCACAAGCCAGACACAATCCCTGCGCCCTGCGACACTCTGCTACCACATGGCCTGGCTTCCCACAATGAGAACATCCCACTGTGGAAGACTGCTTCTGCTTCTGCTGCTGAGGGTGCGTCGGAGTGGAATGCTGAACCGACGTCACTGAGGCCGCTCGCCTCGGAGCTCCAATAGTCAAGGCCCTGGCTACCGGGGCTGGTGCTGAAGACTGATTCATCTGGCCGTAGGATCTCTTCCGACCTCCGGCCCTATCCACAATCCTCTGGGAGGTATACTCATGCCTCCGGGCTGCTCTCAAGACTGCATCAAAAGTCTGATGCTCAAACTGTTCAACTGCCAACAAAATCTCCAGGTGAAGTCCCTGCTGGAATCGCTGGGCTCTATCATACTCGGTTGCCACCAAGGTGGAAGCAAACCGACTAAGTCTGGAAAACTCGGCCGTATATCCGTCTACCGTCCTGCCTCCTTGCTTCAGATTGGTGAACCTCGTCTGTAGCTCATACCGAGCCACGGCATCGAAATACTTGGTCTGGAATCTCTTTCTGAATACTGCCCAAGCAATGGGTGTTGCTAATCCAACGGCCTGTGCTGCCCACCAGCTGCGGGCAAGATCTAACAACTGCAGGCGCACAACGGCCACCTTCTCGTTCTCTGGGGTCCTGGCTGCTTCTAGAATCACCTCTGTGTCCTGAAGCCATGCATCTGCTGCGATAGCATCTTCACTACCGTCGAAGAATGGAGGGTTCAAGCGCTTGAAGCTGTTGGCCGCGCTGTTACCCTGATGACCTCCTCTGGTCAGAGCATCCGCCACTGCCTGGTGCAAGGCATCTCCACGATGATCTTGAGAAGCTATCAAGGTCCTGACGAGTCCTACTAATGTGCCATCATCAGGTTCGGCAGGCTGAACTGGCTGAACTGGGGGCTCTTCTCTAATAGGCTCGACTCTGGAGGCTACTCCGGAGTGCTGGACTTGATCTCCGGGTTGCTGCTGGTCCGCGGGAGGTGCTCCGCCTTGCTGGTCGGTAGGACCACGAACAATGCCGCTGAAGAAGATGACATAGGAAACAATACGGAAGGACCAGGACAGATCAACGATACAAGCATATGATCAGGACAAGAATCCAGGGATTCAGAAGATACGAGCAGAGATCAAGAACGAATACTGATTGAGACATCTATTCGGTAAACCCTCACATATCTTGATTTACAAGACCAGCATGGGCCACCACTTAAACCATGTCACGCCCCAGAACCAGAATACTGGAGAGCGGGGGCAGACATAGCCAGCTACGTATATTGAAATGGATTCCATCTCGCTATACGGTCACGGCTGTCTAGATACATGAGGGTTTACTACAAGCCAACAGTCTCCTATGGTCATGAACAAGCCTAGTGTCTCAATCACAAGCAAGTAAGTAAATGTTACAAGATGTATGATCATTAAATATACAATAATAAGGCATCCCAAATATTACATATTCAGCTGATCATAAAGCTAGTCGTTACAAAATGTGAGGACTAGTAAGAGTTTAGTTATACATGATCAACCCTAGGATCTGTCAATCATGTTACAGCCCGTAGGCAGACAGTAAGTAAAGTGCAATCGAGCTAAACAGGTGCTCGTCGGCTAAACGCCTCAAAAGAATATTTTTACAATAGAGTGGGAGAGCCAAAAATAACCCACTCGTTGCCAGGGTTCCGTCTAGTGGCCACCATCTGGCTGGAAGGTCGGTAGATCCTCTAGAGCTGCTCCGAAATCTGGCCATACAAAACCAGCTGGGTCAGATCCCAGAAAGAGCAAGTGCCACAAAGGAAGCTTCACTTAGGAACTAAAATCAGCAATCAGCACAAGATATAAATAAAAGTAAGAACTAGAATTTAAGAAAATACATCAGGATGATATACGACGAGATAACCATGGAACTATTCAGATAACCAGGTTACAACCCGTAAACCAAACAAGGACCGGGGTTGTAACCCTTCGTCTGAATAGAACTTGGAATTCTCACCATTTATCGGTAAAATAAATACAAGCATTCTGGTCATTCAATAATCTGGACAAGGATCAGGGCAAGACTAGACTGGTTAGACTCCACCCATTCATTTCACGGCCAAGCAAGAATTACGGCTTGATACTTTAACTAACTAGGGTTATCACAGGCCTAGTTACTAACAAGATGCAGTGAGAATCTTCCACAGCCACAAGCCCTGCAGTCCATCCAGGTTACCCTGGTCGAAATTAGGGGTTGAATTCAGGTGGGTACACCGTCCAGGAAATGCATGTACCCTTAGGTAGCTTGAAGGGTGCAACACATGACAGTGTGCTGGAAATATGCCCTACTTGTCACGCCCCGCTCCCGTAGGAGCGATCGTCCTCGCTAAGGCGTGATGCCGCACGAGCCTAGATTGCGCTCGTGCAAGGCGGGTTCCATAACGGCCGATTACAGCGGCTGCGACGGGGTCGTCGCACAGAAGTCCCGTGCAGAGACATTGTGATTTATAGCAGCGAAATTAAAGAAGAACACATGAACACAAGTCATTCAAAAGAAGGATCTCTTTATTGATATTGAAACAACGGTTACATTGGGGGCACAAGGCCAAGATTACAATCACTCAAATACACTCGTCTCACAATTACAAATCGCACAGCTCTCTCTCATCTCTCAATTACAAGTCTTGATCCAGCGGAAGCTTCGGAAGGCGATGTCCATACATTATGTCCTGTATAAGTCTTCAGATCACGCGACCGCACGCTTCGACTCGCCAAGGAACTCCGTGCCTCGATGCATCCAAACGAGCTCCGCGCCACGAGCTTCTACCTGTGCCTGCACATGAAACACTGTGTGGGTGTCAGTACCACTGTACTGGTGGAGTGAGCTCCTCGCCCACCCATACAAAACCTACACGTTTTATTTACTGTGTGCAACATAAACCCTTTTTCTATTGTCTTTCTATTCTTGCCTTAGGATCAGTTTTTAGGACCGGCGCCTTAGCGCAACTTGTGTATCGGAACCATCCCGTGCTAGCAATGTCAACGTTAACTCATACTTTGTCGCTAGACCACTTCTCGTGCCAACAACGTTAACATATCAAGTCGTGTTTGCCTTACGGCCAAAATCAGAGACGCACTACGCAACAGACTCTATTTCCTTGCCTCTAGTCCTTTCTCGTGCTTGTATTGCCGACGCACTGACTTATACTTGTCTTTCGTGCCAAACTCTGGGACGTAACGACTCGTTCGTGCCATAACTCGATCCGTGCTTCAATATCTCCGAGGCAGTGCCTCCTTGCTTAGTTTCGCCTATACTTGTGTTGTGACAACGCGGCCGTGCCTCACATTTCGAGGCCGAGCCCAATAACTCAACGTAACTTTACACAACTTGCCCTACGGCCCTTCTCGACTTAACTCGCGACAGCTCAAGCCTAACTCATGCAACTCTATGCCAACAACTTAACACTCGATGCCACATCTCGTGCCGAAGCACGTCGCCTTCGCTGTAGCCAAATTTTAGGCTCCGACATTGTGTCTATTTAACTCATACATATACAACTCAATCCAAAGGCACACACACGGATTGCCGCCCGTGCCGACACATCTATATGAAAGGTCACTGGCATTAACTAGCCATCTTGGACATAGCCTGGTAATACGGGACCCTTGCAACGCAAGTAGCGAGCCCCGATGCAAGTCCCCGTCTTACCGATTGCCTATTACCCAGCTCGGCTATAACCTGTTTCTTCCTAGGCCGAGTCGGTCCCGTGGCCCCGGGTTGCCGCTCGAAGAAACCATCGCCCTTGTCGACAAGTTGTCCATGACCACGCGCCTACGCTAACTTCTAGACTTAACGTAACGCATGGTCTCATCATCATCATTTAGCTACTTTGCTTTACTCTTTACATACTTCCTTTGCAGAGCCCAAACCAGGGTTGCCTCGGCGACTGAACCACAGTCCCGACATATTTTCTCTCGGCGACTAACCATCGCTTAGACTTAACATTCTTTGAACTCAGGGAACGGCTACTGCATAGCCTTCCAACTTAACTTGAACATAACGTGTTTCCTTAAGTATCGACCGACCGTGGCTAACTTTCCACTGAACCAACCGTGGCTCGTGCCTCTAAACCGACTCGTGTACAACGCAACGTTGTCGCCCAAGTCATACTTCATATGACGGGCCTTGGGGTCGTGGGACTATTTATCTTGACAACCGCAGAATGAGCGGGACAGCACGTAAAATAACTTAGGTCGACCGGCATAACTTTGCCTTACTCACTCAAACCTACAACATAACCCAAGGGACGAGCAAAGGCTATGCCAAGCCTTGCGGGACAGGACCGTACATGCTTTAGCAAGCATTTGTGCGGGCGACGCCTATGACTTAGGCTAACTCTCAACTTTTGCACCGAAGACCAACTTTCCTTCTCCCAAGCCACGGGACGAAGGACCGAGTGTCATTTTCAAAGCACGTCGTGCACCAACTCTAAGCCGACCGTGGGACGTTTTCCATGTTCTAACTCATTTTGACCCGACGGGATTATTCCCTTAGCTATGTGGATGCGTAGCTTTTATTATCAAGCCTAACTTGTGCAAGTTGAAAACACGATTTATTATGTGAAGGCAAAGATGAGGAGAGTTCACCGAAACTACCCCACCTGAGCGATGTCTCCGAGCAAGCTGTTGCAAGGCTAAGTCCGAACGCCGTCGGCGTTTCGATTCCTCCGATTGACTTTGCGGGACGGGGCACTACATCCCCGTCTTACCGATTGCCTATTACCCAGCTCGGCTATAACCTGTTTCTTCCTAGGCCGAGTCGGTCCCGTGGCCCCGGGTTGCCGCTCGAAGAAACCATCGCCCTTGTCGACAAGTTGTCCATGACCACGCGCCTACGCTAACTTCTAGACTTAACGTAACGCATGGTCTCATCATCATCATTTAGCTACTTTGCTTTACTCTTTACATACTTCCTTTGCAGAGCCCAAACCAGGGTTGCCTCGGCGACTGAACCACAGTCCCGACATATTTTCTCTCGGCGACTAACCATCGCTTAGACTTAACATTCTTTGAACTCAGGGAACGGCTACTGCATAGCCTTCCAACTTAACTTGAACATAACGTGTTTCCTTAAGTATCGACCGACCGTGGCTAACTTTCCACTGAACCAACCGTGGCTTGTGCCTCTAAACCGACTCGTGTACAACGCAACGTTGTCGCCCAAGTCATACTTCATATGACGGGCCTTGGGGTCGTGGGACTATTTATCTTGACAACCGCAGAATGAGCGGGACAGCACGTAAAATAACTTAGGTCGACCGACATAACTTTGCCTTACTCACTCAAACCTACAACATAACCCAAGGGACGAGCAAAGGCTATGCCAAGCCTTGCGGGACAGGACCGTACATGCTTTAGCAAGCATTTGTGCGGGCGATGCCTATGACTTAGGCTAACTCTCAACTTTTGCACCGAAGACCAACTTTCCTTCTCCTAAGCCACGGGACGAAGGATCGAGTGTCATTTTCAAAGCACGTCGTGCATCAACTCTAAGCCGACCGTGGGACGTTTTCCATGTTCTAACTCATTTTGACCCGACGGGATTATTCCCTTAGCTATGTGGATGCGTAGCTTTTATTATCAAGCCTAACTTGTGCAAGTTGAAAACACGATTTATTATGTGAAGGCAAAGATGAGGAGAGTTCACCGAAACTACCCCACCTGAGCGATGTCTCCGAGCAAGCCGTTGCAAGGCTAAGTCCGAACGCCGTCGGCGTTTCGATTCCTCCGATTGACTTTGCGGGACGGGGCACTACATCATACACCACTCAGAACAAGTCTCGTCCTCGAGACTTTCCTGAAGGCAAGCTATCCTACCATTTCTATGGCCAAGACTTAGTCGTACACATTTTGCCTACGCGTTCCTTCGATTCCGAGCCACGCTCGCACTATTATCAATCTTTCCTTTAACACGATTTCAAGATCTCGACACACTCCCATCTTTCAAGCCTTGCTTGAACTCGTCGTATCACTTGGCTGGATCGTGCACGCATTCCAAGCGTCCCCAAAATACATACATTCAGCCAAGCCGCATGATAGAGAATTGTCATTCTCACTCGAGTCGCATCGTGCACATACCCAGGCGTCCCTGAAATATATGCATGTCAGCCGAGTCTCGTGAGCAGGGTTTCCTACATTCGTGATCCATGCCATCCATCCAAGCCAATCCTCAAGATCAATCCTTCGATTGATAACTCATGAAACAGGGCGTCTCGCCTAACCGCTAGGCCATTTCTTTACGAGGCTAAGTCAATGTCAGGATTGGAATCATAGTTCCCCAACAATAATGCCAACACTGACCCCAATCCTAGGGTCAAACCAGAGTCGATCATACGGGGCCTTCTACCCAAGCTCGCGTCACTCAAATTTCTAAACATCGAGCACGATCACCTAATTCGTATTACGGCACGCGTTGCGTATATTCGAATCCCTTCAATTCTCCAATTCTAACCAATTCATGTATTCGATCACGAGGTCGTCTAGCTCGACAATACGTTGCGCCCCAATCTCACGCGAGTCCAATTATCCATGACGGTTTATGAATCACCATGCAACGCGCCCGCAGAATAATCATTCTCATCGGGGCGTAACTCTTGTTTGAGTCTAGACTCATTCATTCTCGATACGCGGATTGGACCTACTCAATCCTCAAGTTCGATTCTTCAAGCACACAAATCCATTCTCGAGTCACCTTCGCGTCAAACCACAAATCGAAGCACAAATTGTCGTACTGTGCAAGTTCGACCACTCCCGCTGTATGAATCACCATACCAGCGCTCACGCAGAGTGATCGCCCTAATCGGCGTGACGCATGTACGAGGCTGGAGTAGCGCTCGCATAAGACAAGAACATCAACGTTGTGGTTGTCGACGAAGCAAATCCAAATATTCCAGTTTTTATCCAAGCCAAGTTCGATCGTCATTGATTCAACTTAGAAAATCCTCGAGCCAAGTCTATCTTTTCTTCGACACATTTTTAACATTTCAAGTATAGCGTCCAACGGAACAATGACATTTGCACGACCGTTATTCGCCGAGTCAGAGTGCCCCCGAGTTATCGCATATCAATCTTTGATACGCCTCAATACCATCGACGATATGCGTAACCTGACGATCTTCTTTTGCAACCAATTTCGAGTCGTACGATTGATGTTATTGTCCGAGTTGGATATTCCACAATTTTCTCAATACTCAAGATCAAGTTCAGTCGCTTTTCCTCAAGCTCGTTTCAAGATCGTTATTCAAAACTCAAGTCACATTTCAGTTGCATCAATCCAATATCGCACGCACGATCCTCTAAGTTTCCTCGATTAAGACCATTCATTTTCATTCATCGTTCCGAATCGTTTTCTAACTCGCGTTGCTCGTTCACGAGTTGTCCGAACGAGATGCTCGTTCGGGACATTCGAAGTCACGACCAACTAAGCGTGACGCGTTCTAAGCTTTGCGCGATCGCATCGCCTCGCTGACATACTCGAAATCCTCAATATTCACTCGAACAATTTCCAAGTCAAACCATACACCACTCGGATTCGAGCCACTCGACTAGTCGTCGACACTCATTCTTATTCTTCTCCGAACCTATCACATACACCACTCGGATTCAAGCCATAAGTTCTAGTCCTCAATCACATTGGCGTCATTCGCTAAGATATCCTTCAGATTCGTTCGACGAATCACTAGTGTAGTCGCTCGCGTCGCAACGACGCACTAAGTCGTTCGTACTATTTTCTCGAAATCCAAGTCAATCTTTCGTGTACGCCTAAGCGTTAGTTCGATAGCGTTCCTATCGATAGACACTCTAAGTGTATCTTCTTTCCCGACCAAGCGATACTTGATATCGCTCGCGACTCATTTGCACCAAGGGTCGAGGTGCGCGATGCGCAACACAACTTAGCCAAAAGGCCGTGTGCATAGCCATTCCGTGCGAACTATTTTCCGAGCTTGCACGCTCAATTGCTAGGGTCGACGTTGGACTAATTAGGCACACGTGCGACTTGCTAACATTAGCACACATTTTCTATCGAGTCAAGTTTGCAACGTTCGGCACAAAGGCCCTATCGATCCCGTTCAACCGAGTACTTGTACGAGCTTTCGAAAATATTTAGACTTATTGTATGGACATGCCGAGGGACATTTGAGAGAGAGCACACCAACGATAACAACTTGCGGAAGCAACAGAGTTTTACGGAAACATCAAAGTTAAAGAATTCAATCGACGGTCCAAGGACGTAAAGCCGTGCTCTGATACCACTATGTCACGCCCCGCTCCCGTAGGAGCGATCGTCCTCGCTAAGGCGTGATGCCGCACGAGCCTAGATTGCGCTCGTACAAGGCGGGTTCCATAACGGCCGATTACAGCGGCTGCGACGGGGTCGTCGCACAGAAGTCCCGTGCAGAGATATTGTGATTTATAGCAGCGAAATTAAAGAAGAACACATGAACACAAGTCATTCAAAAGAAGGATCTCTTTATTGATATTGAAACAACGGTTACATTGGGGGCACAAGGCCAAGATTACAATCACTCAAATACACTCGTCTCACAATTACAAATCGCTCAGCTCTCTCTCATCTCTCAATTACAAGTCTTGATCCAGCGGAAGCTTCGGAAGGTGATGTCCATACATTATGTCCTGTATAAGTCTTCAGATCACGCGACCGCACGCTTCGACTCGCCAAGGAACTCCGTGCCTCGACGCATCCAAACGAGCTCCGTGCCACGAGCTTCTACCTGTGCCTGCACATGAAACACTGTGTGGGTGTCAGTACCACTGTACTGGTGGAGTGAGCTCCTCGCCCACCCATACAAAACCTACACGTTTTATTTACTGTGTGCAACATAAACCCTTTTTCTATTGTCTTTCTATTCTTGCCTTAGGATCAGTTTTTAGGACCGGCGCCTTAGCGCAACTTGTGTATCGGAACCATTCCGTGCTAGCAATGTCAACGTTAACTCATACTTTGTCGCTAGACCACTTCTCGTGCCAACAACGTTAACATATCAAGTCGTGTTTGCCTTACGGCCAAAATCAGAGACGCACTACGCAACAGACTCTATTTCCTTGCCTCTAGTCCTTTCTCGTGCTTGTATTGCCGACGCACTGACTTATACTTGTCTTTCGTGCCAAACTCTGGGACGTAACGACTCGTTCGTGCCATAACTCGATCCATGCTTCAATATCTCCGAGGCAGTGCCTCCTTGCTTAGTCTCGCCTATACTTGTGTTGTGACAACGCGGCCGTGCCTCACATTTCGAGGCCGAGCCCAATAACTCAACGTAACTTTACACAACTTGCCCTACGGCCCTTCTCGACTTAACTCGCGACAGCTCAAGCCTAACTCATGCAACTCTATGCCAACAACTTAACACTCGACGCCACATCTCGTGCCGAAGCACGTCGCCTTCGCTGTAGCCAAATCTTAGGCTCGTGTCTATTTAACTCATACATATACAACTCAATCCAAAGGCACACACACGGATTGCCGCCCGTGCCGACACATCTATATGAAAGGTCACTGGCATTAACTAGCCATCTTGGACATAGCCTGGTAATACGGGACCCTTGTAACGCAAGTAGCGAGCCCCGATGCAAGTCCCCGTCTTACCGATTGCCTATTACCCAGCTCGGCTATAACCTGTTTCTTCCTAGGCCGAGTCGGTCCCGTGGCCCCGGGTTGCCGCTCGAAGAAACCATCGCCCTTGTCGACAAGTTGTCCATGACCACGCGCCTACGCTAACTTCTAGACTTAACGTAACGCATGGTCTCATCATCATCATTTAGCTACTTTGCTTTACTCTTTACATACTTCCTTTGCAGAGCCCAAACCAGGGTTGCCTCGGCGACTGAACCACAGTCCCGACATATTTTCTCTCGGCGACTAACCATCGCTTAGACTTAACATTCTTTGAACTCAGGGAACGGCTACTGCATAGCCTTCCAACTTAACTTGAACATAACGTGTTTCCTTAAGTATCGACCGACCGTGGCTAACTTTCCACTGAACCAACCGTGGCTCGTGCCTCTAAACCGACTCGTGTACAACGCAACGTTGTCGCCCAAGTCATACTTCATATGACGGGCCTTGGGGTCGTGGGACTATTTATCTTGACAACCGCAGAATGAGCGGGACAGCACGTAAAATAACTTAGGTCGACCGGCATAACTTTGCCTTACTCACTCAAACCTACAACATAACCCAAGGGACGAGCAAAGGCTATGCCAAGCCTTGCGGGACAGGACCGTACATGCTTTAGCAAGCATTTGTGCGGGCGACGCCTATGACTTAGGCTAACTCTCAACTTTTGCACCGAAGACCAACTTTCCTTCTCCCAAGCCACGGGACGAAGGACCGAGTGTCATTTTCAAAGCACGTCGTGCACCAACTCTAAGCCGACCGTGGGACGTTTTCCATGTTCTAACTCATTTTGACCCGACGGGATTATTCCCTTAGCTATGTGGATGCGTAGCTTTTATTATCAAGCCTAACTTGTGCAAGTTGAAAACACGATTTATTATGTGAAGGCAAAGATGAGGATAGTTCACCGAAACTACCCCACCTGAGCGATGTCTCCGAGCAAGCCGTTGCAAGGCTAAGTCCGAACGCCGTCGGCGTTTCGATTCCTCCGATTGACGTTGCGGGACGGGGCACTACACTACTCGACGGCAGGCTACAGATCCCAAGCGCGCCCAGGTAACGGGATTGCCTGTAGCTGGAAAATATCTTCATGACTACTGTATTAATCTAGTTATTAGCCTTAGTCCATTTTAGTAGGTACTCCTGACCGTGGTACTCAAGAATCCCCTCCTAGACATGATGCAAGACAGGACTGGATTATTTGTACAAGCAAAATCACCCACGGTGTCCAGGACTAATTATACAGGTCATGTCATGTCAGGTAGCCGTCGCAACAGCTGCTCAAGATAATCATGTCAGGTATACTTGTCAGGAGTGCGCCACGATGGGCCACTATCAGGTCATGTCAGGTTGGTCATATCAGGAGTGCACCACTACGGGTCACTGTCAGGTCATGCTCAATTATCAGTTCTAAACATATTAAATAAATTCATGATTCCAAGTTCATAAAAAAAGGCGTAAGGATATAAAATGGACGTAAAATATCTAATAAAATATCAATATTCAATGCTATAGAAGAGCCATGCGGCTAAGGCATATGCGGCCAGGAATGATCACATGCGGCTGGAAGAGAACAGCCCATGCGGCTGAATGGATATGGGTTCATGCGGCCCGAAATATGAGTTCATGCGGCTCGGAAAGGTCGGTCTCAAGGCAGTACGGGCGTGCGGCGCATGCGGCTGCAGGAGCTTATGCGGTCAGGAATGGTAGGGTCTCATGCGACTGAAAGGAATCAGGGTCTATGCGGCTCGGGATCAGTCAGTCATGCGGCTGAGAGGACTCGGGTCCTTATGCGGTCAGCGGGAGACTGTGGTCTATGCGGCTCGCGAGTATTGGAGTTCATGCGGCTCGGGATGGGCGAAGTCCCATACGACAGCGGGAAGAAATACCTATGCGGCTGGGAGCAAGGGTGCATATGCGGTTCGGGAAGAAGGGCCCCATGCGGCTAGAAGTACAAGAGCCTCATGCGGTCGAACTAAATACTTGCCGCATGAACTTGTCATGCAGTCAAGTCCAGTTGATATTGTATGCGGTTTCGAAGCTGACTTGCCGCATGAATATTCATGCGGTCAAGTGCTATCATGCGGCTCGGAACTGTGCTTCTTCTCCAAATTTTTGAGAAGAAGTACACCATAAGCCATGGCTTCCAAGCTGCATAACTCTATCATCCGGAGCCCAAATCCGAACTTCCATAGGTCAAAATAGGGTAGAACGAAATTCTCTACAACATGGAACCATCAAAACATACAAATAACAAGATTAAGTAGATAAAAATCCAAGAAATCCGAAAATAAAATAAACTTAGATCTACAAGAATCTAGCCATGGAAAGTGAAAATGCCAAGTTCTAAAGTGCTTTAGAATGTAGTAAGGAAGAGAATGAAGTAATAAAATTGGAGTTCCTCCATGAAGCAAGTTGCACTTGCCTAGACCTCCCTCTTCTCTCTCTGGTAGGTAAGGAAGTAAATGAGGAAGAAGAAGATGATAAATGAAGAGAGAGAATAAAGGAGGCTAATAAATATGAATGGTGGTGGTAGGTAGGAGGTTCATCCATGGGTTCATCATGAACCCAAGCAAAACCAAGCTAATCCGAACCAACCCAAGGAAATAACCAAGCCAAGCCAAGAAGGAATTAAGCAAGAAAATTATGCAATACAAGAATAAATACGTACACATATTCCAGAAATACGTAATACGAACCACAGGCATTACAGTCGTGCTCGTGTACACATGTTCACCACACATAGGGCTACACGCCTATGCCCCTGCACCGTGTCCCAGTATCGCCGTGTCCAAGTTAAACATGCGTGTCAGGACATATTTCCACGTGTGTACAGTGACAGTATGGGTCAGTACGAGGGGGATAACTCCTCGAATACTCTACCACCCACCCCAAATTTTGGGAGGATGGTGACAGAGGTTGCCTCCTCGTGTCCAACAAAAATCGTCTCACGAGAGGCCGTGTCGGGTCCTGTGTCAAGCCCGAACAATAGGGGACTGCACGGGCACAGTGCGGTGCCTCGTGCACGTGATGCGTGTCCATTTTGGATACGAAAATCCACCAAAATTCGAATCAGTCCTCACAAAAGTTATTATACACACCTAGATCTACGAATTCATGCAATTAGTTTAACAAAATACTAAATCGAATCCTAAGTGGCATTCTATCAAATACTTACACATACACTATGACACGTGTCTGATACGGACACCAAATGGACACGATTTCTAACCAAATTTTAGGGGCATCTAGGGGACACCTAGATCTAGGCTAGGATGCAAAAACAAAATATTAGCACAATTTGAGGAGTCTTACCTATAGGTGCCAATAGCGAGAAAAGCCCCAAAATAGAGTGTTCCTCCTTGCTAGCTCGGATCCCCAAATTGCTCAAAATCTGGGATTACTCTCCATAAACTGGAAATAGAAGAGTATTAGGCTCTAATGCAAGAAACTAGAGTTAAAAAGGAATTAAAATAAAAATCTATAGATTGGGGAAGAATGGCCATACCTTTCTTTTTCTTATGTGTTCATTCAATACAAAAGAGGCAAGAACTAAATTAGGAGATTATTTATAGGGAGGGGAGCCCTAATGGCTGGCCATACCTTTCTTTTTTGTATATTATGGTAATTGAGTAGGGTGAACCTTAAATTATGGTAATATAAGTGGGGTACAACTCAAAATTTTTTTTTACTTAATCGAGTTATCAGGAAACTGAGATCTATATTTAATAATTTTGGACCAAAAGATGAGAAAATATGAAATTTCTAGTAGACAATATACAAATATATGACCTCCTAGTAGATGCATCTATGAGAACCATAAAATATCTGAAAGGCCAACTAGCAAGGTGGATATGACCACAAATGTCTTCTTATATTCTTTACAATAAAGTATGAGACTCATTCTTAACTTTTAGAAAAGATGGTCTAGTTATAAACTTTTCTTCTAAATAAGGAACACATAGGTGATTCTTCGATAAGCCAAGATCGTGATTTTCCAATAAATGTCCACAAAAATTATTAATGATTCGATTGAACATAGTTTGTCCCGGATGACCCAAATGGTCATGCCAAATGCTACATAAGCCAGGATCATTGGCTTTATATTTTGCCACATTCATATGAGATTCAATTATACCAATTGTGGCGTAATACAAACCCACCGAAAGATAAGAGAATTCTTCTAATATAAGCTTTTTGCTCCCAACATTAGATGTGATACATAATATATCTTTGTTGCTATCATTTTGAGTTTCAATATGCTACCCATTTTTGCGTATATCCTTGAAACTGCTTGAATATAACATTCCACAAATATGTTTGAGTACCATTATGTAACATGATGTATGCTCTTTCAAAGCCCTCAATTATAAAGGTTGGTCCAGCTATTGTTGACACTTTATGCATGCAAAATACTAAATTTGAGAAAAACTTTCGATTCTTCAAATTCGTATGTGTTGTAGTACTATCTACCAAACACATATCCAAGTCATTTTTTATGGATTCTTTGAATCTGTCGAACTCTTGTTGAGTAGCTCGACGTTGCTTAAACCAATGTCCATCTTTGTCACATTTATGACAAGTATTACTACTCCTATTATATTCTATAAAAAAAATTATTAACATATATTATAGCTAGCATAAGTATAATAATAAATAATTAAGCATTTCAAATGATAATATCATATTATAGAAATGTGACTCCAAATTTATAATAAAGATTTCCAATAAAACAAACTCTCATGGCCTAGACATTCTATGATGAAAACCAAAAATAAAACATGACTTCAAATGTAAATATTTTATAAGTACTTGAAATAAAACACAAATTTATCGAGTGCTCATTCAATGGAAGGTGGATTTTTAAGCATCTCCTCAAACTGTTCATTTGTAACTTGGTTCTCGTTTTGATCATCAAAAAAATGGATCAAAACAATTGGTTTATTTTGAGGATTTGAATTCCCTTTAGAGTGTATTGTCCACTTGTTCCATTTGTTCTTTTGTGAAACACTGCTTCCACATTTGTAAGGTTGATAACCATGACCATATCTTTCATAATTTTATTTTTCATTCCCGCTCCCAAGTCCTCCACCATGACCTCTTCTAATTCCAAAATTATTGGCATTGTCATTGACCCAGTTGGTCTATAGTTATGGTTTTTTCATAAGAACATTACTATTTGCCTCTGCTACAAGGAGACAATCACCAGTTCAGAGTATTTGTGAAATTTCTTTCACGATATTATTACTGCAAAAGCACAATACTTGCGTGAAAAATGGAGAGAATTTTCTTAATCATTTGAGTCTCTATTTCTTTTTCTCTGCACAATCTAAGGTGAGAAACAATATTAAACAAAGTATAATTATATTTTTTAACATTTTTATAGTTATGGTATCTTAGATTCAACCATTCATTTTGAGCAGTCAGAAGAATTACCATCCTTTGGTGGTCAAATCTATCATTTAGATATGCCCATAAATTCAATAGATCATCCTCACATAGATATTTTGTCTCTAAATCATCATGAATGTGCCATTGTAGGAAAATCAAAGCCTTGACTTGGCTTCAGAAGATTTTTTATTTTCCTTCTTAGTAGTACCATTAAGTTTGTTGAATTGCAATTGCAACTTTGCATCCATTGCCATGATAAATAATTATTTCTGCTCACATTATGAACTATGAATTCTGTATGAACGAATTGTAAAGCGCAATACTCTAGAGGGGTATAAATAGAGTAGAGGGGGATGAATAGAGTAGGCAGCAGAATTTAGCTAATTTAAAAAGTTAGCAGCAATATCACAAATAATATAGCACAAGTATGTAAATGTAAAGGCAGAGATCAAAAAGCAAACGCAAAGACGGTAATGTATACTGGTTTTCCTCATATGAGGACTATTCCAGTCGAAAGAACTCTAGCTTCCAGTTGAATCCACTATTAGAAAATACTGTAAGTTTTCATATGAAGACCTTATAACTTCTACAATATGAGCTTTGATACGAAGTACTCGACCAACTTCAATTGTGAAGTGTCTTTCTTCAATCAAGCCTCTGATTACAATCTGTCTGAAACTTCTAGACCGTACCGCACTGGCAAATCGACTAGAGGATTGTAACTGGCTTGGGATTTGAAAATGAAAGCTTTAGAATACTTTGGAAGACGTTTAAGCTTAGAGAGAAGAGATAAGAAAGTGAATGAATGAATAGAAATGATTGAAATCCTTCTCTATTTATAAGTTTTCCAAAGACAAAATTCTAGCAGAATTTGGGCAGAACTCTTTGAGAAAATCTCGGCAAATAGTCGTTGCATTCATAACTACAGGAGGACCAAGTTCAAAATCCAAACGGCACTAAACGAATTATGGCCGAATCCGGGCCGAACTCTAGCCGAATTCTCCTAGGGCCAATTCTGATTTTTGGAACATTTTGTAAAACTGATTTTGGGTTTTGGCTTATTGCAAAGTTTAAGCAGTTAGGAGCTTTTGTAAAATGGGCTATTTTCAAAACATATGATATTTTTGAAAACGTTTTGGAGTAGCCTATTTGCCAGTAGGACTTGGTGTACAAAGTATTCCTAGACTTAGTAAATATGAAAATTACATTGAATATGAAATACAGACTCATACGGCAAAAACAGCTTCAGTCTTGAACAGAATGGTAGAACTTCTTTAGCAGTTGTCCAAGTAGCCCTTATATCGAGACATGGTTAGATCAATTATTAAAATCAGGTTCGACCATGACTAATGAGCCAACAATCTTTTTTATTTTGATAATTGATAAACATTGACTGATATAACATCTCGATCATTTGATTTGAAAAGAATCAAAATATGTAGTGTGCCTATTCAACAGTGTTATTGTACTGTATCCTGAAAAAAATTCTTGTATCTTGTAGAAAAGTTGTTAGATCCATTTTCTCTCCCATTGTCACTTAGCAAAATTGCAAAGAGAGCAGCTCCCCCGCAAATTATGCATAAGAAACAAGCGTTGAAGAAATACAAAAAATATAAAGGAATAAACATGTATTTCATAGGCAGTTTATATATTGAAGCATAAGCTAAAAGAGATAATGCTATACATAAACAGAATATGAAGAAAAATAGCGAACAGTACTAAGCTGAAATAAAAAGCATAATAGATGTTTAGAATACATCATCTCAGCAATAAAGTTTAAAAAAAAGTGCTATCTTGGAATGTCGGAGCATTTCCAAGTAAACATAGACAAATAAAAAGTCTAACTAGATAATATCTAGACAAAATACATCATGTCTAGATCAAAAGTCCTCAGAGTTATCATCATCAGCAACACCAGCTGTGCCACCATGTCCAGATGGTCCAGCTCCAGAAGGGTGTGGAGTAGCACCAGAACCACGATACCAATCATATGTGTTACCGGGCTGAAAGAGATGATGCACTGCCTTATCCTCATAACGGTAGCCAAAAATAGCTGGATCTCTGGGAAGAAAACTGATAGAATAACCAATCTAAGCAAAACGGAGATCGACAAAGGAATTGGCGAGAGCCTGAAACCGACTGGCATCACAGAACTCGCATTCCCTAGATGTGTTAGTAATAAATGCTCGCAAATCCGAAAGATGCTGATGGACACCCTCATAAGACATAGGGTAGTCCTGAGGAGGTGAAGCAATAGGAGGAAAAGGAGGGACAGTTTTGCAAAGAGACAGCTGAAGATACTTGGGCTCAGACTCAAGAGCGCAAGTGGATAAGTCAATATCGAAATGCTGAAAGATTATTGGAATTATCATCGCGTAAGCAAGGTTTATGTGCCTTTTGCGACAATTTCCCATCATCTGGATAATAGTTGGGGATAGAAAAATGAATACCCTTATGAATGTGATAAAGGACAGGAAATTCAAGGGTGGTAACATCGTCTTTCAAAGTGGATTTGGGTAAGAGAGTGGAGTAGACGATGCGATGCAATTCATAGTTAAATAAGTTCAAGTTAGCAGCCTTGAACTTACCAGAATGAACATGGACAGGAGAACAGAGTTCGTTCTTGAAACTGCTTAAAGTTGTGCCTGCAAGAAAATCAAATTCTGTGATATCATCTAGCGGAGCACCTTCATTAGGGACATTAAGTATTTTTGCTAAGAGGACATCATTGAACTCGATAGTAATTCCACCGACACAATTTCTTACAGCAAAAGTGTTCAAAGTGAAATTGTAATAAAATAGACGAATGGCATTAGTGGCGATAGGATATTGGTGGGTGACAAGTTGGTGCAACCCTAATGCCTCAAAGAATGGATGGTGTTCAGGAAATACAGTCCATTTAATCGGGGTTCTGGTGCATATTTTGCGAACAAAGAAATCTGCATACCATAGAAGTGATTGGTCATGAGTTTCAAAAAAAACTCATTATATGCTCCGTCGGCCGATTGGATTGGGGAAAAGAATGAATCCACCTGAGGATTCGAAGACGAGGCCTCTTCACTGGCCGCGGTCTTCTTCCTCATAGAGGGATTGAAGTTCATAGGCATTGTGTCTAAAAAGAATAAAATCTACAAACTTGAAAGAGAGGGAAGGAGGAGGTTATACCTTCCAAGATTGGAATATTTTGTAGAGGACGAAAAACTCTGTACGAATCCAAAGTTTGGATTGATTTCTCCTAGGGGATTGGAAAAAAAGGCTTGGAGAATTTCTAGGGTTTAGAGGGTCGGGGCGCTGCTGCTGCTGTGATATGAGGATTTGGAGAAGATGAAAGGAAGGAGAGCCACTGGGTTTTGACTTAAAAACAAATACCACCAACAGAACTCGGGTCGAACTGGGGCCGAGTTCGGTCAGAGTTCGCCTGGGGTTCTGTTGAGGTATTTTTCAAACAAAAATAAATGCAGCCAACTTTCTTTTCATCAATCTCTTTTTAATTATTTAATTCCAAGTTTAGTTATTTTAAATTTCAAATTAATATAGTTAATATTATTTTATGAATTAAATTTTGTTACACAGCTACTGTCTCAGATTAGCTATAGGGGTACTCTCCCAGCTAACAGGGGTTCACCGGTGAACATTAAATACCGTTTTGCTTCGACCTTGATCGTGTGATAGACAGACACTTTGTAGGCTTGTATCGAAAATAATATTTGCATATTGAAAGATAATCAATAAAACAACATTAATTGATATTATTGACATCTAAAATTCTTAATTCTCGACGTAAATAATTGAAACGATCTTCCGCTAATGGTTTTGTAAAGATATCAGCCAGTTGGTTCTCTGTGTCTACATATACAAGGTTTATATCTCCATTTGTTTGATGATCTCTAAGAAAATGATGTCGAATCTCAATATGCTTAGTGCGAAAGTGACATACAGGATTCTTAGTCAAATTAATAGTGCTAGTGTTGTCATAAAAAATGGGTATGTATGTGTAAAGTAAACCAAAGTCTTCTAGGGTTTACTTCATCCACAAAATTTGTGCACAACAACGTCCTGCGATGATATACTCATCCTTAGTAGTTGATAATGCGACAGAATTTTGTTTCTTGCTAAACCAATAGACTAGACCCTTACCTAGGAAATGACACGTACTGCTTGTACTTTTTCTATCCACTTTATATCCAGCAAAATCAGCATCTAAGTAACCGGTTAGGTCAAAGGACGTAGTTTTGGGATACCATAAGCCGATAGAATAAGTCCCTTTAAGGTATCGAAAGATATGCTTAACTGCGCACATGTGTGATTCCTTAGGGTTAGCTTGAAAACGTGCACACAAGCAAACGTTAAACATTATATATAGACGACTAGCAGTTAAATAAAGTAAATACTAATCATACCTTGATACTTACGTATGTCGACCGGTTTGCCTTGTTCATCAATATCAAGCTTGGTTGAAGTCGCCATCAGAGTGCCAAGTGGTTTGATGGTTTCCAGGTCGAACTTCTTTAACAAGTCTTTTGTGTACTTGGCTTGATTAATGAACGTCCTATTATTGGTTTATTTGATTTGCAGTCCGAGAAAGAATTTCAGTTCTCCAATCATGCTCATCTCAAACTCGTTCTGTATATACTTTAAAAATTCTTTACAGAGATATTCATCAGTAGATCCAAAGATAATATCATCTACATAAATTTAAATTAAAAGAAGATTTACATTAAAAGATTTTATAAACAGTCTAGTATCAACCTTACCTTTTATAAAACTGTTGTCCAGTAGAAAAGAACTTAAACGATCATACCAAGCACGATGGGCTTATTTCAAACCGTATAAGGCTTTCTTCAACTTGAAAACATAATCAAGGTTTTAAAATAAGTAAAACCTGGAGATTGAGCTACATAAACTTCTTCTTTTATAAAACCGTTCAAAAATGCACTCTTAACATCCATTTGAAATAATTTAAAATTCTGAAAACATACAAATGCATAAAACATGCGAATGGATTCTAATCTCGCAACTAGAGCATAGGTCGCATCGTAGTCGATACCTACGAGTTGGGCCTTATTACGAGTAACTAAACCATTCTCATTCAGTTTATTTCAGAATACCCAGCAGGTGTCAATGACCAGATGATCAATGGGCTTGGAAACAAGTTTTCAAACTTGATTCCATTCAAATTGGTTTAATTCCTCTTGCATAGCATCTAACCAAAAAGTATTGCTACATGCTTCTTTAATAGTTTTAGGTTCTAGCTGTGAAATAAATACAACACAGGAAACTATATCTTTACTTGAGGAACGAGTACTTACACCCCTGGTAATCTCACCTATTACCAAGTCCTTGGGATGGTCAGTCAAAAACTTTATTCTCTTTGGCAAACTTTTAAGGTAGCTGGTTCCGGCTTCTGGTTCTGTACGTGATCTGCCTGGAGGATCAGCTGGTGTTGTGCTTGAAGGTTTTGCAGGTGTTGTACTTGGTGTACTGATGTCTTCGTCATCATCATCGATTATCTATTGATTCAGTTTGTCAAATGTAACATTTATTAATTTTTCGATGATTATGGTTCTCTTGTTGAAAACTTGGTACCCTTTGCTCTTCGCAGTATAACCTAAAAAGATACCTTTATCGGCCTTTTCGTCAAACTTTCCCATATTGTCTTTAGTATTGAGAATAAAATATTTGCAACCAAATATCTTGAAATATGAAACAGTGGGTGTTCTATCAAACCATAGCTTATAGGGGGTCTTCTTCGATATAGGTCGAATTAGAATCCTATTGAGAACATAGCAAGCTGTATTGACAACTTCAGCCCAAAAGTATTTAGGTAGACTAAACTGGTTTAACATTACTCTAGCTATTTCGGATAGAGTCCTATTCTTACGTTCCACAACTCCATTTTGTTATGGAGTCCTAGGGCAAGAGAACTCATGCAGATAATCGTGTTTGTCATAAAATTGCTTAAACTCTGCATTCTCAAATTTGCCGCCATGATCGCTTCGAATACGAATGATTATCAATCATTTTTTATTCTGAACTTTCTTACAAAAGGAGATGAATTTCGATAATGCATCGTTCATGTGTGCAAGAAAATATACCCATGTGTATCTAGAGAAATCATCTACTATTACAAAAGCATATAATTTACCACCTAGGCTAGCAATTCTACTAGGTCCAAATAAATCCATATGCATTAGTTGTAGAGGTCTAGTGGTACTTACATCGTTCTTGGACTTAAGTGTGGATCGGGTAGCTTTGTTCATTTCATATTCTCTACATATCGTATCCTTCTTGAAAGTAATGCCCGATAAGCCTCGTACCAACTTCTTTATGTATAGTCATAAAATTGTATCCATATTTGCATATACGAGTCTCATATGCCATATTTGACTCTCATCACTCTTGGCCATTAAGCATCTACCTGCTTTGTTAGCATCTTCTAACAAATAGAAAATATATATATTATCTTCCTTGATACCTTCAAATATAGTACTACCAGTCGAGCTATCAACTATAGTACATTTGTCTTTGACAAAGTTAATACCATAACCGTGGTCAGCTAAATGGCTTATGCTGAGTAGGTTATGTTTTAACTCGGTAACTAGACAGACATCTTTAATCACATGATAGGGAGCCTTACCAATATTGTCGATACCTACTATATATCCTTTAAGATTATTACCGAAGGAAACGTATCCTTCTTTCTTCTTCGACAGTGTTGCGAATAATGAAGCGTCACCGGTCATGTGCCGTGAGCAACCGCTGTCGAGGATCTATTTGCTTCTAGCATGTGAAGGGTGTTCCACCTACAAGAGAATTTGCAGATAAAACTTTTGGTACCCATTTCTTGTAGGGTCCTGAAATGTTAGTTTTCGGTATCCATGCACATATTTTGAAATCAACTAACTTTTTAACTTTACATGCAAGAGAAATATGACCAATGGTGCCACAATAATGACATCTAGCATGTTGAGTGTTAGAAGCAGTATGTTATGCATAATTGGTAGGTCTTGGTTTTCTAGTATAATAGAATGCATGCATATTAGTCTTCTTGGGCAAAGGTTTGGTTTGGTTTGGTCTGACAGTGTTGGGTTTGACAGTGTTCCAATGTTTCGGTAAGCGACACGTGTTAGGACAGGAAGCAGCAACTTCAGGCTATTTTTCTAACCTAATTTCTAACTTTTTGGAAGTGTCATACAATAAACTATAATCAGCAGTAAGTGCATCATTCCTAATTAGTGCTTGATGAAGACTCTTCTTCTCTTTGAGTAGTTCTTCCTCTTGGATAATGGTCTTGTCACGCCCCAAAACCAGAATACTGGCAAGTAGAGACGGACCAGGCCAGCTACGTATGCCAAAGTATTCCAATACTCCGAAACAACGTATAAGCTGTATAGATGGGGGTTACTACTACAAACCAACAGTCAATCCTAGGTCACATAATCCTAGATATCTCAGTCTCAGACAAGAAGTAAAGTACAAGAATACGATCATCATGCATATAAGACAGTAACGTGTCCCAAACTATAATATATAAATGATCATGAAGCTTGTAATACAAAATAAAGAACTAGCAAGACTGAGTAATATATGATCAGCTCTAGCTATAGTCTAGAAATATACCATCGTGTCTAAGCCCATAGGCTAAAAGTCAAGTCCAAAACACGAGCTAAACACGTGCTTGGTGGCTAAACATCTCAAAAGAATATGTACATGAAAGAGTGTGTAAGAGATAGAACACCCACTCAAGCTCCCTGGTGCTCCGGGTGGTCACCATCGAGTGGAAGGTCCGAAAGATCTTCGGGCTCCTCAACTAAATCAGGTCAATGTAAAACCAGTGGGGTCAGACCTCCAATAGCAAGTACCACAAAGGAAGCCAAATTATGAACTAAAACCAGCATGCAATTCATAATATCTCTAAGATAAAGTAGTAAACGAGACTGGAATAATAAATTGTTGGTACCACAGTGTATACAAAAGAAAAACTAAGAACATGTAAGGAAATAACAAGTAAATATATAGAATAAACTGGACATGTGAGCATGTGGTAGTAGAAAAATAGCATATTAAGGAAATAACAGGAAGCTAAGTACTGAAATAAGATAAACTGGACAAGACTAGACTAGACAGAAAATGGACTCCATCAATCAATCACGGCCAAGCAATGAGTACGACTTGATACTTTAGCTATCTAGGGTTGTCACAATCCTAATTACTAACTTATGCAAAATTTAGAAATTCGATCCAGTTACCTACCCTGCAGACTACCCGATTGATCCAACTCAAAAAGAAAACAAGCATAGCAGACACACTGTAGTAAGATACATGTGTCCTAAAGAGGTGCTCCACTCGACGGTGTGCTAGAAGATTGCTCATCATGACAGATATCTCCAAATCCCATGTATATATATGTGTAAGATCGGGAACAAGGGGTGCAGGGAACCGAGAAAATCTCACCTCCCAATGATCTAGATAATCAAACTAGTTTTATAATTCCTAACATTTTTATTTAGGATACTGGGTACGGCATTCCGCAGAATCCATCCTAGACATGCGACATGCGAGACTAGATAAGACAAGCAAGATTGTGCACTACGGCAAGCCATAACAAGATATGACAATATCAAGACAAGAGTGCGCTACGACGAGCCACTATCAAGGAGCTAGACATGTATTTGAATAACGAGTGCGCCATGACAGGCCACTATCAAGCAAGCTAGGAAAAGACATGTACAAGAGTGCACCACGATGGGTCACTATCAAGTAAATATTAGACATGGCATAGATTATAAGGTACAATAAATCTGGGAGGACATAGCAATACCTATTGAGTATAGAAGAACACATAAAAATAAGTTAGTGTCAAGTGTATATAGGATGTACAATCATTCATGGGTGATTTTCATATAAACTCTAATTAAAGTGGGACATGAAGATTCTTGAACCCAAGACAAAGATCTAAAACTTTCATGTTTTGAGTTTTTTAAGATTTTGGCCATAAAATAGCTAAAACGGGCAAAAACAACCATCTATGCAAGGCACACTGCGCGCGCAGGAGAACTGCCCACGGCGTGCAGGAAAACTGCCCACTGCACGCAGGCTGCGCACATCATACAAAACGTACTACGTGCGCAGGCAAAACTGCCCACGGTGCACGCTGCGCGCAAGCACGATGCACAGACTACGCACTCCACGCAAAACGTATTGTGCCCGCAAGCAAAACTGCCTACGACGTACGCTGTACGCAAGCACGATGCACAGATTGCGCGGCACTGTTCATCGTCCCCGCAGCATCGAAGGTGTGGGGAGCCCATGAACACAAAAAATAACATAACTTTTTCATACGAAGTCAAAATCAAGCGGTTCAAAAGCCAAAATTGGGTAGAACGAAATTCCTCACAACATGGAACCATTAGATTTCGAAAATAACAAACTTATAGGGATCGAAACCATGAAAAGAAAAAAAGTCTTAAAACTTAGATCTACAAACATATAACCATCAAAATCAAAAACTTCAAGCTCTGAAGAAACTTAGAATCATGCAAGGAAAGAATAGAACAAACAAAAATGACAGCAAAATATTGTTCAAGATTTGGCATCATGTACTTGCCTAATAAAGCTCCAAGCCTATTCTTCTACTCCACTACCAAGAGGGGTACGAAACCAAACTCTAGGTCTCAAGGCCAAGCTTTCCTATGCTCTTGAAGATGAGGAATGAAAGTAAAGAGGGAAGGAAGAAAGAGTGAAAAGAGGAAGGAGAGAGAAAGTAGAAGGGTATATATAGAAAGGGGAATTAATCTTAACCCTTGGATGGTCATCCATGTCAAATCTAAGTCAATCATGGTGTAACCCCACCTTCCCGAAATTGTAGAGTATAATATTTCACATGAATATTCATGTATAATTTTCTTTGAAATAATATTAATTTTTCATGAATTGTTACTTTATGAAATAACCAATATTAATTATTTCCTTTGACCCAACCATGATATTGGGCTTTACCCATAGCCCAATTTCATGGGCCAGTTTAGGCAAAATTAGAATATGCCAATTGGTTTTTTTCGCAAACTAACTTTTTGAATTGGATCCCACTGTAATTCAGTTGCAGCTAGTGGTAGCCAAGAGCAAACTCACATTTTTCCCTCCAATTCCTTCCCCTTCTTCAAGATTTCTAACTGCCTATATAGCACTAGTTCACAAATCCTTTCCATTCTGTTACAACTTCAAGAGCAGAGCTCTCCCCCTCATTCTTTCTTCTTTCCAAAACCAATTCTTTCCTCAAGCCCTAAATTCTTGACGGCCGGCCATAGCGGTGATGGAGAATCCTCGCACAGCGACTGTCGCTAGATGAGAGCCTTCGAGCACAGCATACTTGCTCACCAGCAGTGAGCGGGATCGACTTCTCGACGATTGTGCGTTCATCTCCGGCGACTGAACCAGTTTAGGAGAGCCTCGCTTCAACGACAAGTTACGGAGACGGGTGATTACTCCGACGACTACGAGTGCGGTGACGACGCGAAACGGCTCACTTCCGACAAGCGAATCTATATCGCACTCCATTTTCTCTGTATAAAACCAATCCAGATCTCAGAGTAAGTATCGATCCTTCAAAACCTAAAATTCTCAATTCATGAATGAATTCTTCAAATTCTTTGATGATATATCCTTCTTCTTGATGAACTAACTCGCAGGTAGGGAACTCTTGTTCAGTTGCATGATCGATCGCCATTCCTTCACTTCCATCAAGAACAGTGGATTATCGAATGACAAACTGGTGCAGTTGAACGATCAAGCCGTCGGCCAATTTCATCATCGAACCCGATCTAAGTGAGTTGTTGAGCCCAGCTTTATTACTTCTTTGAATTTTTGGTTTCGGTTGAGTGTTCATTTTGATCGAGAACCATGTTTTCTTGATTGGATCGAATTAATATCATATTTTCCTTTTTTGCTAATTTGATCGGGTTGGTCTATGAGATTCTGAGGTTTTTTTCATCTCTTGACCTCAGAGAAAATAGAAGAGGCATAGGGATCTAACAATTCATCTCTGGCTATAACCTGTTTGATGCAATACCTCAACCAAAAGTGTAGCTGGGACTCATACATGTGAAGATCGTATCCGGGTCTGTAGGGGAATTCATTTGATCGCGACTCATTCCAGGTAATACTCAACCCTTCTTATTTTAAAGAGTCGATGTTTGTGTGGTTTAATTGTAGGCTGTGTGTCCAATAATTGTGTCCAGGTTTGATTGCATGCGAGTGTCGGGATACATAGAGTTTTGCGTTTGCCTGGGTTGTGTTAGTTTTGAGCCAAGCTGTCAGGAGTACTTGTGTTCCACAAGCAAGCTTGTGATCGGGTGCGTAGGTTTTGCGTGTCCACAGCTATCAGCTAGACTGGTGAACGGTGTCGTGTGGGGGCAAAGGATACTGGACACGGTGAAGCAATATCAGGGGTAGAGAGGACTTGCTACTGCAGAATCATAGGACCGTTGGTTTCAAATTTAAATTTGTTTGAGCTATATGGTGTAAACTTGTTTTATGAGTTCTGTATATTCTTGGAGTGGGTTGTTTGAGTTTTCTTTATGGGTTAGACCTAAATTCACTGGAGTAATTGTCTGATAGTGCAATAAGTTATTCTTTAGATTGAACTAATGGATTACTGGGATTGAAAGGAGTGGGCCAGCAAACATGGGCTGGACCCTTAATTTTAGATTTAAACTTCTGATGTGGATTTAAATTGATTAGTATAACTTTGGGATTTAGCTATGTTGTAATTGTTAAGTTAAATGGTAGCAATGGGCTTATTAGTTAAGATTAAATAATCGATTGATCAGTTAAATAACAGTATCTAGAACTAATAGGATAATAGATCAACAAACATGTGTATGCAATGAATGAGTAGTAAATAGTATAATTTGTTCTAGAACTGGTTAGGAATGCCTATATAATATTAATACATTATTAAAACAATAAGAGTTTAGTCAAATGATTATTTTCTAGAACTTAACCAACTTGTACAAAAATCAAGAGGACATCCAGCTTTATTTTCTACCCTCGATCACCCGGAGCAAGGCAAGTACATTCTATGGTTTATGTTCATTTACAGTCATATCCTGTGTTTTCTTGTGACATATTGAGACACGATATCTGGTACCCTTTTACTTTCATGTCTTGTATTTACTTGTGGTCGGGGAGGGAAAATACACTAGCTATGTGACCAAACCCATATTCTGATATTCATGTAGATAGCTTAGGCCTCGCACTGTGCACGCAGGCCCTAAGCCGTACCCTTATTCCTGTGCTCTTGTGCTTATTCATGTACTTACCCCAGCCGGTCACATAGGCTAGTTGTATTTTAAACATTGTGCACATGTCATGTCTTGTACTTCAGGTTTATGGTTTACATTCTTGTACTTTATTTCCTGTACTTTACATTCATGTACTTTCTTGTTCTTTCATGTGCTTTATATGTTCTCTTGTACATTTTTTATAGCATGATGTTCTTGTTTATTACCTAGGACTGTACTTTGCTACGTTCCTGACTGGATATGTTGCAGGTGTACTTGCAGGATATTGTTCTACCTTATGGGCCAGAGCCCGGGATCTTAGCTGAGCAGAATGGAGACATGACTTAGCTAGAGGTTTCAGGTTTAGACTGTTTAGCTTTACTCCTAGATATTATTTTTTTTAGAGTTCATACCGTATTTCATTTCTGTTGACTCTGGTACCTTGTGGATTATGGTGATCTTTCTGGGATCGTTTATAGATGTTGTGATTTGTACTTAGTCATATTGACTTGTTAGTTTTCCTAGCTTGGTATAGCTTACTACGTTGAGTCTTCCAACGTAGGCTGGACATGTCCGACTCGTGTCCGATTATTCGGGAGCGGGTCATGACACATGGCCATCCAAACAAAACCAAATATCCATTGGGTAATAGAGTTCATCCACACTATTCACCAAAATATCTAAAACATTATTTACGAAAATATCTGAAATCGAAATATCTAAAATATGGAATATCAATCCGGACGGTATGCCATCGTTATACACCGGTATATTTGCGGCATGTCGGTCAAGAAGAAACTCTACAATTTGGGAAAATTTTAAAGTGTTTCGAAAACCAAGAAAATACGAAATATAATACTAAATACGTATCTGTATATAAATATCGATACTGTGAGACGAGTCTCACAACTCTTCCCTCCTTAGAAAAATTTCATCCTCGAAATTTCCTAAAGGTAATCAAAGCAAGCTAGAAATCCAAGAAAACATGCTATCAGGATCAAGATAGGAAACTCATAAATCATGAAATACAACTAGAGTAATGTACAAGAAATGTAAAAGCAATTTAAATATACAAAAATAACAACATCGTATATTCTTACAATCACACTCAAACAAAAGGTAGAATCATAGATATACGAATAAGTATACCTCACGAGTCAAACATATATGGGTAACGAGCTCAGATATCATCCTCGCACTCCCAAGTTAACTCGCCCGGTGAATGATGATCCCAGGAAACACGAACTAATCGAATAGTCCGGATCTTGAAAATCTTCTCCCTCCGGTCCAAAATGGATACGGGGTCTCCTCATACGATAGGTCGGTACCAACGACCAGTTCAGAATGATCTAGGATATGGCTCGAATCTGGAATATACCGACGCAACTGAGATACGTAAAACACGTCATATACCTCGTATAGCGACGGTGGAAGAGCAAGACGATAAGATACATCTCCTACTCGTTCAAGAATATCAAATGGTCCAATAAATTTAGGACTAAGCTTTCCTCGTACGCCAAACCTGGTGACACCACAGGTAGACGAAATTCGAAAAAATACGTGATCGCCGACAGAGAACTCAAGATGACGTCGATACTGATCTGCCCAGTGACGCTGCCGATCCTGAGCTACTCTGAGATGCTCTTTGACTTGCCTGACTACTCCAACTGACTGAGCAATCATCTCTAGACCAAGCATCTGCCTCTTTCTAATGTCATCCCAAGATATGGGTGACCTACATCTCCTACCATACAAGGCCTCGAAAGGTGCCATCTGAATGCTCGCTTGGAAGCTGTTATTGTAAGAGAACTCCACCAAATGCAAGTGATCCTCCTAAGAACCACTGAAGTCAAGAGTGCATGATCGAAGCATATCCTCCAAAGTCTGAATCGTACGCTCTGACTGACCATCTGTCTAAGGATGGTATGCTGAACTAAAGCTCAAATAGGTACCCAAACTCTGTTGAAGACTCCGCCAAAAATGAGAAGTGAATCTGGAATCTCGATCTGAGACTATGCTAACTGGCACCCTATGTAATCTGACAATCTGCCTCATATACAGGTCGGCCAACTACTCTGTAGACTGACCAACTCTGAAAGATAGAAAGTGGGCAACCTTCGTGAGTCGATGCACTATAACCCAAATGGCATCTCTACTAGTCGGGGTTCTAGGAAGACCAGTAACAAAGTCCATAGTAATATGATCCCACTTCCACTCCGGAATCGACAAAGGCTGAGGAAGTCTGGCCGGTCTCTGGTGCTCAGCCTTGACCTGCTGGCAAACTAAGCATCGAGAGACAAACCGAGCTATCCCCTCTTTATACCATTCTACCAGAAATGCTGACGAATATCACGGTACATCTTCGTCCCTCCTGGATGAACAGAGTACTGAGAACTGTGGACCTTCCCACTTTGCATCGAATTTGCCCTTGCTCGAGTGAGTCATAGTCATGGGACGTCTAACGGTTAGAACGAGCTCTCCTTTTTGAAAGGTTCTGACCTTAACTTTGTGGTTGAAAGTCTTCGAGATTGGGCTTGGTATAACTCAATATGTTGTTGAGCCATTAACCGTTTCTCGTCGAGAGCCTCCAATTCTTGAAGTCGAAGAAGGTCGTTGTTCTCTGTAGTGAGCTCGTTGACAATAGCAATCCTTAAAGACGAAATTTGAAGTTTCAGGGTAGAACTGCTTCACAGCCGTACACCAAAGAGAAGGGTGTACAGCCTGTAGGGTTGCGGACCATAGTACGGTAGGCCCATAGACATTCTCCAAGCTTTTTACTCCAGTTTCGTTTGTTAGTAGACATAAACTTTTTGAGGAGCTTGATGATAGTCTTGTTGAAAGCTTCAGCTAAGCCATTAGGAGCAGGATTGTAAGCTGTAGAAGCGATATTGTCAATCCGGTGATCGTCACAGAACCTTGTGAACTTTTGGCTGATAAACTGAGGTCCGTTGTCATGAATGATCCTTCGAGGTACACCAAATCTATAGATGACATGGTGTTTGACGAAGTTGATGACGCTGCTGTAGGTCCTAAAAAATCAAGTTGCACACATCAACAAAGTCATGAAGACAAGAAATGCATCTTTTAAATGAACTGCGCAGACATCAGTTTGCGCATCATATAGATTGCGCACAATAGACTGCGCACACTCTCAAGCGCGCAGGCTGATGTGGCAAATAATCATCATTACCTGACACAATCAAATCTTCTGACAGCTGACAGCACGGAGAACGAGGTGACTGTTTGTTTAATCGTGCAGTACGGCGCTCGAGGACAGCTGGCAGCGCAATCGGCCAGCCTATCTGATACATAATCTATAATGGCGCAATCCATACTTGCGCAGTCCATTCCTGCGCAATCCAAAGCCAGCGCAATTCAGGTTGCGCGCTCTATCAACACAACTGATAACATATACGTGGCATTCATGCCATCAATTGCTTATTAAGTGGCAACCGTCTATGCACGATCATGCGCATTTCAATCAAATGATGCCATGTGTCCCAGATAGTTGGCCCAGGATCAGACAACTGCCTGCGCAGTCTACTGTTGCGCAATCCAATTCATGCACAATCCATCATGTGCAGTCTAGAATAACTAAAAGTTAGTTATTTCCAGAACTCTATAAATAGAGTTTCAAGTCTCTATTCAAGGGGATCAGAGATCACAGATTAGAATTATCAGAGAGTCCAGGAGTTCTTGCCCAAGTGCTACTGCATTCTTCCGAGGCTTTTGCCTTCAATTCTTCGAGGCTTTTGCCTTCAAGTCAACTTCAGAGGCTACCGTCTTCAAAGTTACATCGTCCAAGGGATAAAGCAATCGTCCTCTAGATTGGATTCCTACAGTTGTACTTTCCCAGAATTCTTGTAATCTTTACAAAGTTTGTATCAATAAAGTTTCATACTTTTGTTTTTGCAAACAAAATGGCGACTCTGCTGGGGACGACTTTCTCCTCCGACGAGGAAGTGACAACTCAATGTGACGGAGCGTCTATCGGAAAGACGCAGAAGAGGCTGGTTGTGAAGATCAACCAGACAGCCTACGAAACCATGATCAACTCCAAGACCACTCCTCGCACTGCAACAACTTCTGCCACAAGCAAAGTGCACCCAGTGTGGGTCCCAAAGACTGCTGCGCAGTCCAAAGTTCCTGCCAGCAAGACTTCTGCGCAGTCTGCCATCAAGACTACTATGCAGTCCAAGGCTTCTGTCACCAAGCCTGCTGCACAATCTGTCTCTGCCATTGCTGCGCAATCTTTTGTTACCAGTACACAGAAGACTTCATATGCTGCCTTGGCTAAGTACAAGATTCATATGCCTCTGGCGCAGTTGGCTGCCAATCTTCCTGCGCAAAACAACACTTCAGCAACCAGAGTCCATCCTAAGCACTCTGTGGCAAGAACTCCTGATGTGCAAACCACAGTTTCTGTGGCCAAAACCAGTACACTTTCTGCCATAGTCATTGATGCGCAAATGGCCAGTGCACCATCAACCCATGCGCAAATCATGCCTGCGCAATCTAAGAGTGACAGCCTTTTGGCTAAACTCTCTTCTTCTCATACCAAGGGGAAAAGCTCTGCTCCTCTTCTCAAATACCCTGTTGCTCCTGTGCAATCCACTGGGGGTAGTCTTTTGGCTATTCCTCTTCTTCCTTAAAATAAAGGAAAAGGCCCGTTGGTCTTCTCTCTGAATTCCTTGTCTCATGATTTGGAAGACAACAGAGGAAAACGCTCTTTAGCTAATCCTTCTCTACAAAACAAAGGAAAAGGCCCTTTGGTCTTTTCTCAATCTTCTTCGGTTTTTATCGTAGAAGATCAATCTGAACGTGCCTCGGCACCAATCAGTACAAGAACTCCTTCAAACAAGGGTTCTTCTTCCCTTCATGATAAGAGAACTTGTACTAATCAAAGAGGTATTCTGCCTACCCCGGTAGCAGAGTTCCAAGACCTCCCAACTCTCAAGATATCCCGCTCAAGACAGGGAAAATTGCTGGTGTCTCAGACAGAAATCCCTGGAGGTGAATTTGTTGATCTCAGAACTTATCTTAACAGACCCACTTCGGTGAAACGCAAACAGCCAATACCGAAGACCAAACATCATCAAAAACAAATCTCCAGGGTTAAAAATCCCGACACCTATGCCAATGAAGTGAGCACTTCCCTGTATACTCAAGGAACAAAATATTTGAAGAATCAGAATCATGTTCCGAACATTATCAAAGAACAGATCCCTCAGAGTTTTTCTCATCCTGTTGTTGTTCCCGATCTCCGAGAACATCTCAGACAAAAATGGGACAATGTTTCAATACCTCCATCTCAATCATCTGATCATCATTGCAATCACAAAGTCATCATCCAATGTTGTTGTCAAACAACAAAAAGATCTATCTTCGATCGTCTGACTTTTGCAAATTCTGAAGCTATGTCAGAGAATAAAGAAGTGTTGTACGCTTCTGTCAACATGACTTCCCGAGACACTGGGGGTAGAAGGTGCTCTAAACACGAAAAACCTCGCAAACCAAGCCAGCGGTATCTAGATTTACTTCAAAAAACTTCTGAAGGAGTATTTCGACATACCCGGTCCCGAAGCCGAGACACAATCGGTCAAAAGAATCTTCTTCAAGATCCTTCTGGTCATCTTCCTACTTCTCAGTCAGGAGACGACTCTTTCTCCGACTACGATGCATACAGCGAAAGCTCTAAACAGACAGTGTCCTCTACTATACCAAGAGAAGTGACAGCTTATGTTGTCAATGAGGACCCAGATGCTTTAACCTCAGCAAATCAAGAACAACGGATTGCTGCACTTGAAGACAAACTGAAGACCATGGCTGAAATGGTCGCCAGTATGCATTCTATTATTGTGGCACAACATGCCATACCACCGACTGTACCTGCTGTAAGTCCTGAAATTATAGCATCTTCGGTACCTGTCAATGCTGGGTTGGGGGTGGTATCTCCTCAAATACCCTCTGTACAAGTTCAACCTACACCCAGTCAGTCAGGTGCTGGGGGTGGTACTTATCATGCAGTTCCTCCTCCTAACACTCAGATTCCACCTGCTCCTTCTTCATCATCAGAAGATGCCAATGAAGCTATCAAACTCTCGAGAACTCAGTTCGAAGCTTTCAAGGAGAAAGACAACTTACAAAGACTGGGGATCAAGCAGCCATACCCAGTTGAAAGGAAGGAAGTCCCGTTTCCTCCTAAGTACAAAATCCCAACAATCTCTCTGTTTGATGGCAGCACTTCTCCAAGCCAGTTCATCAATCACTTTGAGGTAATGACCGTTCAACTCCAACCAAATGACGCTCTTCTTACCAAAGTATTCGTCGGCTGTTTAGCTGGCGTAGCATATGACTGGTACAGAAGCTTGCCCGATGGTTGTATCACCTCTTTCTCAGGTCTCAAACAAATCTTCCTGGAACGATTCTATGAGGGATTCAACGACATGACTATGTCGACTCTCAACAAAATCAAACTGAAACATAATGAAACCGCTGAAAGTTTCATCGAACGGTTCTGCCGTGAAGCCTTGAAGATGCCTCCAGGGACTCCGGCCGCTGTCACTATTGATACTTGCAAGGCAAATCTTTTGCCTATCATCAGCATGTGAACAGGGTCGACCCAATTCCAAGACTGGCCATCCTTCATTGTCAATGCTAAAGCTGCTGAAGTTAGCGCTGACAAGTTTAAGCAACTAGGGGTACAAATGTCTAACCCCGATCGAGATGAACATCAAACATCAGGTAGCGGTAATCGCCAGAACAACCGCAAGAACAAAGAAACTTTGAACATCAATTTGAACAAGAACAAAGAATCTCTGGCGGTTAACATAGCTCCTCCTACGTCCACTCCTACTCCTTCAGCACCTCCACCAAGGGAACCTCGTCCTAAAGTAGAGTATTCCTTTGACGAGAATGACACGGCAAGCATCTTTGATTGCTTACTCAAAAGCAATAAGATCCAGCTCCCAGATCCAAAGAAGCCCGATGAAGTCGGTAAAACTGATCATCCCAAATATTGTGTCTACCACAGATTCATTGGACATCCTACTAGAGCATGCTATGTGCTCAAAGGCAAAATTCAAAAGCTGGTCAATACTGGTGTCGTTACTCTGCAACAAGATGAGAAGACTGTTACTGCAAATATGGTCTCGGTTCAATTCGGTAATTTTCCTCCGCAGATGGTACAGCATGGCGTCATTCCTATTCCCAAAGCTACTCTTGAGATTGAGAATCTTCTGCCTCCACCTAGTGAAGGTCTTGTTCCCTTATTTCTCGACAACGGCGAGATTATATGGATTCATCCCGATCTTGCTTCGGAGTTCAAGGTTTCCTCTTCTTCCAAGAAGAAAGACCGCTTCAAGGGCAAGACAAAGGCTTGCAACATGGTGTCTTTTGACCCCATAGTTGATGAAGAAATTTTGTTGGGCACCAGATCAGGGAAAGCCTATTTGAAAGATCATTCCGAAGCTCAAGAGAATCATGCCTCTTCTTCTGAACCTGCTCCAGTACAGCCTGTTTCCACTGAGGATGTTTCTTCTATACCTTCACCAGTTGTAGTACCCATTCCTCCCAAGCCGATGGCAGCTGATAAAGGCAAACAACAAGTCTGCTTTGACAAGCCCCTGAAGAAGTCAGCTCCTACAGTACTTGAAAAGCCTTATAACTTCGATATTTTGGCTCAGCTAGCCAATACACCAGCCAGGTTGTCCATCTTTGAACTCTTACGTCTCTCCAAAGAGACTCGAGAGACTTTAAGCGAAGCTCTCATGCAAGCAGAAACTTGTCTAGCTCTCTTGAAGAAGCCTGCAGCAGAGCCAGTCTCTTGCCTCCATTGTCATAGTGTTTTGGAATTGATTCCGAACATTACCTTCACTCAAGATGACATGTTGATGGAAGACAACAGACATAACCGTCCCTTGTACTATACAGGATATGTCGACTCAATGAAAGTCGATCATATTCTGATAGACCCGGGATCTGCTCTTAGCATCATGCCAAGAACAATGTTGGATGCATTAAAGATCCCTGTACATAGTCTCTCCAGTACAATCACCACCATCCTTGGATTCAATCAAGGAAGGAATGAACCTCTGGGCAAGATTCGCCTAAAACTCCAAATAGGCAATCTGCGCACAAAGGTGACCTTCTATATTATCGATAATCATGGTTATTCTTATAATGCTTTATTGGGAAGACCATTCCTACATGAACACAACATTGTTCCATCAACCCTTCATCAATGTTTCAAATATGTTGATGACAATGGAGAGGTTCAAAAGGAGGTTGCTGATCTCTATCCTTTTAAAGGTGTTGAAGCATATTGCAACGACGCTCGGATGTACAAGGATGAATTTATGAAAGTTGTGTTAGCTTTAGACAACGAAGAAGATCAAGAAGCAGTGCCTAAAGATACCCTTATCATACCTGTTAAAGGGCGTGTTTCTCATCCTCAGTCTTCCAAACCACTGGCTATTCACTTGCCAGTCCAGAAGAAACCTGGTGGTGATCAAGATCAAAGGGAGCTCATCTCTTCTGAGCTACTTGTTATTGACTTACGTCGCAACAAGGACAAAAAGTAGCTCACTTCTTCTGAGCCACTTGTTGTTGATTTAACTCATAAAAGGACAAAAGGGAGCTCACCACCTCTGAGCCACTTGTTATCGACCTCCGTCATAAGAAATCTCCTCCACGTTCTTCTTCTCCCCCTCTTGTAATCAATTTGACCAAGTCTGCTAAGGCTAAAGGTCCTGCTATAAATACAGATATACAGATCAATGAAAAAGCATCTACTTTCCAGTATACTGATGTCATTTATTATACTAAATGCTATTTGGATATGTTAGATAGCTTCAAATCATTTACAATGGGAGTTGTACAATCTTTTCAAACAGAAGTCTCATTTAAAGACCCAGATGACTCTTACCGTATTGTCCCTTCTCGAAAGAAGGGCGAAAGTCCAATACTTTTTAGTAAAGGACCGGAACAACAATTCAGTTATACGGATGATAGTAAACTTAACGATACAGGACATCTCCAGCTTCGGCGTTACAGTCAACAATCAAAAGACATCATCCGAAAAATGGGTTACGACTTCAAGAACGGCCTCAACTACGGTAAAGGACGGAGAACTCCTATCCGTACGACTGTGCCAAAAGGAAAGTCAAAGATGTACTACAGCAAGACCAAAAGAGGTCTTGGATATGCTTCTCCTCCAATGTTATCCCCAGCAGTTTCTGAATCCGATAGTGAAGAACGCTCTAACTCTTCTGATTCCAGATCGTGGGATTCTGACACCAGCATTGGTCAAATTCATCGGCTGACTGTGTCTTCTAACATGGTCTCCGTCGAACTTCCAGAAGGCTATGACGAGGATCTTGAAGAAAATCTTGAAACAGATCCTTGGGCTCAACGAATGGATACCCAATGGGAACTCCGATTCGAACAAAGGAAACCTCCTACCGAAGATCAATTAGTTCAAATTGATGTAGGAGAGAACGGGTTACCTCGTCCAATATTCATTAGCAAGAATCTTTCAGAAGAGGATAAACAAGAGTTAATTCTTCTGATTAAAGAATATATTGATATTTTTGCCTGGAGCTATGAAGACATGCCAGGACTGGATCCGAAAGTTGCTACTCACAAGCTGAACATCTTGCCGAATGCAAAATCGGTCAAACAACAACAACGACATTTTAAGCCAGAAATGATGGATGCAATCGACGATGAAGTCAAGAAGCTCATAGCTTGCGGCTTTATCAGAGAAGAGTAGCATCCTGATTGGGTAGCTAATGTTGTCCCAGTTCTAAAGAAAACCGGCAAAGTTCGAGTCTGCATCGACTTCCGGGATCTTAATGAAGCATGTCCAAAAGACGAATTTTCTCTCCCTATTACGGACGTCATGATCGACAACACTTGTGGGTTCGAAAGAATATCTTTCATGGATGGATTCTCCGGATACAATCAGATTCGGATGCATCCTGAAGATGAAAAGCATACTTCTTTCCGCACTCCTCGTGGAGTCTATGGTTATACTGTGATGCCGTTTGGTCTCAAAAATGCTGGTGCAACATACCAACGAGCTATAAGTACCATCTTTCGAGATCATCTGCGTAAAACTGTCGAATGTTACGTTGACGATATTGCTGTCAAAAGTCGTCTAAAGGAAGATCACATCCAAGACTTGAGAACTATCTTCAATCTCATGCGCCAACATCAACTCAAAATGAATCCCACCAAGTCATTCTTGGGTGTCTCTAGTGGCAAATTTCTCGGCTTCGTCATTACCTCTAAGGGTATACACGTGGATCCCGAGAAGATCAAACCCATTCAAGAGATGCGTCCTCCACGCAATCTAAAAGAGTTACGAGGATTCTAAGGTCGACTTGCGTATATCAGGAGATTTATTTCGAATATGTCTGGACGCTGCAGACCATTCACTCAACTCAAGAAAAAGGGTATATCTTTCGTTTGGACCGAAGAATGTCAAAGAACATTTGATGACATCAAGCGGTATCGCATGAATCCACCAGTCTTGGTGCCACCAATCTCTGGCATACCATTCTTAATGTATGTCCGTGCCATGGACCATTCATTGGGTACTTTACTAGCCCAAAAGAATAAAGAAGGCCATGAACAGGTTATCTACTATCTCAGTCGTACTATGATTGGTGCTGAACACCATTATAGTCCTGTCGAAAAAGAATGCCTAGCTCTCATGTTTGCTGTTCAAAATACTCGGCATTATATCACTGGTCAAACCATTCATGTCATATCCCGAGTCAATCCTCTTCGGGTACTGATGAAGAAGCCTAGCACGCTCAACTCTCGGCTGGCTACATGGGCCATTCTGCTAGCCCAATATGACATGGTATATGTTCCACAAAAGTCTGTCAAAGGTCAAGCACTGGCGGATTTCTTAGCAGCTCATCCTGTTCCAGAGACGTCCAAACTCTACGATGAAATTCCAGACGAGACGTTGGAAGTCAACATGATCTCTGAAGAATTTCTTACTTGGCGTCTATTCTTTGACGGAGCATCCAGAATCGGACCCAATGGTGCCATTGTAGCAGGAGTCGGAGTTGTTCTCGTTTCTCCAGACGGATCAACTATCCAAAGAGCCTACTCTCTAGATGAACCATGCTCCAACAACGTAGCAGAATACAATGCTCTGCTCATTGGCCTTCAATTAGCCAAACAACTTGACGTTGAGTATCTTGAAGTCTATGGTGACTCTAAGCTGGTTGTTAATCAGGTTAGAGGAACCTATAAAGTTCGTCATCAAGATCTAGTGCCTTATCATGAAGCAGCAATCAACATGGCTACGTCATTCAAAGCCTTCTTCATAGATTATGTTCGGCGAGCTTGTAATACTGAAGCAGATGCTTTGGCCAATCTTGCAGCAGTCTTAGCCATCCCCATCAAAAGACAGCAAGTAGTGGTCATCTCTAATCGAGAACAATTCTGTATTGAAAACAATCGTAATATTGAATTCAGTAATTTCACTGAAGTTAATGTTATCAGTGAAGATTGGAGAACTCCTTTCATCGACTTCGTGGTCCATGACATACTTCCTGAAGATCCAAAAGAGGCCACGAGTATTCGTTGAAGGTCTCTACGATTCTACTACAACCAAACCACAAAGACCCTCTATCGACGGACTTATGACGGTCTTCTTCTATGCTGTCTAGCTGGTGATGAAGCAAAACAAGTACTGCATGAAGCTCACGACGGTGTCTATGGAGCACATCAACCTGGTCCTAAGCTACAGGATCGTATCCGACGCATGGGTTACTACTGGCCCTCTATGGTATCAGACGCCATCGAATATGCAAGAAAATATCGAGCTTGTCAAATCCATACATATTTCATTCATCAACCTTCAAAATTTCTGCATCCGACGGCTGCTTCCTGGCCTTTTGAAGCTTGGGGCATGGACATTATCGGTCCTATTAATCCTTCTTCTTCTAAAGGACATCGGTTCATATTAGCAATAACCGATTATTTCTCCAAATGGGCTGAAGCTATACCTTTGGTTGAAGTCAAAACTAACAGTGTCATCAACTTCGTCAAACATCATGTTATTTATCGATTTGGTGTACCTCGACGAATCACCCATGACAACGGACCATAATTCATCAGCCAGAAGTTCACAAGGTTCTGTGATGATCATCGAATTGACAATGTCGCTTCGACAGCCTACAATCCTGCTGCTAACGGATTAGCGGAAGCTTTCAACAAAACTATTATCAAGCTACTCAAGAAGTTTGTATCTACTAACAAACGAAACTGGAGTGAAAAGCTTGGCGAATGTTTATGGGCTTATCGAACTACAGTCCGCAATCCCACCGGCTTTACACCTTTCTCTCTGGTGTACGGCTGTGAAGCAGTTCTCCCTTTAGAACTTCAAATTCCTTCTTTAAGGATTGCAATTGCTAATGAGCTCACTACAAAGAACAATGACCTTCTTCGACTTCAAGAATTGGAGGCACTCGACGAGAAGCGGTTAATGGCTCAACAACATATTGAGTTATATCAAGCCCGTATCTCGAAGACTTTTAACCGCAAAGTTAAAGTCAGAGCCTTTCAGCAAGGAGAACTTGTTCTAACGGTCAGACGTCCTATGACTATGACTCACATGAGCAAAGGCAAATTCGATGCGAAGTGGGAAGGACCTTATGTTGTCAGCAAAGTCTTTTCAAGTAGAGCATATCAACTTCCAGAATTAGACGGTCGAGTTGCAATGATGCCTATCAATGGCAAATTCCTCAAGAAATATTATGTATAAATGTAACAGAAATTTATGTAAATATGATCAGACAATTCATAAATAAAGTTTGATTTTTATTTCATCATAAATGATGTTACATGATATCAAGGAAGATCACTATCTTCCTTATCGACATTGGGACGGGGGCCACTGCCGTCCTTATCAAAGACATAATCAGCAAAAGAGCTGAGAACATCTTTGTCGGAACCCACGAGAAACTTGCAGGCAGCCATCCTCATGGCTTCTTCTTCTTCAGTCTTTCCTGGTTCAAGCAGAAAGTCCAAGATATCTTGCGGTGGTTTGGGTGCAGACGAACCTTCGCCTGCCTCTGCCTGCTTTGGCTGGACAAGTTCAGCCGGATGTTCTTCAATACCCGCTTCAACCTTTGGGGTGACTTCGACTTTCTTGGATACATCTCCGGACGACATCTTTTTGTTGAAAAGTGGAAATAATCATTCCTTTCAGATTTCTGTTCTATTTATAGACAGGGATTCTTAAAATAATGAAACGTCACATTCATCTGACAGTTCATCCGTTCATTAATACCTGACAGTTCATCCGTTCATTCATCATCACCTGACGGTTCATCCGTTCATTAATATCTGACGGTTCATCCATTCATTCATCATCACCTGACGGTTCATCCCTTCATTCATCATCACCTGACGGTTCATCCGTTCATTAATATCAGACAGTTCATCCGTTCATTCATCATCACCTGACGGTTCATCCGTTCATTAATATCTGACGGTTCATCCGTTCATTCATCATCACCTGACGGTTCATCCGTTCATCAATATCAGACGGTTCATCCGTTCATCATCATCCGACGGGTTATCCGTTCATTATGACGATTCATTTTCGTTCAATTTTATCTATATCAGTAATTTATCATCCTTGATTAAGTTATCTATTGAAATAATCATATTCGACAAATTATATTCTGCCGCGTCCATATTACCTCTGAGCAGATATAACGAATATAATTATTTTCTACAAAATCATCAAGAAGTATATCAGGTCCTGCACCTCTGAATATATTTTCTATCGCTATTATTTATATCTGAATAAGATACGCAAGAAATAATAGAGCCACAACAAAATGTCTTTTATTGATCAAAATTTAAGACATTACATAGCAAAAAAAAAGACAAGAAGATACAAAAGATTCTTTCTATTGAGACGGAGGCATTATCAGATTAGCAATTTGCTGCTTCAGAATCTGCAACCGTTCTTCACGAGATGTCATCACTCTCCTCCTGGCCTCTTCCATCCCAGATTCTTCATTAAAAATGGGCATGGTCACCATTCGGCGAGTGATTTCCTCATCATGAGCTGCTACAAACTCATTTCTTTCCTGAGTTAGAGCATCAATTTGTTGGACTGAAGTTTGATGCTCTGTAACTTCATTCTCCAGTTCTTCTTCGAGACGAGCAATCTCTGCCCTCAGCTCGGCAATCCTTCTCTCTCTCCTCTCAGCAGCTGAGATCACTGATTCCAACTTGGAATTATATTCAGCATATTTAGTAGTATAAGCGTCCAAGAGGTTCTGGAGATTCACTCTTTCAATGGCAGCTGCCTGAGCCATTTGTTCAAACTCTGCCTGTACTAAAGGCTCCACTTCCCCTTTGTTGAGATCTTTATAGTTCTTTATGGAGATCTCCAGCTCATTCAAGATATGGTCAAGGAAAGTGGCCTGAGCCTCATCACCTTGCTCTCGAATGGCCTTCATCAAGAAAGAGGTTGGACCTCTAACCATAAAAAAATCAGCATCTTCTTTATCCATCATTCTATTGATCAGAGGTCCCAAGGACTCGAAGAAGCATCTGGTGAATGACTGGATGACAAGCTGATTAGTTGCCAGAGCACCAGGAGTCGCAGCTACTCCCGTTGATGACGAAGCAGCAGGACGCTCAACTTCTCGTATCTGAACAGCAGGCTCTTTGAATAAGGGAACCAAAGTGGAGCTGGTTGCTCCTCCTGGTTGTTCCTCTGTAAAATCAAATAATGTCACTTTATCTGTCATTGGCTATTGATAAAGAGAATCAAAAGTGAAACAGTCTTACCATGGGTGGATCCAGCAATAAGCCTATCATCTGCAAGGACAGATTTTAGTTGAGCAGAAGTAGCTTCAGATGCTACGGCCTGGCTACTTCCTGCTTCAGAGCCACAAGACAAATGGCGGTTGTTACTGGCAATTGTCGTTGCCAGTACTATATCCATACATGTTGGAGGAGCAGAAGAAGATCCGGGTTCTGTAAGAATAAAAGTAACGATGTTAGCTATCAAACTACTTATTAAAAGAAGATCGCTAATTTCATTACAATACCTTCGGGAGCAGCAACTGGAGTTTTCTCCACATCCACCTCTTCATCGGCAATCTTCTCCGGAGATCTCGACACCTCAGCCTCCTTTTCAGGAGTCAGAGTGTCTCGGGGGGATGTCTGGATATCAACGTTTTCTTCCAGATTTTGTGTCTCATCAGCAGCTTCTGATGAGGTGCTCTCTTCGTTCTCACTGTCCTCGGGAACCTCTTCACTAGCAGCATCAGCGGCAGGATCGGCTTCTTCCTGATAATCGAAGTCACAGTCATATAAAGCGTCGATCATTAAACGATCTTCTTCAGCAAGAGTCGCTTCCGGTGTGGCAGGAAGATGGATTTCCGCTGTTGTTGGCAAAGGAGATCGTACGACATTATACCCTTCCTCTATAATGTTATCTCTGGGCTCTTCAGCCTCATTTCTCTGATCCAGCTCTTCCCGCTGTTTAATTTCCTCTCTCTGCTCTGGACTAGGAGTTTTATTTCCAGACTCAGAAACAGGAGTGGGAGAGGGCATGGTGAGTCCCGCTGCAGCGTCTATCACGATCGAAGACGAAACTTGTCTTCTGCGGACCAACCTTTTCCTTCTATGCAGAGGTCTTTCAGGACTCTCTGCATCTATTGTCTCGACTTGTTTTTGAACAGAGGTCGGTGTGGCAGCTTCTTCCTGCTGAATTGTCTCGACCAGCTGCCGAGATTGAGATCTGGTAGTAATCTTTTCTGAAGAATGATCCAAGATCAGTTTCTTCTTTGCAGCTGGGACGGAAGGCTCCTCTCTCATTCTCTTCTTGGCTGGAGATTTAGCAACCTTCAAAGAAATACGCAGTGGCGCGTTAACCTCTTCAGGGAACATAGCGTCCCTCGAAACTTCTAAGGGTGCATCCACTGGCTCGTGCACCTCATCATTTCCTGGAATTGACATGATGACTCCTCCCTTTCTCAATCTCGTTGCAGACGTGAAGCTATCCGCAAGATTGAAGTTCTCTGCAAAAGTGTTCGCTGATGTATAGAACACCGAATAGGTAAACAGCATACGAGGGCCATGACTACTGTTTACCGGCATCGAGAACGTTGCTTTCGTATCTCGAGCGTTGTAATAAGCCCAAGCTCGGGCTCCATCTATTAAGAAAACTTTTCCTTGTAGGCATGTGATGGCATTACCTACGTGGAATTGGTCATATCCAAACTACTGAGCAAACCGGCTGGGAAGATATGGCTCCAAGAAGCATTCTTCTTCAAATCGATACACCAGGTGGGATGGATGAATTGTCTTCAACCAATTAAAAGCTGTACGACTCAAAGGTTGCATCTTTGAGTCAACCATGTTGGTCGGCATTTGTTCATATCCGGCAGAAGGATAAGTGCAATAAAAGTTCCACCCTTTACCAAGGTTCAAAGCATATCTACAATCTCTCAAAGAAGTGTATTTCCACTTACCTTGGGAGTATCTTCGCAAAAAGCTGCCACCGATTGGTCCCATGTTGGGGTCCATCAAAGTAGGATGGTGTAGAAGCAACCACCCGAACAGATAAGTATACGGCAATTCTAGCCGAGGAAACTCTTTCTCGCCTTTAGCTTTCAGCATCAAATTGACGTACAGGCGGAGACCGGCGTTCAATCTACAAGTCATTGCCGATAAAAGATCCATCTTGTAGCCGAAGACTAATCGAACGGCGGCAAAAAGAACACCGCGATGGAAGCGGTCTACGGCAGTTGATCCAGGGACGACGAACCGACGGAGCCAGTACGTCAGAAATCCTGCTAATTGGGCTTTTTTTGACATGAATCGATATCCCACTCTCATATAAATCTCGAGAGTGTCTCCTTTCTTTAGAGGAGGACATTGATAATCGTCCTTGATCTTTTCATCCAAATCCCCACTTAACTCCATCAACTTCACCACTTCACTGCTGCTCAGTGGTTTAAAGAAGTCGAGATAGCATTTATCATGTTCCTTGGTTTTCTTTTCTTTAATATGGTTGAGGAACAGATAAGGCAACCATTTGGATGAATAGCAGGTATTGGATGTACCACTTTCGTAAAACAGAGAACAGATTTTATAATGACACAGCAGTTCTTCGAAGACTGCTACCATCTCTGCGTTCTCTTTTCGAAGTTTGTCCAATTCATCATTAGTTGGGACAAATTCCTCATACGGGGCATCCCCCATCGGCCAGTAAGAGATGTACTGCATCTCGTGAAGGGCAAACCCAATCTCTCCGCAGGGAGTCATAAAAGTCCTGTCCTGTAATTGTATCTCTCTGCTAGAGCCAGGAATAGATGCGAATTGGGAGCAAAACCATAAACAGTAGCATGCACTGCTTGATACAAGTTGATCTGTTGAAGTTTGTCTTCAAACTTAGTCAAAATCCAGTTTGCTATACAATTCCATCTCTTAAAGTCTGGATTCACCAGTCCAGTTAATCTGAGGTCTTGATCTGGATACCTTCCTTCAACCTTCGCGAACTCATTCGCGAATATTGGAAGTCTCACAGGCAATAACAAAGAAGAATTTTTCGGCAGAATATAACCGGGCTTCAAACCTCTGAGCAAGACACTGTATCGTTCTGAAGAGCTATAGAACATGTCTTTCTTGTCAGACCCCTTCTTCACATAAATCTTTCCTGGACGGGCATCCTGAAAAGGTGTGAGATTCCATTCCATTTTCCTCGGATAGCTTGCATGAGCATATCGAGATAATGGGAGACAGCGGGAGACATCTGGTATCGAGATTGTCCTTTCTTTTTGATAGACAATCCGTTCCTCCATCCGTGGCCTCGGCTGAGAGCTCTTCTCAAAAGCCTCGCCAAATAGAAATAAGGGCTTCTCGTGAATAATGGCATCTACCGACTCCAAAGGTTGTCCATTCATCATACATAACAGAGTTTCATTATCTTGGGCCACCAAGATAGCTTGGCGGGAAGCTGGCAGATCGTACTGTGGATAGTGCACATGAGACAGGTCCTCTTTATATTCTGATTCTGAAAGAGTCCCTACAAAGTTCTCATATCCCGGATCTTCTCTGGTATTAACTGCATCAATCAGAGAAAACAAAAATTCAGCACAAGGAAAAATCAATGATGCTATCATTAGACTGCACAACCATCAGATTGCGCAACCATCAGATTACGCAACCATTCGATTGTGCAACAAACAGTTTGCGCCAGCATCAGATTGCGCTGGAAATCCTGCACAAATCAGCAGATTGCGTTGACTTTTGTCAGCGCAGTTCAACCGATTGCGTAAGAAATTATTCTTCATAAAAATAAAGAACAAATGTTTTGTGCAACCAAAACCCTAAAAAGGGTGGCACAGTATGATCACATCTCTAAAAATAGATTCTGAAAAACAGTGAAACCAAAAACCCTAAAAAGAGTTTTTTATTGGGTCATCTACCTTGCAACGCGGGATACGCAATCTCGTGGCGAGAAGGACGTCGCACAGCCCTAGCCGAAGACTCGGCGGGGGCCTTGCCCTTAGCAGCAGCGGAGGATCGCTTGGGGGCTATGGAGATTCGATGAAGAAGAAAGGAGGAGGAGCTCGAGACTTCTCTCTTAAAAGATCATAAAAGCAAAGTAAAGAATTAAATGAATATCGAAGAGAGCTATTTATAGTTTTTCAAAGAGTAACGGCTGCCTCAGATTGCGCCGAAAAAGTCGGACTGATCCATCCGATTGCGCAGACAGCTCAGAACATGCGCAATTTGATTGAAATTTCAAAATTCAAAGTATTTCAAAATTTTGAATAAATTCAACTTTCGAAAACTTTGACGGAGGTCTTGTAGGTCCTAAAAAATCAAGTTGCACACATCAACAAAGTCATGAAGATCAAGAAATGCATCTTTCAAATGAACTGCGTAGACATCAGTTTACGCATCATATAGATTGCGCACAATAGACTGCGCACACTCTCAAGCGCGCAGGCTGACGTTGCAAATAATCATCATTACCTGACACAATCAAATCTTCTGACAGCTGACAGCACGGAGAACGAGGTGACTGTTTGTTTAATCGTGCAGCACGGCGCTCGAGGACAGCTGGCAGCGCAATCGGCCAGCCTATCTGATGCGCAATCCATGCCTGCGCAGTCCATTCCTGCGCAATCCAAAGCCAGCAAAATTCAGGTTGCTGTAGGAGCGTAAAAAGTGCTTCAAAGAAAGAGTCATCTCGTTCATAAGTGGTCAGCTTTACGCCTAATAGAACGGGTAATCTCTTTACGCCCAAGACAAGACTATTCGCTTTACGCCTAAGCAGACTGATTGTTTTACGCTGGGGTCTACACTGGTGATTCTTACGCCAAGGACTGAGCAGCCTCTTTCACGCTGGACAAAAGCTATCAAATCTCGCATTTAATGCAGACTTTGACATGAAGATATCAATGATGGCATTTACCACAGAATTCAATGGAATTTGTCTTATACAAAGACCATTGTTGTCGTTTATAGAGATCGAGCTACTTTACGCTCACTGAATGGTTTCTTTTACGCACGGAGTTTTACAATGAGTCCTTACGCTCATAAAAAATAATGTGTGCGTGAAGTCTATTTGAGCCATTTTACGCTCAAGGTTATTCAATAACCACTTTACGCTGGAAACCTATGACAGAGCTAGTTTACGCTCATCTTTTTACGCCCTATTCGTTCTGGCCAGTTCGGAACGTGGTGTGCCTACGTGGTCTTCATGCCACATATTTCGAAGAACGTATGTACATGTATCCTATTCTCACTGAAATGATGGGACACGTGTCAGCACATACAGAGGATGGCTCTGATCATGGATGGCAGTTGTTAGCGTAAAGACAGATTTTGATGCTCCTTTACGCACGGAAGCCCCAGTCTATAAATAGACTCATTTTTCTCATACAACAGACAGACAGAGAGATAGGAGAGAATACAGAGATCAGAGCTTCGAGATTTTGATTCTCTAGAGCATTCTTCTTTAACTTTTCTTCCAGAACAGAGTGAAGCAAAGCAGGAAAGCATTCGGCCTCGCCATCAGTGCCCAAGTGCGTCGATACCTTTCTGGTGACTTAGTTCTTCCAAGTTGTTCTACTTCAAGCAGTGATCTTCATCATCATCATATGGTCCAAGGAACAAAGTGATCATTTACAGATCAGACTTCCATAGCAATACTTTCCCAGAATCAAATTTGTACTTCTTGTACTTTTTCTTGTTTTATTTCCAAAAGCCAATTCCCTCCAAGGCATTTTGTTAAGTGAAACAAAAATGGCGACTCTGCTGGGGACGACCTTCTCCTCTGACGAGGAGGTGATTGCTCAATATGATGATGTTTCGGTCGGTTCGACCAAGAAGACTCTGGTTGTGCACTTCGACCAGACTGCCTATGAAGAAATGCTCCGAACTGGGGGTGGTTCTCGCCACTCCAATGTTCAAAAGTCTCGCAAAGCACGAAAAGTTTGGATTCCCAAATCCAAAGTGATTTCTGATCTCGCTGCTGCTTCTGATAACAAGGGAATTCTTCCCACTCCTGTCGTAGGGGCTCCCGTTCATAACGAGGCAGTCCTTACTTCAGAGTTGCACTCGAAGTGTGACGATTTATCTCCCGTTCATAACGGTGAAGATAATCAGGTTTCACGTCCACTGCGTAAAAATCAAGTTTTACGCTCGGTGGGTAAGAACCAAATTTTACGCTCAGTTCATAAGAATGAGTCTCCCATTCGTAATGGGGCAGATTCTAAAGTTTGTGCTTCTGGGTGTAAGAATCAGTCTCCCGTCGGTGACGTGGTAGGCCCAAATAAATTACGCTCCTCGCGTAAAACAAAATCTCCCGTTGGTAACGTGGTAGATAACAAGATTTTATGTTCCATGCGTAAAGATAAATCTCCTGTCTATGACAGTGTAGATGTAATTCACAATGATGCTCACATGTCAAATGTGAATGTATCTAAACGTGTGCAACGTAAAAATATTGTTGGTAAAGCTCCAGTCCTATACCAATAACCTTCTCATACTGCTTTACGCAGGGTACTAAACTTACAAATCATACGCCAAGAAAATGGAGTCCTGCGTGCTAAATCTCAAGATTTACGCACACAACTCCAAACGCGTAAAAATGTACAATTTGGTTCTGCGAATGCAGCCAGTAATCTTCTTTATACACAAGGGACTAGACGTTTTTCTACCCCAAATGTAATAAAGAAGAATACTACATCCACTCCTTCTGACTTACGCGAATTGCTAATGCAAAAGCGTAAGAATAGACAATCTCCGGTGACATTCCCCCAAGAAAAATATCATCGTGAATATCACCAGGTTGTGATCAACTGTTGTTGTTCAGCTTCAAGACGATCGGTTTTTGATCGATTGAGTCTCAATGCACCTCCACATCAAGCTGAAGACCAAGAACATGAGTTGCCATACGCATCAGTCAACATGGCATCTCATACTAACAGAGGACGACATCCAAGACGGAATACGTCCCAAACTCCAAGTCAACGACAGTTCAACGGGCTTCTTGATTCCTTTGAAGGAGTATATCAGAATACTCGATCAAGAAGACAAAGACAATTGCAGACTTCTGATTCAGAAGCTGGGGGTACTCAATCTTTTGAGTCTGATACCGATAGCGTGGATTCGTACTTCTATACAAATCCTTCTGTATCTTCAAGGGAGGTCGAATCCTACGCTGTTGGAGATGAACCAGAGACGTCATCTGTCAATACGGAACAACGTCTTACTGCCGTTGAACAATCACTGAAGGATATGCTTAACATGGTGCAGAGCATGCATCAGATAATTTTGAATCAGCAAACTGCTCAGCCGACGGTAGTAACACCAGTACCAGTAGCAGCACAAACTCAAGATAGTCAAGGGGCTGAAATACCTTTGAACATTCAAGAACCTGCTGCTAATCAGAATTCTGCATCGCCAGATCCCATCATTCCAGAAAATGTACCACCTCCAGTAGGGGTCATGGTACATCCAACGACTACTCAGTCAAATGTGCTTCCTTAAACCAGTGAAGCCATTCAAGCAGTGCGTGAACTTAAAGCACAGTTTGAAGTTTTGAGGCACAAAGATCAGCTCCAGAGGTTAGGGATTAAGCAACCTTATCCTTCTCATTGGAATGATGTACCCTTTCCACCGAAGTTCAAGCCATAATCCATGGTTTTGTTCGATGGAAAAGCATCTCCCAGTCAATATATCAATTACTTTGATATTATGACCTTACACTTACAGAAAAATGATGCTCTTCTCACTCGAGTGTTCATCGGGTGCCTGACGGGTTCAGCTTACGATTGGTATCGTAGCTTACCCGATAACTCTATTTCGTCTTTTGACGAATTCAAAGCAATGTTCCTCTCCCGCTTCTATGAAGGAGGTATGGACATGAACATGTCCTCCTTGATAGAAATCAAACAAAAGGAAAAGGAAGATACTCGGACGTTCATTGAACGTTTCCGACAGGCTACTCTAAAGATGCCTCCTGGTATGCCAGATTCAGTATTGATTGACACATGCAAGATGAATCTGCGACCATCCATCGCTGTCTTCACGGGTTCCCAATTCACAGATTGGGCTTCGTTCATCATAGCAACAGTTTCTGCCGAGACCAATGGTAGGTTGGCTCGCGAACACGGGATGATTTTCGTTTCAGAAGATAAAGGGAAGAAAAATAATCCTGGCCATAATCCTGGCAATCGTAATGTGAAAGGAAAAGATACTCTCATGGTCAATCTTTCCAAGAACAAAACGACGCCAAGTAATCAAGAATCTTCCAGGCCAAAGGAAGACTACTCCTTTGACGAAAGTGATATCCCAGGGATATTTCAATGTCTGGTGAAAAGTAGTAAACTTCAGATTCCAGAGCCAAAGAGGCCTAATGAGGTGAATCTGACTGACAATCCCAAGTATTGTATCTATCATAGATACATTAATCATCCTACCAGTGCTTGCTATGTCTTGAAAAAGAAGATCCAAGAGCTGATAAATGGTGGCGCCATCGCTTTAACTAATGATGACCATACTGTCACAACCAATATGGTTTCTCTTCAGTTCGGAGATTTTCCTCCACAGCAAGTCCCAGATGGAATTATCCCAATTCCGAAGGCGACGATGAAGATTGTGAATATCCCGCCTGCCAGGGAAGAAAGTACAGAATTGCTGCCTCTCACATTGAAGAATGGTGAAATCATGTGGCTGCATCATGACTTAGTGCCTGAGTTGGAAAATGAAGGTAAAACTTCAAAATCCAAGAAAAAAGTCAAAACTTGTAACATGATTTCTCATGTTATTCCAGATTCTGATGACTTAGATCATCTATGGGATGGCCTTCCTCTTGAAGATAGACTAAAAGGATTAAACATCTGTCCTCTAAGTCTAGCTCCTCCTACCAAGCTCAAGCTTACTCATCAGCAGTGGCTAGCCATGAATAGTATTCCTTTATACCGGGCACAACAAGTCTTTGCTGCTTATGAAAGAGCTCCAACAGGGATTTCTCCTCGTATCCCAAATCCTTCTCTTCCCTTAACTACAGAGATGTCTGTGCTTCATTCTCCTGTAGTTGCAGAGGTTCCTTCCTCTCCCCGTACTGAAACACCTGTTCAAAGTTTACTGCCCATCCACTTGTATAGTCAGCAATCTGTCCTTATCATGAAGAAGATGGGTTACGACTTTCAAAAGGCAGAAGGTTTGAACCATGATAAAGGAATACGTCTTCCTTTACAGATTCAAAATCAGAATTCCACCGCTGGATTGGGTTCTGAAGTTCCTTGTAACAACCCCCACAAGAAGAAGGCTAAGGGTAGAAGGACTAAATCCTGTAATATAGTACTTTCTTCTCCTGAGTCTGAGGAAGAAACTTTTGCTGGTACAAGATCTGGAAAAGAGTACCACAAAGACTACGAGGGATCCTCCAAAGAAGCAGAAAATGTAGTGGAGATACTACCAGTTCAACCTTCTCCTGTTTCTGCTAAACCGTCTACGGTTGAGAAGGGAAAACAGAAGGCAGTACGCTTTGATATCCCATTAAAGTCTGCTTCCAGTCAGGAGGTAGTGATGAAGCCTTACAAGTTCGATATTCTAGCTCAGTTAGCCAATACTCCGGCTAGATTGTCTATATTTGAACTGCTTCGCCTTTCCAGAGAAAGCAGGGAGACTTTGAGCGAAGCTTTACTTCAAGCAGATTCATGCTTGGCTCAACTCAAGACTCCCGATAATATGCCAGTGTCATGTCCACAATGTCATAGCGTGATGGAAGCAATTCCCAACATCACCTTTACACAAGAGGATATGCTATTGAAACACAACAAGCATGATAGGCCTCTGTGCTACACTGGATATATCGGATCCACAAAAATTGACAGGATCTACATTGATCCCGGGTCCTCAATTAGCATAATTCTTCAGAGTATGCTAAGACCCCTGAGAATTCCTACTAGTGAGCTGACTTACACTAGTACCACCATTGTTGGTTTTAACTCTGGCAAGAGTAAGCCACTGGGGAAGATTCGGTTGCAGATTCAGATTGGTGATCTTCGAACCATGGTGACTTTCTACGTTATCAACTCGGACGTGTCCTACAATATTTTTCTTGGATGACCGTGGATTCATGAGCACAATATTGTGCCTTCAACTCTCCACCAATGCTTCAAATATGTGGATTCCCAAGGAGTTGTGAAAACTGAATTTGCTGATATTAATCCTTTCAAGGGTGTCGAAGCCTACTTCTCTGATTCAAGGCTTTATAAACAAGAGCATATGAAAGAGATATCAGACATGGCTGAAGAATCATCATCTGAGGATCAGTCTATTAATAAAGATCCGCCAGAGGAACAGCCCTTGAAGATCATGGTCAAGGGACGAATCCAATCTCAACTTGTCAATGATCAACCTTTGATAATCAAGGTTAAAGGAAGAACTCAAACTTCATCTGAGGAATCAATAAAAATTCCTGCTAAGAGCCAAGTTCAACCTTTTATGATCAGAGTCAAAGGGCGTACTTCTGGTACGAATGATCCAGAATCACCATTGATCGTCAATATTGGCAATTCTACACAGAAGACGGATGATGGTCCACCGTTGACTAATCCGAAGCGTAGCAATCAGACTGTAAATGATGTAAATATTGCTCATCTCTTTGATATCAATAAAGATTTCCTTTTCGAGTATATGGCTGTCAAGTTTATTGAGAGAATGACTTTATCTTCTGATAATCAAAGTCATCAATATAAAGACAACATAGATCCCTCACACGATGAATCTAGACAGATATTCTCAGTCAATATGGTTCAAATCGATGATGAATCAGAGCCATTTGAGAATGATCCTTGGGCTCAACAGATGGATACTCAATGGGAACTTCGTTTTGAACAGCGACAGCCACCTACAGAAGATGAGGTTATCCAGATCGATGTTGGAAATGGAATTACGCCCAAACCAATATTCATCAGTAAGAATCTTTCTGAAGATGAAAAGGAAGAGTTGATAAAACTTATCAAAGATTACATTGACATCTTTGCATGGAGTTATGAGGATATGCCAGGGCTAGACCCTAAAGTTGCTACTCATAAACTTAATATTTTGCCTAACGTCAAACCTGTAAAACAACAGCAACGACGTTTTAGACCAGATATGATGGATGCAATTGAAGCAGAAGTCAAAAAGCTGATTACGTGTGGCTTCGTTCGTGAAGAACAACACCCTGATTGGGTGGCCAATATTGTTCCTGTTATGAAGAAGAACGAAAAAGTCCGAGTTTGTATAGACTACCGAGATCTTAATACAGCCTGTCCAAAGGACGAATTTCCACTTCCCATTACTGATGTCATGATAGACAATACATGCGGTTTTGAACGTATGTCTTTCATGGACGGATTCTCCGGATACAATCAGATCAAGATGCATCCAGAAGATGAGAAGCATACAGCTTTTCGAACACCCCTAGGGGTTTTCTGCAATACGGTTATGCCATTTGGTCTTAAAAATGCCGGTGCCACATATCAACGGGCTATGAGCAATATCTTTCAAGAACATCTACGGAAAATAGTTGAATGCTACGTAGATGACATTGCTGTTAAAAGTCGATCAAAGAATGATCACATTCAAGACTTGAAGACAGTATTTGAATTGATGCGGCAGCACCAATTGAAAATGAACCCTACTAAGTCTTTCTTAGGGGTTTCCAGTGGCAAGTTTTTAGGATTTGTCATCACCTCTCAGGGTATCCATGTTGATCCTGATAAGGTTAAAGCAATTCTTGAAATGCGTCCTCCTCGTAATCTGAAAGAACTTCGTGGCTTTCAGGGCCGTATTGCTTATATCAGAAGATTTATATCTAATTTTTATGGGAGATGTCAACCTTTCTCCCGTCTATTAAAGAAAGGAGTATCCTTCATCTGGGATGAAGCATGTCAAAAAGCCTTCAATGACATTAAGCAATATCTTACAAACCCGCCTGTCCTGGTACCTCCGGTGATAGGAAGACCATTTTTGCTGTATGTTCGAGCCTTGGATCATTCACTTGGCGCTCTTCTAGCACAGAAAAGTGATATGGGTCATGAACAAGCAATATATTATCTGAGCAGAATGATGGTCGGAGCTGAACACAGATATACTCCTGTAGAAAAGGAATGTCTAGCTTTGGTTTTTGCTGTCCAAAAGACAAGGCATTATGTCACAGGACAGACTATTCATGTTATCTCCAGAATAAATCCCATTCGGGTATTGATGAGAAAACCGAGCATTCTTAATTCCAGGTTAGCTACCTGGGCGATGTTGCTCACTCCCTATGACATGGTGTATGTGCCTCAAAAATCAGTGAAGGGCCAAGCGTTAGCTGATTTCTTAGATGCTCATTCTGTACCCGAAACTTCGAAGTTATATGAAGACATTCCAGACGAAGTAGTGGATTGCGACATGGCTTTGAAGAATGACATATGGCAATTATATTTTGATGGAGCATCACATGTGGGACCTAAAGGCAATATTGTCTCTGGGGTAGGAATCGTCTTGGTTTCTCCTGACAAAATGGTTACATACCGTGCCTATTCTCTTAATGAGCCATGCTCTAACAATGTAGCAGAATATAATGCTCTATTGATTGGTCTCCAAGTAGCAAAGCAATTGGATATCGAGTTCCTAGAGGCTTATGGAGACTCTCAATTGATCGTCAATCAAGTTAGAGGGACTTATGAAGTCAGAAATCCTGATCTCATCCCTTATCATCAGGTGGTAGTCGAGTTGGTCCTTTTATTCAAAGAATTCTTCATTGAATTTGTGCCATGTTCTCAGAATGTGGAAGCTGACACTCTTGCCAGCTTAGCTGCAGACTTGGCTGTCCCAATCCGAAGGCAAAATACAATTACTTTGCTAGACCGAGACTTGTTCTGTGTGAAGAGTAATCTGCATATTGAACAAAGTTATGTTACAGAGGCAAGTTCCCAGCAGAAAGATTGGAGAACACCATTTATTGATTATGCAGTTCATGGAATTTTGCCTGAAGATCCTAAAGAAGCTGCATCAATTAAAAGACGATCATTTCGATTCTATTACGATTCGTCTTTACATATGCTATATCGTCGTTCATATGACGGACTTTTGCTGCATTGTCTCTCAGAAAGTGAAGCTAAACAAACACTACGTGAGGCTCATGATGGTGTCTGTGGTGCTCATCAACCAGGTCCAAAGTTGCAAGATCACATTCGAAGAATGGGGTATTATTGGCCCTCTATGATAGCAGATGCTGTAAACTATGCCAGAAGATGTAAAGCATGTCAGATTCATGCAGACTTTATTCATCAACCGTCTGAATTTCTACATCCTACAACAGCCTCTTGGCCTTTCGAAGCTTGGGGTATGGACATCATTGGTCCTATTAACCCTCCTTCTGTCAAAGGACATCGGTTTATACTAGCTATAACCGATTACTTTTCGAAGTGGGCAGAAGCAGTTCCACTTGCTGAAGTAAAAACATCCAATATAATCAGCTTCATTAAACATCATGTCATTTATCGCTTCAGGATTTCTCGACGAATAATTCATGACAATGGACCACAATTTGCCAGCCAGGCATTTTATCGGTTCTGTGACAAGAATCGAATTCAAAATTTGGCTTCTACGGCTTATAATCCAGCTGCTAATGGCTTAGCTGAAGCCTTCAACAAAACGATCATCAAACTTCTCAAAAAGTTTGTCTCTTCTAATAAAAGAGATTGGAATGAGAAGCTTGGAGAATGTTTACGGGCATATCGAACAACGGTCCGAACTCCTACTGGTTTTACACCATTTTCACTGGTTTATGGATGTGAAGCTGTTCTCCCATTAGAAATCCAGATCCCTTCTCTTCGAATTGCTATTGCTAATGAGCTAACTACAGAGAATAATGACCGCTTACGACTCCAAGAACTTGAAGGATTGGATGAGAAGCGTCTTCAAGCACAACAGCATATTGAGCTATATCAAGCCCGTATATCTCGAACTTTCAATCGTAAAGTCAAGGAGAGGGTATTCAAAATTGGCGAGCTCGTGTTGGCTGTTCGAAGACCAATGGTGATGACTCACAAAAGCAAGGGGAAATTCCAAGCAAAATAGGAAGGCCCATATGTGATTGAGTCCGTATTCTCTAATGGTGCTTATCGGTTGTCAAAACCCAACGGAGATCTACTCATGCTGCCGATCAATGGCAAATTTCTTAAGAAATACTATGTATAAAAAGAGAAGACAGAACAAAAATAAAACTTCTTTTATTATTTTTGTTCAAGAAAAAGATTAAGGATGAGGGCCACTCCCTTCCTTATTAAATACATAGTCAGCCAATGCATAGAAGGCATCGTTTTCTGAACTCATAAAAAATTTACAGACGGCCATCCTCAGTGCTTCTTCTTCAGGAGTTTTTCCTGACTCTACTAGGAAAGCAAGAATGTCTTGGGGAGACTCGGGCGTAGAAGAACTGTTGCCTACTTCGGTCGGACCCTTCACTATTGGCTCTGCAGGGTGTGTCTTGACGACGTCCTCAACCTTTTATGAAAACTTCATTCTTTTGCTGTGCATCCTCAGAAGACATTCTCAATTGAGGAGCGGAAATGAGAATGAAAAGTTTACAGGGAGTTCTCGCCTATTTATAGAAGAGGATTATTAATGAACTGGTCTCTGAAATTGAAAATAACTTTTCATTTCCGAAAAGACCCGTTCGTTCATATTACTAGGTTCATCCATTTAATGATGGAACTGAATCGTCCTTTCTTTTCTCGAGAAATACGTTGATTCGTTATGTGTGCTTATGCCATCTGTCTTCTTATTCCCCAGCTACCAAGGTTTGGTTAAGCTGACTTCTTGTCTCATGGGAGAGGGAGTTTATATCTTCTATATCAATTGATCAGAAAGTGGAATTCGCTATTTATCATGTTTCTATGACCTCTGAATAAATATTAAATCTACTTTCTTTTCCTATCTATCACTTCCATTTTGACCTCTGCATAGATATTAATCTAATTTTCTTTTGAGTTCATATATGCTATTATGTCCATAATACCTCTGATAGTATCATATACTATAAAACAGAAAATAAGATTTCATTTATCTATCATGTCCATATTACATCCAGATAGATACAAATCATTGATCATAGAAGAACCATCATTTTCATTCCCATATCATTAAAAAGTCTATTACATTTCTTAGACTTTCTCATAAGTTATAATGGAAATCTGTTACATTCTTGGATTTTCATTCTATACACCAACGAAAACCTAATAGAGATCTATTTCTTCTTTGGATCTTCTTTGACGGGTTCGTTGTTGGTGGCAGTTCCTGACTGTCTGAGTCCTGGTGACGACCAGAACCGCAGGAATCAAACTCTGGTCTTCTCTCTCAGAAAAGAGGAGAACCCCAGAGTATGGCAGCCCGAAGGCGTGTTGCTGCCAATACAACTGGTGGATTAGCGGCGGCACCTCAAAGAAGATAGGAATATATCCAACATTGGGATACAATTCCTAGTTCTGCCGTGAAAGGAACTCTACTACCCGATTTCTCGGGGTAGAGTTGACTCCACCGTCCAACTCTCCGTGTATAAAGGCTCTTCCTACCAACGGAGGAAGACCCTTCTATCTCACGAAGAGTTCTGAGTTGTTTGATTTGCGCATCAAAAGCGCATGAGCTCCCTGATGTTGATGTCAGAAGAACGCTCTTCACAGCGTCGAAGTCACCAATGCCAGTTCTGAAAAAGCTCTTCAGCCAAACTTCTGCAGAAAACAAAGAAGAAGAAGTCATCAAATGCGTATTGAACGCTAACTAAAGACAAATGGCAAGGCTTTTTACGCCATTGTTTCAGCAAGACTTTTACGCCAGCGCTTCACAAAGCTTTTTTACGCCAGTGTTTCAGCAAGGCTTTTACGCCAGCGCTTCACTACAACAAGGCTTTTTACGCCAGTGCTTCACAAAGGCTTTTACGCCATTTGCTTCAGCAAGGCCCTACGCTCGTAAAATAGATGTTCTTCAATACAAAAAATTCGAAGACAGATATTTGCTTACGGTTGGACTTACCACTCGAGTCGAATGGCTTGGCTCTAATAACAGTTGAATCTACGTCTAATGACTGGGCATACAAAGGAACGCCGTTGGAAAGCTCCGCCATCTCTTATTTGTTGAAGAACAACATCGCAGAAAGCTATCTTCAGGAGGATGAGTACGAGAATATATGGAACATTCTCGACTATTTATAGAGATTGAAGACTCTGTTGGGATAAGTCTATTTTCGGGAGAAGATCCTATTTTAAGGATCTCGTAACCACAAGATAGACGCCACGTGTTGGTTTGTTTTTCGGGAATTAACAATCTCAGAAGCGGTCAACAGAAGTGCATGCGCATCAATAGATGAGATTAAAATTCAAAAATTTTATTTTGGATGGGAGCGGATCCCTACATATAAAAGTCGCAATACACAGAATATTATTATTCTTTTTCGTTGAGTTGGCGAAAGGATGCACCCAACTCACGCATATTGCGAATCCCAGAGCGACGCATCAGACGAAGGAATGCTTCTGCGTCACCCGGTCCCTCGTATGCACTTGAAGGACCACCATCAATACGACTGAAGATCGCTGGGGTCAGCCCAAAGCTCCCTAGAAGATTTTGTGCTCGCTCATTCTCTATCTCGAGATTAAGCCTAGTGATCGAAGCCCCCTCTGCGGTTGGTTCTTTCTTTGGTGCCATATCAACTATGAGGATGAATGTTGAGAGTAAGGAATTTGTCCTTATTTATACAAATTAAAATAACTCTTCATATTCCTCATTGGAAACCGCTCACTCGGGAAGATGAAGATACATTTGAAAGTCACGAAGAGAAAAATTTATTGTGACGGTTAAGTATTGACCGACATTATTTTCTTCTTGAACTTTACGCTGACTGTTGGATATCCCCGCTCTTACGCGGATGACTGATGCGTATTCCGAATTTTGCGCTCATCAAATCTCAACTTTTACGCTTCTGTTCAAAGTGTTTCAAACTTTGGAGATATTTGAAAACTTTGAAGGGGGTCTTGTAGGAGCGTAAAAAGTGCTTCAAAGAAAGAGTCATCTCGTTCATAAGTGGTCAGCTTTACGCCTAATAGAACGGGTAATCTCTTTACGCCCAAGACAAGACTATTCGCTTTACGCCTAAGCAGACTGATTGTTTTACGCTGGGGTCTACACTGGTGATTCTTACGCCAAGGACTGAGCAGCCTCTTTCACGCTGGACAAAAGCTATCAAATCTCGCATTTAATACAGACTTTGACATAAAGATATCAATGATGGCATTTACCACAGAATTCAATGGAATTTATCTTATACAAAGACCATTGTTGTCGTTTATAGAGATCGAGCTACTTTACGCTCACTGAATGGTTTCTTTTACGCACGGAGTTTTACAATGAGTCATTACGCTCATAAAAAACAATGTGTGCGTGAAGTCTATTTGAGCCATTTTACGCTCAAGGTTATTCAATAACCACTTTACGCTAGAAATCTATGACAGAGCTAGTTTACACTCATCTTTTTACGCCCTATTCGTTCTGGCCAGTTCGGAACGTGGTGTGCCTACGTGGTCTTCATGCTACATATTTTGAAGAACGTGTGTACATGTATCCTATTCTCACTGAAATGATGGGATACGTGTCAGCACATACAGAGGATGGCTCTGATCATGGATGGCAGTTGTTAGCGTAAAGACAGATTTTGATGCTCCTTTACGCACGGAAGCCCCAGTCTATAAATAGACTTATTTTTCTCATACAACAGACAGACAGAGAGACAGGAGAGAATACAGAGATCAGAGCTTCGAAATTTTGATTCTCTAGAGCATTCTTCTTCAACTTTTCTTCTAGAACAGAGTGAAGCAAAGCAGGAAAGCATTCGGCCTCGCCATCAGTACCCAAGTGCGTCGATACCTTTCTGGTGACTTAGTTCTTCCAAGTTGTTCTACTTCAAGCAGTGATCTTCATCATCATCATATGGTCCAAGGAACAAAGTGATCATTTACAGATCAGACTTCCATAGCAATACTTTCCCAGAATCAAATTTGTACTTCTTGTACTTTTCCTTGTTTTATTTCCAAAAGCCAATTCCCTCCAAGGCATTTTGTTAAGTGAAACAGTTGCGCGCTCTATCAACACAACTGACAACATATACGTGGCATTCATGCCATCAATTGCTTATTACGTGGCAATCGTCTATGCACAATCATACGCATTTCAATCAAATGATGTCACATGTCCCAGATAGTTGGCCCATGATTAGACAACTGCCTGCGCAGTCCACTGTTGCACAATCCAATTCATACGCAATCCATCATGCGTAGTCTAGAATAACTAAAAGTTAGTTATTTCCAGAACTCTATAAATAGAGTTTCAAGTCTCCATTCAAGGGGATCAGAGATCACAGATCATAATTATCAGAGAGTCCAGGAGTTCTTGCCCAAGTGCTGCTGCATTCTTCCGAGACTTTTGCCTTCAATTCTCCGAGGCTTTTGCCTTCAAGTCAACTTCGGAGGCTACCGTCTTCAAAGTTTACATCGTCCAAGGGATAAAGCAATCATCCTCTAGATTGGATTCCTACAGTTGTACTTTCCTAGAATTTTTGTAATCTTTACAAAGTTTGTATCAATAAAGTTTCATACTTTTGTTTTTGCAAACAGCTGCTGGTCTTGACTTCAGCCAATGGTATAGCTTCGGCCCATTTGGAGAAGTAGTCGGTTATTGCTAGTATGAACCGATGTCCTCTAGAAGAAGGAGGATTGATGGGACCTATAATGTCCATGCCCCAGGCTTCAAAAGCCCAGGATGCAGCAGTCGGGTGCAGGAATTCTGATGGTTGATGAATGAAATCTACGTGAATTTGACAAGCTCGACATTTTCTTGCATATTCGATGGCATCAGATACCATAGAGGGCCAGTAGTAACCCATGCGTCGGATACGATCCTGTAGCTTAGGACCGGGTTGATGTGCTCCGCAGATACCGTCGTGAGCTTCACACAATACTTGCTTTGCTTCATCATCAGCGAGACGGCGCAAGAGTAGACCATCATAAGTCCGCCAATAGAGAGTCTTGGTGGTTTGATTGTAGTAGAACCGGAGAGATCGTCGACGAATACTCGTGGCCTCTTTGGGATCTTCGGAGAGTATGTCATGAACTACAAAGTCAATGAAAGGAGCTCTCCAATCTTCACTGATAACATTGGCTTCAGTAATATTACTGAACTCAATATTAAGATTGTTTTCGACACAGAACAATTCCCGATTAGAGACAACAACCACCTGCTGTCTTTTGATAGGGATGGCTAAGACTGCTGCAAGATAGGCCAAAGCATCTGCCTCAGTATTGCAAGCTCGGTGTACATATTCAATGAAGAAGGCTTTGAATGATGTAGCCATGTTGATTGTCGTTTCATGGTAAGGCACGAGATCTTGATGGCGAACTTCATAGGTCCCTCTAACCTGGTTAACAACCAGCTTGGAGTCACCATAAACTTCAAGATATTCGATGTCCAGTTGTTTAGCTAATTGAAGACCAATGAGTAGAGCATTGTATTCTGCCACGTTATTGGAGCAAGGTTCATCTAAGGAGTAGGTTCTTTGAATAGTTGACCCGTCTGGAGAAACAAGGACAACTCCAACTCCTGCAACAATGGCACCATTGGGTCCAATCCTGGATGCACCATCAAAGAATAGACGCCAAGTAGGAAATTCTTCGGAGATTGTATTAGACTCCAATGTCTCGTCTGGAATTTTATCATAGAGTTTGGATGTCTCTGGAATAGGATGAGCTGCTAAGAAATCTGCCAGTGCTTGACCTTTGACAGACTTTTGAAGAACATATACCATGTCATATTGGGCTAGCAGAATGGCCTATGTAGCCAGCCAAGAATTGAGTGTGCTAGGCTTCTTCATCAGTACCCGAAGAAGATTAACTCGGGATATGACATGAATAGTTTGGCCAATGATGTAATGCCTTATCTTTTGAACAGCAAACATAAGAGCTAGGCATTCTTTTTCGACCGGACTATAACGGTGTTCAGCACAAATCATAGTACGACTGAGATAGTAGATGGCTTGTTCATGGCCTTCTTTGTTCTTTTGGGCAAGTAAAGCACCCAATGAATGGTCCATAGCACGGACATACATTAAGAATGGTATGCCAGAGATTGGTGGCACCAAGACTGGTGGGTTCATGAGATATCGCTTTATGTCACCAAATGCTCGTTGACATTCTTCGGTCCAAATGAAAGACACACCCTTCTTTATTAGCTGAGTAAATGGTCTGTAACGTCCAGACAGATTCGAAATGAACCTCCTGATGTACGCAAGTCGACCTTAGAATCCTCGTAGCTCTTTTAGGTTGCATTGAGGACGCATCTCTTGAATGGCCTTGATCTTCTCGGGATCCACGTGTATACCCTTAGAGGTAATGACGAAGCCGAGAAATTTGCCACTAGAGACACCCAAGAATGACTTGATGGGATTCATTTTGAGTTGATGTTGGCACATTAGATTGAAGATAGTTCTCAAGTCTTGGATGTGATCTTCCTTTCGACGACTTTTGACAGCAATATCGTCGACGTAGCATTCGACAGTCTTACGCAGATGATCTCGAAAGATGGTACTCATGGCTCGTTGGTAAGTTGCACCAGCGTTTTTGAGACCAAATGGCATTACGGTATAGCAGTAGACTCCGCGAGAAGTGCGAAAAGAAGTATGTTTTTCATCTTCAGGATTCATCTGAATCTGATTGTATCCGAAGAATCCATCCATGAAAGATATTCGCTCGAACCCATAGGTGTTGTCAATCATGACATCCGTGATAGGGAGAAGAAATTCATCTTTTGGATATGCTTCATTAAGATCCCGAAAGTCGATGCAAACTCGAACTTTTTCGATTTTCTTCAGAACTGGAACGACATTGGCTACCTATTCTGGATGTTATTCTTCTCGGATAAAGCCACAAGCAATGAGCTTCTTGACTTCATCGTCGATTGCGTCCATCATTTCTGGCTTGAAGCGCCGTTGTTGCTGTTTGACCGGTTTTGCATTAGGCAGGATATTTAATTTGTGAGTAGCAACTTTGGGATCTAGACCGGGCATGTCTTCATAGCTCCAGGCAAAGACATCAATGTATTCTTGAATAAGAAGAATTAATTCTTGCTTATCTGCCTCGGAAAGGTTCTTGCTGATGAATATTGGACGAGGGAACCCGCTCTCTCCTATATCAATTTGAACCAATTGATCTTCAGTAGGAGGTTCCCTTTGTTCGAATCAGAGTTTCCATTAGGTATCCATTCGTTGAGCCCAAGGATCTATTTCGGGATTTTCTTCAATATCCTCGCCATAGCCTTCTGGAAGTTCGACGGAAACCATGTTAGAAGATACAGTCAGCCGATGAACTTGACTGATGTTTGTGTCAGAATCCCATGATCTGGAATCAGAAGAGTTAGAACGCTCTTCACTATCAAATTCAGAGACTGCTGGGGATAATACCGGAGGTGAAGAATATCCGAGACCTCTTTTGGTCCTGCTATAGTACATCTCTGACTTTCCTTTCGGAACAGTTGTACGGATAGGAGTTCTTCTACCTTTACCGTAGTTGAGGCCATTCTTGAAGTCATAACCCATCTTTCAGATGATGTCTTTTGATTGTTGACTGTAACGACGAAGTTGGAGATGCCCTGTGTCGTTACTTTTGCTATCATCCGTATAACTGAACTCTTATTCCGGTCCTTTACTAAAAAGTATCGGACTCTCGCCTTTCTTTCGAGCGGGAACAACATGATATGAATCATTTGGATGTTCGAGTGAGACTTCTGTTTGAAGAGACTGTACAACTCCCATTGTAAATGACTGAAAGCTATCTAACATATCCAAATAGCACTTAGCATGATAAATGACATCAGTATACTGGAAAGTAGATACTTTTTTATTGATTTGTACATCTGTATTTACAGCATGACCTTTAGCCTTAGCAGGCTTGGTCAGATTGATTACAAGAGGGGAAGAAGAAGAACGTGGAGGAGGATTAGACTTATTACGACGAAGGTCGATAACAAGAGGCTCAGAGGAGGTGAGCTCCCTTTTATCCTTATTATGAGATAAATCAATAATAAGTGGCTCAGAAGAGGTGAGCTGCCTTTTTCCTTGTTACGACATAAGTCGATAACAAGTGGCTCAGGAGAGGTGTGCTCCCTTTGATCTTGACCACCATCAGTTGGCTGTTTCTAGACAGGCAAGTGAATAGCTAGTGGTTTGGAGGATTGAGGACGAGAAACACGCCCTTTGACTGGTATGATGAGGGTGTCATTGGGTACTTCTTCTTGTTCTTCTTCAGTGTCCAGAGACAGTACTACTTTTATGAACTCATCCTTGTACATACGAGCATCGTTGCAGTATGCTTCGACACCTTTGAAAGGATAGAGATTTGCAACCTCCTTTTGAACCTCTCCATTGTTATCAACATATTTGAAACATTGATGGAGAGTCGAAGTAACAATGTTGTGCTCATGTAGGAATGGTCTTCCCAACAGAGCATTATAAGAACAACCATGGGTGTCAATGATATAGAAGGTCACCTTTGTGCGAAGATTGCCTATTTGGAGCTTTAGACGAATCTTGCCCAGAGGCTCACTCCTTCCCTGATTGAACCCAAGGATGGTGGTGATTGTACTGGAAAGACTGTGCACTGGGATCTTCAGTGCATCTAACATTGTCTTCGATATGATGCTGAGAGCAGACCCTGGATCTATCAGAATACGATCGACTTTCATCGAGTCGACATATCCTGTATAGTATAGAGGACAGTCATGCCTATTGTCTTCCATCAGCATATCATCCTGTATGAAAGTTATGTTTGGAATTAACTCCAACACACTATGACAATGGAGGTAAGAGACTAGCTCTGCTTTCGGCTTCTTTAGAAGCCTAGATAGGTTTCTGCCTGCATGAGAGCCTCACTCAGAGTTTTCCGAGTCTCTTTGGCTCGAAGATTGACAGCCGGGCCGGTGTATTGGCTAATTGAGCCAAGATATCAAAGTTGTAAGGCTTTTTAAGTCCAGAAGGAGATGACTTCTTCAAAGGTTTGTCGAAGCGGACTTGTTGTTTGCCTTTGTCAGCGACTGTCGGCTTGGGAAGAGTAGACTCTACAACCGGTGAGAAGGCAAAAGGGATATCCTCAGTGGAAACAGGTTGCACTAGAGCGGGCTCAGAAGAAGAAGCAGGATTCTCCTGAACTTCGGGATAATCCTTTAGATAGGCTTTCCCTGATCTGGTGCCCAGCAAGATTTTCTTGTCAACTATGGGGTCAAAAGACACCATATTGCAAGTCTTTGTCTTATCCTTGGAGCGTTCTTTCTTTTTGGAGGAGGAGGAAACTTCAAACTCCGAAGCAAGATCCAGATGAATCCACATAATCTCGCCATTGTCAAGAGACAAGGGGACGAGACCTTCACTTCGTGGAGGAGGGAGATTCTCGATCTCAAGAGTAGCTTTGGGGATAGGGATGACACCATGCTGTATCATCTGCGGAGGGAAGTCATCGAACTGAACCGAGACCATGTTCACGGTAACAGTCTTCTCATCTTGCTGCAGAGTGACAACACCAGCGTTGACTAGCTCCTGAATTTTGCCTTTGAGCACATAACATGCTCGAGTAGGATGCCCAATGAACCCGTGATAGACACAATACTTGGGATGATCAGTCTTACCGACCTCATCAGGCTTCTTCGGGTTTGGGAGTTGGAGTTTATTGCTTTTGATCAAGCAATCAAAGATGCTTACGGTATCGTTCTTGTCAAAAGAGTATTCTACTTTCGGACGAAGTTCTCTTGCTGGAGGTGCTGAAGGAGTAGAAGAAGACGTAGGTGGAGCTACGTTAACCGCCAGAGATTCTTTATTCTTCAAGTTGATGTTCAAAGTTTCTTTTTCCTTGCGGTTGTTCTGGCGATTACTACCACCCGATGTCTGATGTTCACCCGATCGGGGTTAGTCATGTGTACCCCCAGCTGCTTGAATTTGTCAGCACTAACTTCAGCTGCTTTAGCGTTGACAATGAAGGATGGCCAGTCTTGGAACTGAGTTGACCCCGTCTACATGCTAATGATAGGCAAAAGATTTGCCTTGCAAGTATCTATGGTGACAGCGACCGGAGTTCCAGGAGGCATTTTTAAGGCTTTTCGACGAAACCTTTCAATGAAACTCTCAGCGATTTCATTATGCTTTTGTTTGATTTTATTGAGCGCTAACATGGTCATGTCGTTGATCCCCTCATAGAATCGTTCCAAGAAGATTTGCTTGAGACCTGAGAAAGATGTGATACATCCATCGGGCAAGCTTCTGTACCAATCGTATGCGACACCAGCTAAACAACCGACGAATACCCTGGTAAGAAGAGCGTCATTTGGCTGAAGTTGGACAGTCATTACCTCAAAGTGGTTAATGAACTGACTGGGAGAAGTGCTGCCATCAAACAACAAGATTGTTGAGATTTTTTACTTTGGAGGAAATGGGACTTTCTTCCATTCAACTGGGTAGGGTTGTTTGATTCCCAACCTCTGCAAGTTGTCCTTCTCTTTGAAGGCCTCGAATTGAGTGCACAGGAGTTTGACAGCTTCATTGGCATCCTTCACTGATGTAGAAGGAGCAGGCTGAACAAGAGTGTTAGGGGAAGGAACAGCATGGTAAGCACTACCCCCAGCACCTGACTGACTGGGTGTAGGTTGAATCTGTACAGGAGGTACTTGAGGAGATGCTACCCCCAGCCCTGTATTGACAGGCACCGACGATGCTATGATCTCAGGATTTACAGCAGGTACAGTCGGTGCTACTGTATGTTGGACCACGATGATAGAATGCATACTTGCAACCATTTCGGCCATGGTCTTCAACTTGTCTTCTAACGCAGCTATTCGTTGTTCTTGACTAGCCGAAATAGAAGTATCTGGGTCCTCAGTGACAATATAAGCTGTCACTTCTCTAGGTACAGTGGAAGACACTGTTTGTTCAGAACTTTTGCTATATGCATCATAGTCGGAGAAAGAATCATCTCCTGAGTGAGAAAGAGGGAGATGACCGGAAGGATCTTGGAGAAGATTCCTTTGACCGATTGTATCTCGGCTTCGAGATCTGGTATGTCGAAATACTCCCTCGGAAGATTCTTGGAGTAGATCTAAATACCGTTGGCTGGGCTTGCGAGGCTTGCCGTGCTTGGAGCACTTCCTACCCCCAGTGTCTCGAGAAGTCATATTGACAGAAGCGTACAATACTTCGTCTTCATCTTCTGACATTGGTTCAGAGTTTGTAAAGTTCAGACGATCGAAGACAGATCATTTTGTTGTCTGACAACAACACTTGATGACAACCTTGTGATTACAATGGTGTCCAAGTGGTTGCACTGGAGGTGTTGACATGTTGTCCCATTTTTGTTTAAGGTGTTCTCGGAGATCGGGAACAATGACGGAACGAGAAGAAGTCTGAGGGATATGTTCTTTGATAACATTCGGAACATGGTTCCGGTTCTTCAAATGTTTTGTCCCTCTAGTGTACAGGGAAGTACTCATTTTAATATCATAGGTGTCAGGATTTTTGATCCTGGAAGTTTGCCTCTGATGCTGGTTGGTCATCGGCATTGGCTGTTTGCGTTTCGCCGAAGTTGGCCTATTGAGATAAGTTCTTAAATCAGCAAATTCACCCCCAGGGGTTTCTGTCTGAGACACCAATAATTTTCCCAATTTTGAGCGGGATATCCTGAGAGTTGGAAGATCTTGGAATTCTGCTACCGGAGTAGGCAGAATACCTCTTTGATCAGTACACTTCCCTTTGGCAAGGAGGGAAGAAGAACCCTTGTTTGAGAGAGTTCTTGTACTGACTGGTGCCGAGGCACGTTCAGATTGATCTTCTACGGTAAAAATCGAAGAAGACTGAGAAAAGACCAAAGGGCATTTTCCTTTGTTTTGTGAAGAAGGGTTAGCTAAAGAGCGTTTCCCTCTGTTGTCTTCCAAGTCGTGGGACGAGGAAGTTTGTGAAAAGACTAACGGGCCTTTTCTTTTATTCTGGGAAGAAGGAGGAATAGTCAACAGACTACCTCCAGTGGATTGCGCTGGAACAACAGGGTGCTTGGGAAGAGGAGCAGAGTTTTTCCCCTTACTGTAAGAAGAAGAGAGATTAGCCAAAGGGCTGTCTCTCTTAGACTGCGCTGGCGCAGTCTGCGCATGGGTTGAAGTGGCTGTTGGCGCACTGACAGGTTGCGCATGAGGAGCTTTAACAGAAGGTCTTCTGGCCACAGTCACAACAGCTTGCACAGCAGAAGTCTTGATGCCGGAGTGCTTGAGTTGCACTTTGGTTGCTGGAGTGGTGGACTGCGCAGGCAGAGTTGCAGCCAACTGCGCCAGAGAAAGAGGAGTCTTGCACTTTGACAGGGCAGCATAGGAAGTGGTTTGTGCAATGGCAAGAGGAGCAGCATACTGCGCATGGGCAGTAGCAGCAGACTGTGCGGCAGAGACAGTAGCAGAGGCAGTAGACTGCGCAGCAGTCTGAGCAACAGAGGGTGTAGACTGTGCCACAGTCTTGGGGACCCACACTGAGTAAACTTTGCTCATGGCAGAAGTTATTGCAGTGCGAGGGGTGGTCCTGGAGTTGATCATCGCCTCGTAGGCCGTCTGGTTGACCTTTACAACCAGCATCTTCTACGTCTTTCCGATAGACGCAACGTCACATTGAGTTGTCACTTCCTCGTCGGAGGAGAAAGTCGTCCCCAGCAGAGTCGCCATTTTGTTTGCAAAAACAAAAGTTGATCTTTATTTCACAAACTTTGTAAGAAGATTACAAGAATTATGGGAAAGTACAACTATAGGAATCCGATCTGAATGATGATCGCTTTATCCCTTGGACGATATGAACTTTGAAGACGGTAGCCTCTGAGGAATGCAGCAGCACTTTGGCAAGAACTCCTGATCTCTGGTGATGATCTCTGATCTGATCTTTGTGTGTGTGATAATGAAGACTTAAAACTCTATTTATAGAGTTCTGGAAATAACTAATTTTTAGTTATTCTGAGTTGCGCAGGATGGATTGCGCAGACACGGGACTGCGCAAGCAACGAATTGTGCTGGCAGTTACTCGATCGTGGACCACCTGTATGTGACGCGTGGCATTGTTTGATTGAAATACACTTGGTCGTGTACAGACGGTTGCCATATGGTGAGTAATTGATGGCATGTAGGCCACGTGTACATTGTCAGTTGTCTTGATGGAGTGTGCCACATGAACTGTGCTGGCTTCAGATTGTGCTAGATTGAATTGCGCTGTAGAGAGTCTGGCAGATTGCGCTTCGATTCAACTGGTAGCTTGCGCTGCATGTACAGCTGTAACACCCAGTTTTCCAGATGAGGGTAATTTTGAAATTTTATAATTATAATTATTATTTATTGATATTTATTTCATATTATGATTTTTGGTAATTTTTAATTATTTTTAGACTATTTAAAATCATGACTTGTAATTTTGGTATTTTGCTAGTGAGACCGTAGAGACTGTCTACCCTAGAGCCTAGCCATGTGATTAGGGTATTTCATTTATCATTTTTTAGTTTGAGGGTATCTTTGTTATTTTGAATTATTCGAATTTAATATATTTTATTAGAAATTTAAAATGATTTATCTGAATGGTGTAATTTAAATATTATTTAATTAATTTCCATGTGGTTTAGATTAGCCTAACCTAGATTGGACCTAACCTAGATTAGTCCTAGTTTGTCATAGTTAGGCTAAGTTAGATTGGGATTGGTCATGGTTAGTCATGGCTAGTCACGATTTGTGATTTGGTTAGTTATTAGTCATATTGATTAGTTAAGACTAGTGATAGGCTACCTAGGTTTCATCTAGCCATTGAATTGTCTAGAATGATGGAGAACCCTTGGATCAACCCTAGCCCTAGATTTTAGGGCAGCCATCTTGGGATTTCCCCTATTTAATCCCTTCCAAAAATCCTTGCCTCCTTTATTCATTTTCCCACTTCTCATGCCCTTACTCTAGGGTGCGGGTCGTGACAACAGCTGTCCTCGAGCGCTGTGCTGTACGAGAAACGAACAGTTTTCTCGTTCTTCGGGCTGTCAACTGTCAAAAGATCTGGTTCTCTGTCAGATAATGATGACGAGGCCACATCAGCCAGCGCACTTGGATGAGTGCGCAGTTCAGCCTGCGCAGTTGAGGTGTTGCGCAATCTGTTTCCTGCGCAATTCATTTGAAGGATGCACAATTTGATTTTCATGACTTCTTTGATGGGTGCAACTTGATTTTTAGGACCTGCATATACAACACTCTCTCTCTCATTTATTATACACACACAATATGTAATAATCTCTTTCTCTCTCTCCTTAGTCACACCCTACCTCACTCTCCTCACAGCCGAACACCACCCCTCTCCCATCACAAGCTCTTCTCCTCTTCACACTCCTTCTCCTTCTTTATTTCATTCATTTTTTTTCCTCTTCTTCTTCTTCCTTTTTCTTCAAGAGAGCAACATCACCACCATCACCACTACGAGCTCCGCCACCATCTCTACCACGAGCTCCACCACCATCACCACCACGAGCTCCACCACCATCACCACAACGAGCTCCACCACCATCACCACCACGAGCACAGCCGCCACCACCTCCATGAACACTATCATTCCCACCACCATAACACCATCTCGCCGTCGCCGCCGCCACGGGCACCACCGTGCGTGGCAGCAGCAGCAGCGAGGTGGCAGCGCAGCAGCAGTTGTAAACGCATCAGTTGCAAACGCAGCAGCAGCACGCACAGTGCATGCGTGCGCGGGCCGTCGTCGCGTGCCGTGCGCTGCATGGCCACCCCTCGGTCGACGAAGCTCTGGCGACCTCCCCGAGTGCGCCGCCTTCCTTCCCGACGCGCCACGTAGGCGATTCGTGCATTTTGCACGGAATCCCGTCGATGCGCGCGCGGATGAATTTCAGAATTCGTGTTTTGTCGCAGCAACTTCGTACGCATTTTTCGGGAAATTCGACCGTTGGATCGACAAACTCTCTGCTCCGTCACAATCTCGGTATATACCCCTTCACTCCCCTCAAGTTCGTCCGTTAATTTCGTCGTTTGATATATCAAAACCGGCCACCAAGTTGACGCTTTAAATTTTGTTATTTATGGACAGTTTTGTGGAGCCAACTTCGTCGGTTCGTATCTTCTCCATTGCAGCTCCGTCTGGCATACCATTAGTTCCTATGCACAGCTGGTATAACCCTCTTCCTGCCCCTAAAATTTCGTTTGTGAGCACGTTTGATTGGTTGAATTCGACGCCAAAGTTGGCCGTCCGAATTCGTAATTTCCAAGTTGTTAAATTTTATTTTTGAACCCGGGACTCCAAATTCAATTTTTGATACCACCAGTAGACTCATGGCATCGTTATGGCACGTTTTCATGTAAAGTTTGTTAGATTTGGAGGACGTGGGCCCTGGCACGTATTTCGGTGCAAAGCGGGCCCCGTAGTCCGGGTCAACGAGACTTTTTGAAGTCGGCTCATCGGAATCCAATTTCGGATATACCGTTGAGTTCGTATCGTCATTCTGGACTCGTTGACATATAATTTGCTTAGTTTTTAGGACATTGGCTCCGACATGCTTTTCCGTGCAAATCGGAATTTTAATATCCTGGTCAACGGACCAATTTGAGATCGGGTCAACGGAATCCAATTATGGATATACAGTTGGCTTCATATCATCATTCTGGATTTGTGGACATATAATTTATTAGGTTTAGTGCACTTTTATTTTGGCACGTTTTTTGGTGCAAAACGGGTCCGACATGGACACCGTTTTGACCCGAAATTATTTTTTTGTCTCTGTGTCCAAATTGGACTTATGGATAGGCTATCCTAGCTAATTTGGCCATTCTGGACACATTGGTGATGGTTGTTTCACCATTCGACGACATCTATAGGTTTTTACCCTATTATTATAATTCTTCTTTTGTTGTATTTTGAGATCCATCGACTCCAGCGATTTCACAACCACTGAAATTGAATGTATTGTCCCAGTAGATGTTTATAGAGACTAGCCTTAAACCTGTTTGACCATGGTTGACTGCTTTGACTGAACGTCGAAGTAGAGTCAATATTTGACCTAGTTTAACATAGAGTTGACCAGAGTTGACTAGAGTTGACAAGTTGGCCAAAAGTCAACTGTAAGTCAACCTTTGACCCAGTTTGACCTGGTTTGACTTGGTTTGACTTTCTGTGATCTAGTTTGATCTAGTGTGACTCAGTGTGACCTAGTTTGACTTAGTAGACTGAGATTGACCTAGATTAATCATGCCTAACACTGTTGAACCCTAATTAGCTTATATATATCTCATCTTTAGGTCTGTGATTTCACTTTGAGCCAGATTACACAGTTGACATATGCCACCATATCTCAGGCAATACATTCTCTGATAATATTTATGTTTTATGATATCGTCTATGTTTCTTGTATTTAGTGCAGATATCCTTGTTCTCTTGACACATTGTTTACACAGATTGGTATTCATGGATCCCGACATGAGATGTTATTCCTTGTTATCTTGGTATATCTTGTGCAAGCCCCCTTGTAGTTCTTGTGCAGTATATGGATACCGATTCTCGAGGAGACTTGCTTCCTTCTCGTAGAATCCCGTGTCGTAACGTTTCTTGCTTGGATCCACTCTACCAGTCGGGGACAGGGAGTACTAGTGTAGATGTGTGGTCAATACCTGCCTTGTATATCTTGTAAACCTTGTGAATACCAATCCTACACCACATATATGATTGGCTAGCTCATGACCTTGTGCAGACCCAAGCTGGCCACATGTTGTAGCTAGTATTCACTCACGTAAATGGTATGATTCCCGACTATTGTACATGATATGATTAATTTTTCTTGCCTTGTTCTAGCTCTAGATTTACAGCTTACCTTGCCATGATACTTACATGTATATTTCATGATTTTTTGTATATTTTCTCTATTTACTGCTATATTTTCAATATCGTCTAACTAGAACTGTTATTTGAGATTTATGCTCGTTCCATCCTGACTGGATATGTTGACAAAATTTTAGGAGTTGTTGTGCCCTCAGTATTGGACTACATGATGTTGCTAGCTGGGGTGGTTCTCGATATTCTTCACCGTGAGTTGTCCCTCGGTAGTTATTAGTTTTGTTATTGTTTTCCTCTGTTTTATTCGTGTCTCATATGATCCTTGTAGATTCTAGCTGTTCTAGTGATATTGTTATTATTTCTTATCTTATCTTCCTTAGTTTTTTTCATATGATATGAGTACCTTTATAGTTATGGAACTTTAGATGTTGTAGTTAGTATCGGGTACTTGACAGCGCTCTACCGCCGATACTGCGGCGTAGGCTGGGCGTGGCCCACGTATTCGTACCCGTATATTCGGGTGCGGGTCGTGACACATTTTTAGTGGTGGCCCATGCAGGTCAGTCTTTACAATTAATGCGAAGTCGTGGTAGTACTTGTGCTTTTTTGTACTACTGCGAGCCTGCCCTAGGATTAAGGTTGAGTCATGGAATATTTTAGGAATTTGGTACTCAGTCACATATTAGGAACTCTTGGTAGATTCCAGGGATGACCCCTGGGAATCTTATTTCGAACTTTTCGAAACTTTTTCCATTTATTGTTGTCCGTCCTGATTTCTGAAACATATGTCCGTTATCAACATTATTCATTCTTGGGATGAGTTGTGGACCCCAGAGGGAAGGTATAAGTTGAACTTATATATCTTCTAGGTTGAGACGAGAATATGATTTGCCAGTCTCATATCAGGTTGAGATTGTTTTAGATTATATTCCAATGATTTCCTTTATCTTGACCTAGATAGTACCTTTGGACATCTCCTGAGAATTTTCTTCTAAACTCTACCTCGGGATCTGTTTTCGCTAGTTTCCATCTACTTATCCTTGATTCGTTGTTGAAAATTTTGAATCTTGATGTTCGTTGTTGACTTCGATTTTGATTCTGTTTGAAGATAAGTTTCTCTGGATTGAGTTAAGATATTCTGATAAATATATTTGATGTGGACGATGAGAACGATAAATGTCTACTTTATTTATGGAGTTTAGAATTTATCACAGTCATATTAGCTAGTCTGTCAAGGAAATGGAGCCTGATTTTGGATATACTATCCTAGTTATGGCATTTAGATTCTCTTACAGTCATACCGGTTAGCGTGGTAAGGAATCTAGATGACATGATTATAGGGTGTATACCTTAGTTATGGACTCTATCGTTTATTACAGCTATGTTTACTGGCATGGCGTAAATTCTGGCAACACGATTTTGGATAGAGGTGTATGGTTATCAGGTCATATCTTAAGTTGATTCACTTCTTTTACCAATTGAGCAAGATAATTCCTACCATTATTTCTTGTTTATCATTATTTTCTCTCCCATCGCATGATGATTTTCTCATCTTACCGTCATTTCCTTTGCCTTGTTTAGCTATGTCTTAATTACACCAATCAACTATCTCGTTGTCACGATCCGTACCCGCCTTTTCGGATACGAGACGTGTCCAAGCCAGCCTACGCCGCAGAGTCGGCGGTAGAATGTTGTCAAGCCCGCAAGAAATAAATGCTCAAAATATAACATTTGTTGCTCATTCACATTTCTAAATTTATTACAACATTTACAACATTTATATTTAATGAAAATACAAGATTTTACAATTAATAAAATTGATACAACTGCTATCTATTTATAGGTTTCTTTCTGCAAGTACCCTGAATCCCCCAAGCTAAGTGAAGCCACAGCTAACCTGAAAAATGATGGTTTCCAGTCAGGAATAGAACAAGTACATAAACCGACGGCAATGCGAAAACACAATAGAATTAACAAGACATGAAAATAACATATGAGAGATAAAAACTAGAAGGTAACTGATGACATGGCACGGTGGAGAAGAAAAAGGAAAAATAAATAAAAGACATCTACCTATGTGGTGTGAAATATCCGTTTTGACATGTGAACGACTAGGGGGTAAATTCGGCACCCTACACGTGTCGTGTGCAGCTGCTATTCTCCACGAAAGATACGGAAGATAATTCTGGGTAGTCCACATGTCTACTAGGATATTTCTCCTCCCGACTACTCCGTGTGACGAGCGTGTCAACAAGCAGCAAGATATATGTATAAACATGAAATAAAAAGACTACTATAAATCGAAAGTAATCAGAAAGTGCACTTGCCTGGGGTCCTTAGCTGGAGAAACCAATAATACTATACCACTCAATGAGCCACAATCAGTCAACATATACAGAAGTCTCCAGATGCTGAAATAAACAGTGCCAACGCTCTTAGAATAGTCAAATTAGCTAGGATTGCCTGTCCTTAAGTCCAATTCTGGACACAGGGGCAAAACGGTAATTTTATGCCAAAATAGTGTCCGCCGTTGGACCTGCTTTGCACCAAAAAGTGTGCCAGAGTCAACGGTCTCTAAGTGTCAACCCCAGTTTTCACAAACAGGGGTATTTTGGTAATTTTCCACTTTAAAAATTATTTTGGAATTATTTAATTATTATTTGTATTATTTTGGGGTTATTTGAATCGGGTTCAAATTTCAACTCATTTCGACTTGTTTTGACTTGTTTCGGGGACCCGGGTAGTTTTGACCTTAGCGGGCCCACACACTAGCTAGCCATGGCCCACAATATTACCAACAAAAGTTAGAGGGATTTATCATGACTCCATGGATTAGGTTAGAGCTAATTAGAACACTAGATTTACATTTTTAACCCCCAAACCCTAAGCAACCTTGTGTAGGACTAATAGAACAATTAGAGGGGCAAACTTGTAATTACCAAAAAGGGGGAAATAGGCTTGCTTGGCCGGCCACTAGGTGTAGGGGTGGGGAGGAGAGAGAAACCACTTTCCTTTCATTCTCATCCACTTTTTCTTCTTCTTCTCCAAAGGCTCCTTCCACTTTTGAAGCTCACCATTGATTTCTTCTCCAAACTTGGTAATCTCTTCTCCAAATTTGTTTCTCTTCTCATGTAGATTGGTTAGGAATCCAATAGGAATGATTCCCATGGTGGAGTCTCCATTAGAGACTATTTTTGTGTCCTTTGGATATTTCTAGGGGTGTCCACATGTAGGATTGTGTCCCAATAGGAAAAACCCTCTTTTGGACACATGGATATTAATGTATATTGAGTTTTGTGTTGTTCTTGTTTATATTCCAGATTTTTGACATGTTTTGGAATGAGTTTCTCTATGTATCTTAATGTATCATATTCATGTTTTCATTTGATTATATATATGTGGTTATATATATATATATATATATATATATATATATATATATATATATATATATATATTATATATATATAATGGTGGATATTGTGTTGGTTGTGTGATGTTGTGGGCTTGGGGGAGAGCAGTAGGTTTCGGCCAAGAGGGGGTTAGTAGTGGTGGTGTTTGTGTGTTTGTTTGTAAGGTGGGAGAGTTAGAGATGAGTTTGTGAGAGTGGATTTTGATGAGGCAAGTAGGGGGAGGGATAGCTGCTGAATCCAGCATGTTAGGAGGGGGAAAACAGCTTCATGACAGCCACATTTTCCTTCATGGCAGCCCCTATTATTTCCTTCCAAAACAGTCCAACATACCCCCTTAAAACCATCCAAAATCAGTCCAATTTTCACCCTTCATAGCTGCCCTTTCACCTATATTTTCTGTCCACACAAATCACTAAATGACAGCCCCAAAAACCCACCTAAAATCAGTCCACAAAAATCTGTCCTTTTTACCAGTGTGTGTGTGTGTATTTGTGAGATGTGTGTGTGTTTTGAGAGGTATTAGTGAGTGATACTAGTATCCTATAGCAAAGCCTATATCTAACTAGTAGGAAACCTATTAGGAAACCTATAGAGAAGTCTATGAGAGGGAGAAGTGCCATGTGAGTGTTGTGTATGAGTGGGTAGAGGAGTGTGGTATAGAAAAGGGTAAATTCATGAGATAGAATAAGGTAATAGGGTAAATCACTACCCCGTATCCTAACATGGCCTAGATACTTAAGATACCCAAAATTTTTGGTAGGTAAACCTTAGATAGGTTGATATCTAGCTACCCTAAGGAGCCTAGGCTAGTATCATGGGTATTTGCAAGGTTTCCTTGGGTTTGGGCAAGGTATCGGGATTTACCTTAGAAGGGTAAATACTAGTTTTGTCTAGAAATAGGATATTGGTGTTAGAAGTCTAAGATAGAGTTAGGACTTGTTTCTCGTCGTTGGTAATGATCAAATATGGTACTCAAAGACTAGTTTTGACGTCGGTTGACCTTTTTGACCAAAAGTCAACAAAAGTCAACCGAGAGTCAAACTTAGCCTTTAAGCGACCCGATTTGACCGAAACTAACCCAGAGTTGACCAGTTGACTGAAAGTCAACAGTTGGTCAACATTAGACTAGTTTGACCTAGGGTTGACCTAGAGTTGACCAGAGTTGACTAGAGTTGACTTTTTGACCAAAAGTCAACTGTAAGTCAACCGTTGATCCCGATTGACCTAGTTTGACTTGGAATGACTCCCAGTGACCTAGTATGACCTAGTATGAACCAGTATAGCCTAGTATGACTCAGTTTGACCTAGATTGACCTAGTATTGACTTAGACTTGCATTCATGGATTATATTAGTTTCCTTTTTCAGTGTTAAGCCCTGTTTGATTCATAGTATCTTATTTTAGGTCTGTGATCACTTTGAGCGTCTGTTCACTCTATCAGCTCAGGACCACAGGCGAGTACATTCACTGATAGTTTTCATTGTCTTGATATCTACTATATCCGATTCAGTGGTAGTGTCTTACTTGATTCTCGACACGATAGTTCACGGACTAGTATTATCGGATTCCGGTTATAAGATGTCATTCCTGGATTTCTTGGGATAGTGGTACTTGTTGGTCTTGATTCTTGTACTTGTTTTGACGCCGATTCCTGAAGAGGACTTGCTCCCCTCTTAGGGAATCCCGCGTCATGACGTGCTATGTCCGGATCCGTAATACTATTCGGGGATGGGGGAATTATTAGGGGTTATGTGATCAAGCCTTCCTGTAGCTATACATTACTAGCGTCACCCTCACCTCACGTAGGGTGTTACAGACACCCTTTACCAGTTATCCAGGTTGGACGGCATGATTCTCCGTTGAGTACATCGCGGATTGCCGGGCCAAGTGGATAACCATCTCTTGCTTCCCTAGCCGATCACATATCGCTCTAATAATTCAAAACACATTTTTATATTTATTGTCATCTCTTATATTCCAGTTTCAGCTTTACTTACTGTACTTTCACCATGCTATGATTCATTCTCATATACTCTATCTGTCTTTTATACTGTACCATGGTTATGGGACTAAGTTCTGTTTGGAAGAAGGGTTACAACCCCGATCCTTGTTTGGTTTAAGGGTTGTAACTCGGCTTTCAAATGGTTCCCAAGTCGCCAATATCTTTGTCTTGTATTTCATTATTACTGTCTCTTATAGTATTTCTCAATTCATATGGAACTGCTATTGGTGTTTTGTACTTGCTCATTTTCCTGACAGGATACCGTTGACAAATTTTACAGATGACTCTGAGACTGACTGCCCGACCTACTACGGGGTTGAGTCGGATGAGCTAGACTTAGACCGCGGCTTATTGGTAGAGCCACTGGACTTCGCTCACCCTGAGTAGCTTAGTTAGTTAGGTTTGCCTGGCCTGTGAGCCAGCTAGTATATTTTCAGTTTGTAGTATCTTATACTTATATTATCTGAGACTCTGGTTGTTGTGTTAGCTATAACTTGTGGATTTCGGACTCGTTTCCTGTTTTATTCTATCATATCTCTGTTCCATGCTATATACCTTAGTTTGATATATGTGATTGAGACTGTATTGCTATGCTACCTCCGTTCGGAGTGTATATACTGTACAGGTACATTTATCTGTTTAGTCGTAGTATTTACAGACCCTATATACAGCGTTCTACCGCCGATTCTGCGGCGTAGGTTGGACGTAACCACGTGCTCGTGCCCCTCTTCAGGGTGCGGGTCGTGATACGTTTTTGTGGTGGCCCATGCAGGTCAGTGTCTCAACTAGTACGAACTCGTAATGGTGCTCGACTTAGAGTGCTAATTACGAGCCTGTAATTAGGACGTAGGATTAGGGTATGATAGGAGTTACTCAATCACATGCTAGGAAATTTCTGATCTTTTGATTACCATGACAAATTCTTCTTGCATTGAATTTAATTGTCCGTCTTTGATATTCCTATCGTGTGCCATATTGATTCCTTGTTTCAACCTATCCTCAGGATGACGATCACTCGCTCTCAGGCAGCGGGTTCTAGCGCAGTACCAGGGAGGCCCGATCCGGCAGGAGGTCTTCCACCTCCGGCTGCGGGAGCAGCAGTGGCAGATCCGGCAGGTCTTCCACCTCCGGCCGTAGGAGCAGCAGTGGCAGATCCGACAGTTCTTCCACCTCCAGCTGAGGGAGCTGCTACCACAGTTCCTGCCCTTCCGGCGGGAGCAGCAGCAGCAGCAGCGACGATTCCGGGAGGTCTTCCACCTCCAGCAGCGGGACCGTCTATGGTTATTCCTGATGTTCTTCCACCGCCGTCTCCGATACCGGCAAATGCTCAGGGTATGATGGCCCTACTGCAGCAGATGCTGTAGATGCAGAGAGCACAGGCAGAGGCACAGCACCGTCAGGCAGAGGTGCTGCGACAGACGATGGAGAACTCGCACCAGTTAGCTATGGCAGCAGTGGAGAGAGGTGCACCGGCTACAGTTCAGGGAGCACCAGCACAGCAGCAGGGCCAGGGGAGGCCCGTTATGCATCTCGACTTCAGAAAGATGAACCCGCGGAGGGTACAGAGGGTATCCTATACGCGGACGACTGGCTAGAGGATGTCCAGCGGAGTCTGGAGTTGGCAGAGGTTCCGAGAGCTCTGTGGGTGACTTCTGCAGCGAGCCAGTTCTTTGACATAGCATTGACTTGGTACCGCACGGATCCGCGTACGTCGGTGAGAGGTATATCTTGGAAGGACTTTAGAAAACTCTTTAAGGAGAAGTTCTACCCAGATGTAGCCTTGACAGCTCTGGAGGGGCAGTTTGTTAGTTTGGTGTAGAAGAACTCGTCGGTGGACGAGTACGCAGCGGAGTTCTTCCGTCTGAGCAGGTTTGCACCCAGTTTGGTTCAGGATGAGGGGTGCAAGGCCCGGAAGTTCAGGAGGGGTCTCATTCATGCAGTGCGCACTCGCACATCTGGGCGACGAGACGCGACATTTGAACAGATCTTAATGGAGGCTCAGATTGCAGAGGAGGACTTCGGCCTCAAGCCGAAGAGGAGCAGTGACGCTTTGGGATCCAGTTCGAGTGCAGGGCCAGCAAAGTGCCCACATTTCTAGCAGAGGCAGTTCCAGCAGCATCAGCCTCAGTTACAGATCTAGCAGGCACCGGCGCGTGCCCAGCAGCATCAGGGTCAGGGTCAGGGACAGAGGCCAGCTACACAGTACAACTTCTGCGAGAAGCCAGGGCACACTAAAGAGGTGTGCAGGAAGAGATTGGGCGCCTGCTTATATTGTGGGGCGTCCGATCACCAGCTGAAGGACTGTCGTATTCGCGGAGTCAGAGGAGGTCAGGACGGAGCACAGCCAGCCAGAGGACCAGCAGTTCAGCAGAGGGGTCCTCCACTTCAGACTCAGCAGCAGCATTTTCAGCAGCACTAGAGGGGAGCCCCTGCGGGCAGAGTGTTTGCCCTGACAACAGGAGAGGAGGCAGAGCCAGTAGGCGATGTAGTGGAAGGTCATGTTCTTCTCGATTCATTTCCTGCATTTACCTTATTTGATTCCGGTGCCTCGCATAGCTTTGTGTCTGTCTCCTTTGCTCTGAGACACAATATTATTGCTGAACCCTTGGGTAGGACATGCAAGATATTGACCGGGGGAGGCATCATCCTGGTCAATAATATCTGCAAGGGGCGGAGAGTTACTGTAGGAGGCCGAGTTTTGGGTGCGTGCTTGCTCGTAATGCCCCTTATGAGGTACGATGTGGTACTCGGAATGGACTGGTTGAGCACGCACCATGCTACTATAGATTATAGAGGTGGTAGGATTTTGTTTAGGCCGTCGGGAGAGCCAGAGGTTGTGTTTTCCAGAGGAGCAGCTGAGCCGGTAGATGGGTTCTGCGGAGCTTTACTGGCGGGGCAGGCATTGTCGCATCCGTTGATTGCTGATTTCATGGATGTTTTTCCAGAGGAGTTGCCTGGGATGCCGCCGGATAGAGACATTGAGTTCTCTATAGACCTAGTGCCAGGTGCTGAGCCCATTTCACAGCACGTCTATAGAGTCAACAACAGCGAGTTGGCGGAGCTGAAGAAGCAGGTCGATGAGCTGCAGGACAAGGGATTCATTAGATCCAGTTCATCACCTTGGGGAGCGCCAGTCCTGTTTGTACCGAAGAAGGATGGTATGAAACGTATGTGTATCGATTATAGGGCGCTCAACAACCTTACTATCAAGAATAAGTACCCATTGCCGAGGATCGACGACTTATTCGATCAGCTGAGCGACGCCAAGGTGTTTTCGAAGATAGATCTGAGATCCGGCTATCATCAGCTGAAGGTGAAGAAGGAAGACGTTCCAAAGACAGGTTTTTGGACTCAGTACGGCCAGTACGAGTTCACAGTGATGCCATTTGGGTTGACCAACTCCCCAGCTGTGTTCATGAACTTGATGAACAAGGTATTCCATCAGTACCTTGACAAGTTCGTGGTGGTCTTCATAGACGACATCCTGGTTTACTCGAAGACGCCAGAGGAGCACGAGGAGCATCTGAGGATTGTGCTCGAGACCTTGAGAAAGGAGCAGTTGTATGGGAAGTTGTCGAAGTGTGAGTTTTTCCTGGACCAGGTCGAGTTCCTGGGTCATGTTGTGACCGAGCATGGGATCTCAGTAGACCAGAAGAAGATTGCTGCAGTAGAGTCTTGGTCTATGCCCAGTACAGTTGTCGAGATTCAGAGCTTTCTGGGATTAGCGGGCTACTATCGGAAGTTTGTCCAGGATTTCTCGCGGATCGCGGAGCCGATGACTAGACTCACCAGGAAGGACGTGGAGTTCATCTGGACTGAGGAGTGTCAGGCCGCCTTCGATGAGCTGAAGAAGAGGTTGACATCAGCTCCTATCTTGACATTGCCGTCTGGGATCGGTGGTTTCTCGATTTACAGCGACGCTTCTGGTCGGGGTCTGGGTTGTGTACTTCAGCAGCACGGGAAGGTAATTGCCTATACATCTAGGCAGTTACGTCCTCACGAGAAGAACTACCCGACTCACGATCTGGAGTTAGCCGCTATCATCTTTGCCCTGAAGTTGTGGAAACACTATCTGTACGGAGAGCGGGTTGAGATCTTTACTGACCACAAGAGCTTGAAGTACGTGTTCACTCAGAAGGAGCTGAACATAAGGCAGAGACGTTGGCTCGAGTTGATGAAGGACTTTGATATCGCCTTGCAGTACCGTCCAGGGAAGGCCAACGTAGTCGCAGATGCCTTGAGCAGGTATCCAGTGGCTATGTATCTGACATCAGACCGTCATCTTTTGGCTGACCTGGATAGTTTGGGAATCGAGGTGATCATTCCAGGCATGGAGGTACAGATGTAGGGTTTACAGATTCAGTCTGAGTTGATGGACAGGGTCAGATCAGTGCAGTTTGATGATGTTGCCCTGAGGAGCATCAGGGAGCAGGTGCTGAGAGGGTTGCTTGATGATTTCTCCATTGCCGAAGATGGGTCGCTGCGGCACGGTGCTAGACTGTGCGTTCCGAGTAGAGAGCTTCGGGAGGAGGTTCTTCAGGAGGCTCATCGCTCTCAGTACTCTATGCATCCTGGTGCCAACAAGCTGTACAGAGACCTGAGAGAGCACGTTTGGTGGTACGGCATGAAGCGCGAGGTGGCTCAGTTCGTATCTCACTGCTTGGTTTGTCAGCAGGTGAAGGCCGAGAGGCAGAGGCCTGGTGGATTGCTACAGCCACTACCCATTCCCGAGTGGAAGTGGGAGCACATCACCATGGACTTTGTGTCCGAACTTCTACGGTCTCCAGGAGAGAAGGATGCGATTTGGGTCATAGTTGATAGATTGACCAAATCGGCCCACTTTTTGCCTTTTAAGGTAGGTTTGTCTACGGAGAGGTTGGCAGCGCTGTATGTTCGTCAGATCGTGCGATTGCATGGGGTTCTTGTGAGCACAGTTTCAGATCGAGATAGCCGTTTCACTTTCCACTTCTGGAGGAGTTTGCAGGCTAGCTTGGGCACCTCGCTCAAGTTCAGTACTGCTTATCACCCCCAGACAGACGGGCAGTCGGAGAGGACTATCCAGACTTTGGAGGATATGCTTCGCACGTGTGTGCTAGATCTCGGGGGTTCTTGGGAGGACCATCTCCACCTGGTAGAGTTTGCTTACAACAACAGCTACCAGGCCAGTATAGAGATGTCGCCATTCGAGGCTCTATACGGACGGAGATGCTGTACTCCCTTATCTTGGGACGATGTTGGCGAGAGGGTGCTGCTTGGACCAGAGATGGTGGTGGATGCTGCTTAGAAGGTCCGGCTTATTAGAGACAGACTTCGGGTGGCTCAGGATAGGCAGCGGCATTGGGCCGATAGCCACCGGAGACCGTTAGAGTTCGAGGTTAGTTTCAGTTCCTGTTTGTGCTTGTTTGTGTTTTGTCTATCCTGTGTGCTGAGTTTGTTTTATGTCTAGGCTGGCGCTTTGGTGTTCCTGAAGATTTCTCCGACACGGGGCACGATTCGCTTTGGCGGGGGCGGGAAGCTTAGTCCGAGCTACATCGGACCTTTCACCATTCTTGAGAGGGTCGGTGCAGTGGTGTACCGGCTAGACTTGCCGCCTACGCTAGCGGGGGTACACAACGTGTTTCACGTGTCGCAGCTGAGACGGTACATGGCGGACCCCAGCCATGTATTGGATCATTCAGCGATCGAGGTGGGGCATACTCTTCACTATCCAGAGCAGCCAGTTGAGATTCTGGATCGTAGGGAGAAGGTGCTCCGGAACCAGGTTATACCCTTGGTTCGCGTTGCATGGAGACATCACTCTCCAGTTGAGTCTACCTGGGAGAGAGAGGACGACATACGGGAGCGTTTCCCCTATCTCTTCGAGCCCTGAGGTATAATTTCTGTTTCTGTATTGTGATTCATTGTATGTTTGTTTTAATTTTGAGGACAAAATTTTTTTAGGTGGATAGATTTGTCACCCCCAGTTTTCACAAACAGGGGTATTTTGGTAATTTTCCACTTTAAAAATTATTTTGGAATTATTTAATTATTATTTGTATTATTTTGGGGTTATTTGAATCGGGTTCAAATTTCAACTCATTTCGACTTCTTTTGACTTGTTTCGGGGACCCGGGTAGTTTTGACCTTAGCGGGCCCACACACTAGCTAGCCATGGCCCACAATATTACAATCAAAAGTTAGAGGGATTTATCATGACTCCATGGATTAGGTTAGAGCTAATTAGAACACTAGATTTACATTGTTAACCCCCAAACCCTAAGTAACCTTGTGTAGGACTAATAGAACAATTAGAGGGGCAAACTTGTAATTACCAAAAAGGGGGAAATAGGCTTGCTTGGCCGGCCACTAGGTGTAGGGGTGGGAAGGAGAGAGAAACCACTTTCCTTTCATTCTCATCCACTTTTTCTTCTTCTTCGCCAAAGGCTCCTTCCACTTTTGAAGCTCACCATTGATTTCTTCTCCAAACTTGGTAATCTCTTCTCCAAATTTGTTTCTCTTCTCATGTAGATTGGTTAGGAACCCAATAGGAATGATTCCCATGGTGGAGTCTCCATTAGAGACTATTTTTGTGTCCTTTGGATATTTCTAGGGGTGTCCACATGTAGGATTGTGTCCCAATAGGAAAAACCCTCTTTTGGACACATGGATATTAATGTATATTGATTTTTGTGTTGTTCTTGTTTATATTCCAGATTTTTGACATGTTTTGGAATGAGTTTCTCCATGTATCTTAATGTATCATATTCATGTTTTCATTTGATTATATATATGTGGTTATATATATATATATATATATATATATATATATAAAAAAAAAAATATATATATATATATATATATATATATATATATATATATATATATATATATATATATATATATATATATATATATATATGGCTTATATATATATAATGGTGGATATTGTGTTGGTTGTGTGATGTTGTGGGCTTGGGGGAGAGCAGTAGGTTTCGGCCAAGAGGGGGAAAGGGTTGGTGTTGGTGTTGGTGTGGTTATTTGTGTTAGTAGTGGTGGTGTTTGTGTGTTTGTTTGTAAGGTGGGAGAGTTAGAGATGAGTTTGTGAGAGTGGGTTTTGATGAGGCAAGTAGGGGGAGGGATAGCTGCTGAATCCAGCATGTTAGGAGGGGGAAAACAGCTTCATGACAGCCCCATTTTCCTTCATGGCAGCCCCTACTATTTCCTTCCAAAACAGTCCAACATACCCCCTTAAAACCATCCAAAATCAGTCCAATTTTCACCCTTCATAGCTGCCCTTTCACCTATATTTTCTGTCCACACAAATCACTAAATGACAGCCCCAAAAACCCACCTAAAATCAGTCCACAAGTCCACAAAAATCTGTCCTTTTTACCAATGTGTGTGTGTGTGTATTTGTGAGATGTGTGTGTGTGTTTTGAGAGGTATTAGTGAGTGATACTAGTATCCTATAGCAAAGCCTATATCTAACTAGTAGGAAACCTATTAGGAAACCTATAGAGAAGTCTATGAGAGGGAGAAGTGCCATGTGAGTGTTGTGTATGAGTGGGTAGAGGAGTGTGGTATAGAAAAGGGTAAATTCATGAGATAGAATAAGGTAATAGGGTAAATCACTACCCCGTATCCTAACATGGCCTAGATACTTAAGATACCCAAAATTCTTGGTAGGTAAACCTTAGATAGGTTGATATCTAGCTACCCTAAGGAGCCTAGGCTAGTATCATGGGTATTTGCAAGGTTTTCTTGGGTTTGGGCAAGGTATCGGGATTTACCTTAGAAGGGTAAATACTAGTTTTGCCAAGAAATAGGATATTGGTGTTAGAAGTCTAAGATAGAGTTAGGACTTGTTTTCCATGGTTGGTAATGATCAAATATGGTACTCAAAGACTAGTTTTGACGTTGGTTGACCTTTTTGACCAAAAGTCAACAAAAGTCAACCGAGAGTCAAACTTAGCCTTTAAGCGACCCGATTTGACCGAAACCAACCCAGAATTGACCAGTTGACTGAAAGTCAATAGTTGGTCAACATTAGACTAGTTTGACCTAGGGTTGACCTAGGGTTGACCAGAGTTGACCAGAGTTGACTTTTTGACCAAAAGTCAACTGTAAGTCAACCGTTGATCCCGATTGACCTAGTTTGACTTGGAATGACTCCCAGTGACCTAGTATGACCTAGTATGAACCAGTATGGCCTAGTATGACTCAGTTTGACCTAGTATTGACTTAGACTTGCATTCATGGATTATATTAGTTTCCTTTTTCAGTGTTAAGCCCTGTTTGATTCATAGTATCTTATTTTAGGTTTGTGATCACTCTGAGCGTCTGTTCACTCTATCAGCTCAGGACCACAGGCGAGTACATTCACTGATAGTTTTCATTGTCTTGATATCTACTATATCCGATTCAGTGGTAGTGTCTTACTTGATTCTCGACACGATAGTTCACGGACTAGTATTATCGGATTCCGGTCATAAGATGTCATTCTTGGATTTCTTGGGATACTGGTACTTGTTGGTCTTGATTCTTGTACTTGTATTGATGCCGATTCCTGAAGAGGACTTGCTCCCCTCTTAGGGAATCCCGCGTCATGACGTGCTATGTCCGGATCCGTAATACTATTCGGGGATGGGGGAATTATTAGGGGTTATGTGATCAAGCCTTCCTGTAACTATACATTGCTAGCGTCACCCTCACCTCACGTAGGGTGTTGCAGACACCCTTTACCAGTTATCCAGGTTAGACGACATGATTCTCCGTTGAGTACACCGCGGATTGCCGGGCCAAGTGGATAACCATCTCTTGCTTCCCTAGCCGATCACATATCGCTCTAATAATTCAAAAATACCTTTTTATATTTATTGTCATCTCTTATATTCCAGTTGCAGCTTTACTTACTGTACTTTTACCATGCTATGATTCATTCTCATATACTCTATCTGTCTTTTATACTGTACCATGGTTATGGGACTAAGTTCTGTTTGGAAGAAGGGTTACAACCCCGGTCCTTGTTTGGTTTAAGGGTTGTAACTCGGCTTTCAAATGGTTCCCAAATCGCCAATATCTTTGTCTTGTATTTCATTATTACTGTCTCTTATAGTATTTCTTAATTCATATGGAACTACTGTTGGTGTTTTGTACTTGCTCATTTTCCTGACAGGATACCGTTGACAAATTTTACAGATGACTCTGAGACTGACTGCCCGACCTACTACGGGGTTGAGTCGGATGAGCTAGACTTAGACCGTGGCTTATTGGTAGAGCCACTGGACTTCGCTCACCCTGTGTAGCTTAGTTAGTTAGGTTTGCCTGGCCTGCGAGCCAGCTAGTATATTTTCAGTTTGTAGTATCTTATACTTATATTATCTGAGACTCTGGTTGTTGTGTTAGCTATAACTTGTGGATTTTGGACTCGTTTCCTGTTTTATTCTATCATATCTCTGTTCCATGCTATCTACCTTAGTTTGATATATGTGATTGAGACTGTATTGCTATGCTACCTCCGTTCGGAGTGTATATACTGTACAGGTACATTTATCTGTTTAGTCGTAGTATTTACAGACCCTATATACAGCGTTCTACCGTCGATTCTGCGGCGTAGGCTGGACGTAACCACGTGCTCGTGCCCCTCTTCAGGGTGCGGGTCGTGACACTAAGTTCGTTAAAATATATGTCAACAGATCCGATTTTTCGATACGAACCCAACCATATGTCCAAAGTTGGATTTCGGCGGGCCGTGCACAAAATTGCCCGTTGAGTCGGACCGTGGGGCCCAAAACGACGGTACGATTCAACTGTCTCAGAATTGGACCAAACTTGGCATACAGGACCAGAAAAATGATACAGTCCTGTTGGCATAAGTTTTGTCTCGATCCGACGAACGTGCACAAAGTAATTGGAGAATTTACACAGAGGCCGATACGGTGAATTTCGACGGATACGCATCAAATTCGTCGCGCACACGCGACCAATTTGAATTCCGTCAAAGCCCACACGACCATGAAGCTGTTACGCACCTTTCGATGCTTTCGTTCGTGACCACGTTGCCCGGAATGGCGGGACGCACGTCGTATCGAAGGTTTTTCGTAACTTTTAATATTTTAAAAATAGGTTTTTGACATTTTTGGGATTCAGTTTCCTCGACCGATAGTCAGTCAAATAACAATCTACAAAAAGGGTTCTAGATTTGTATAGGTTGTTTAAAACATTGTTCAGAAGGTTGACCAAATCGGTCGCTAGATCGATCGGAATCGATCCTCCAACATGGGTTCAGGGACTGTTTTAATACTCTATTTTTGGACAGTTTTCGACCAACTTTGTGTCGATCTTGCAGACAGGTTGCACGATTATACCAAAAACTAACTAGTAGGGTTTGAAGACGGTTATGTTGAGAGCGTACCGGAAGAAGCGGATCCCAAAATGATTGAGCGTGCGTCGAGAACGCACGATGCGAAGTCAGGTCTTAAAACTGCTGCTACTCCTCTGCTCCGACGCGCGCGTGCGATCCTGGCCGCCGGCGGTGCCTCGCGGTGGTGCGCGACCGTCGGGGGGCCGCCCAGGTTAGGGGGAAGGGTGGCGTTATGGTTTTCGAGTATTTTCTCTCGATTTCACTCTCATTCTCTATATATAAATCGCGGGGTCGGCTCCTCGGGTTCGCGTATGGGGAGGGGGCGGGTTATGAATTCTCCTCGCAGGGGTTTCGGCCTGTGGGCTGAGGGAAACCGTATGGGTTTTCTTCTTTTTATTTATTAGAGTTCTTCTTATTTCTTTTCTTTTGCATTATAAATAACTAAGCATGACCATTCGTCGCTCTGAAATAAGAAAGGCAGGTAGATAAGGAAGAATAATCGAGAGCAAATATGAAGCTTCAGGAGCGGTAGAGGGTATCCCTGATTGGATATCAATCGTTGGTTGGATGAACCTTGGATTTTTATCTATATAGACTGAACAAGATTCCAATGATAAAACTATTCCTACTAGATTAGGGTATTCTAGAATAGGTTTCTATCCAAGGGGTTGAGTTAGTTGCCCATCAGGTTGGTTAGCTAGGTTCATAAAGTCCGAAATATGCCTTCAGTGACTTTTGTGTTTAAGTATCACATGAGGCCTCAATTGGGTGACACACTAGTGGCATATGCGTAGTAGGCTTCAAGTAGATCAAAACTATATATTGGGTCGAAGGAATTGGGTCGGGGTCGAGGCTCTAATGGATGTCAGAAATTATACCGGTACGATAAGTGTTATAGCTAGTCCTTTTGACCTGAAAGTTGTACCATAAAATAGAGTACAAGGGGACGCGTTTGAGTAGGACATGTTATACCTAGATGAAGGTAGACTCGTCTAGATCTTGCATATGAAATTTGTTGGAAGGTAACCGCTGGTCTCGTGCTCCGAATATTAATGACACGGTCGGGGACACAAAGTGATCTAAGTGGAAAGTGGGAGTCCATGGGGCACTAATTATCATGCTAAGGGAAATTATTCTAATCAATCGATAATCCTTGGATATCTCAAAATTTTAGAAGGCTTACAGTCTATCCACCTTAGGAGCTAGGACATAGTTTTAGGAATAATAAGGTCAGAAGGGTTCCTAAAGTCCGAATATTGTACCTCGACCCATGTTAATAGAGAATAAGGCACGGCGTAACGGTTACGGTAGATATAAGTCAAGTCAAGGGTCGTTCCTTACTAAATGGAAAACGAGTGTGTAATATAACACATGGTTGAAAAATTGAATGATCTACCCGTCCATAGTGTACAAGAGTTATCGACGGGGTAACCATCTCTAAGGCAAAAAGATTTCTAACAACTGAGTCGTAAATTTCTATTTGTGTCAAACCTGCCAGACTATTGTCACAAGGGTTCTAGTTAAAGCAAGCTTCAAACAAACAATTAGAGGCTCACAACAGTTGGTATCCTTGAGAATATGTAGTCTCCTAGGTTGGAATTTGATCAAATGAAATATCCTAATCATTCTCGGACTCTAATGACTAGAAGATCATGATAGTAGGTTTAGGGTCGAAGAGAGGACGGGTAACTCAAGGCAAGGTTCTAGTCACATGGCTGGCCGATGGTAGCTATACTCGCGTACACAACTATCATAGCCATAGGGATACTATGTATCTATATATCAAATACGAGTGTTCGTCTTTCCAATTAGTGAAAAACGAAAGTATTAAGGAGTTTAAGAAGAATGTCACTGAGTACAATTACGTGATTCAAAGGCGAATGTATAATTCAAGAGGATTTATCAAAGCAGTTGCGGATGAGATCCTAGAGACATCGACATCTCAATCCACGTAGGGCAATTAGATGAAGAGCGAACCAAATGCATCATGGTTGATCAGACCATAATACAATGATTCTGATTAAACGATATGTTAGCGGGCGTCCCCAATAAACATATGTCTCGAATCAAGCTCGATAAAAGAGTAAGCTTGCAAAACTAGGCTGTAATAGCAGCATTAGTCAAGATAGTCCAAATATAAGTAGGCGAGATTTTTGGGAAAGAGGCACAAGTAGTTCGAGTTTTGAGAAAATTTAAATCCTTACCTGGTGTTCTTGCCTATACAGTCAACTTCTATCTTCTCATTCCTAAGGCCTTGGTCGACCTATGGGTTATGGACCTCTAAATCTTATATTTTAGGTAAACCTATTAGTGTCAGTCAATTACCTTGTTAATAAATCACGAAGACCACGGAATGCTAGGTCGGGAGACGTGCTATCCAGCTTTACAGAACTTTTATTAGTTTCGGCTTTGGATCCTATGGGACACACCGGGCATCTTTCTATTCTCTATAGTATCCTAAACTTGTAATCACATCTGAAGTTATTTCATCGAGAATTATGCCTCGCCTATATACTCTGGCTGTTACAAACCTTTGGTTTCGTGATTCAATCGTGATAGGCTATCGGGTACTCTACCTTACATTGACACAAGAGTATCTAAGATCTAAAGAGGTCAACTAGGACATAGTTTTAGCAATGATCCATAACCTACAATTCTTCGAAAGGATTTCAATTCTATGGATTGTGTCTCGCTAGTGCGTTGTTGGCTGCAGTGAACCCATATTCTCCACTCTCCAATAATTGACGACAGTGTGCTGCTGTCCAACAATTATTAGTTAACTAACATTCTTTTAACCGTATCCGTAAAAATTCCTGAGCTTCTAGAGATTCAAACAAGTTGACTAAAAATAAAGCGTAGGTATTTGTCCTATCAGTCACAACACTTAAAATAAAAGATTTAACATGAAGGAAATAACTAAAGACAAAAGAAATACAACCATTCTAGTATCTATTTCATATGCATTTCAATGGTTGAGGGAAAATCTCGAATCAATCTACCTCGAGATTCGTATATGAATAGCAGAATTAGAAATTATAAACCAGTTCCTTACAGCAAAATAGAATTTAAAAACAGGCAATTCTAACTCATGAAGTGATATTTATATCTAATAGAGCAAAGAAAATTGAACATGTTATCAAGATTATAGCCTTGATTCTAGGGAAAGCCTAACTAGCCAAGTGAGTAGTATACCCACGTTGGATCATGTCGTCATATCAAGAGTAATAGTGTTTCTATAGAGATCTGGCAAGTCCTCTGAATTCAATAATTCCTAAATAGCATGGCCTATCTAACAACCTTAACTACCCAATCGGTCAATTTAAACAAGGGACTCCTAGTCCTAGTCATTCCTTTAAATCATTTCAACCTAACTTGTGAATGAGCATTTCCTAGTCCCAAGCTCGCAATAGTACGACTAACGTACCATCACGAGTTCGCAATAATTTGCAAAATCTGACCTGCATGGGCCACCACAAAAATTTGTCACGGCTCGCACCCGCCTTTTCGGATACGAGACGTGTCCAAGCCAGCCTACGTCGCAGAGTCGGCGGTAGAACGCTGTCAAGTCCGCAAGAAATAAATGCTCAAAATATAACATTTGCTGCTCATTCACATTTCTAAATTTATTACAACATTTACAACATTTATATTTAAAGAAAATACAAGATTTTACAATTAATGAAATTGATACAACTGCTATCTATTTCTAGGTTTCTTTCTGCAAGTATCCTGAATCCCCCAAGCTAAGTGAAGCCACAGCTAACCTAAAAAATGATGGTTTCCAGTCAGGAATGGAACAAGTACACAAACCGACGGCAATACAAAAACATAATAGAATTAACAAGACATGAAAATAACATATGAGAGATAAAAACTAGAAGGTAACTGATGACATGGCACGGTAGAGAAGAAGAAGGAAAAATAAATAAAAGACATCTACCTATGTAGTATGAAATATCCGTTTCGACATGTGAACGGCTGGGGGTAAATTCGGCACCCTGTACGTGTCGTGTGCAGCTGCTATTCTCCACGAAAGACACGGGAGAGTTCTGGGTAGTCCACATGTCTACTAAGATATTTCCCCTCCCGACTACTCCGTGTGACGAGCGTTTCAACAAACATCAAGATATATGTATAAACATGAAATGAAAAGACTACTATGAATCGAAAGCAATCAGAAAGTGCACTTGCCTGGGGTCCTTAGCTGGAGAAACCAACAATACTATACCACTAAATGAGCCACAATCAGTCAACATATGCAGAAGTCTCCAGATGCTGAAATAAATAGTACCAACACTCTCAGAATAGTCAAATTAGCTAGGATTGCCTGTCCTTAAGTCCAATTACGGACACAGGGGCAAAACGGTAATTTCGGGCCAAAACGGTATCCGTCGTTGGACCCGCTTTGCACCAAAAAGCGTGCCAGAGTCAACGGTCTCTAAGGTTGTCAAACTATATGTTAACAGGTCTGATTTTTCGATACAAACCCAACCGTATGTCCAAAGTTTAATTTCGGCGGGCCTGTAGGGTGTGAAAAATTCTGACACGCTGACATAAGACCAAGTCAACCAATGGCCATACGCTCAGCCAAAGGCCATACGCTCAGTACAAAAGTCATACGCTCAGTAAATATATTATTATTTCTCGACTGACAGCATAGCATACACTCAGTGGACAATGAATCTGACACTTCGTCTTTCGTGCAAAGAACAGCTGTCTTAGGAGAATTAACCGTCGTATGGATTTTCGAGAGTTAATTTCGTCTTTTACGAAGACAGCTCATTAGCCATCATAAATGCACAGCCATCATTACTGTCATTTCTGACAGCCTGTCAGCCGTCATATCTGCAACACGACGCTCGAGAGATATTCGTCAGTTATTAGGAGATATGGCGTATTTGAGAAGATTGAGGACAGCCACGTGTCTACTTCCCCAGTCATACGACTCTTCATCAAGGTAGCGTATGGACTTCATACGACTCCTAATCAAGGCAGCGTATGGACTTCATACGACTCCTCATCAAGGCAGCGTATGGACTTCATACGACCCCTCATCAAGCAGCGTATGTACTTCATACGACTCCTCATCAAGCGAGCGTATATAGTCCATACGACTTATTGTCATCCAAGACAGCGTATGGACTCCATATGACTCCTCTTCAAACAAGACAGTGTATGCTAGGTATGCTTCTCCAAAAGATAGCGTATCAAAGCAAATGCATTCAGAATTACTTCAAATGTACAGTCAACACACGTTCTCATGTGTCCTGTATTCGGTTACCCACTCACTCAGAAGTTATGCAATATGGCATTCATGCCATCAATCTCTCCTGGATATACTCCACTACTCTCAACCGCACTCCAACGTGTCTCTACCAAAATTCGCCACGCGTCCCTGCAGTTATGCACACATCAAGTAACTGACTGAGCGTATGCCCAGAGCAGTTATCCAGAATTCTATAAAAGAGAGTTTCTTCACCTTCAACAGAGACACATTCAATTCAGAGAGAACAGAGAGATTGCCTAGTTGCTATCCAAGTTCTTCGAGATTCGAGCCTTCTTCATCGCATCGTCCAAGGGATAAAGTGATCGTCTTCTAGATCAGATTCCTACAGTTGTAATTTTCTCAGAAATATAATAAATAAATAGAATTTATTTATGGAAAACAAATTGGCGACTCTGCTGGGGAAAGCTGTCTCCTATAACGAGATGGCAACAACTCAATGCGATACTTCGTCGATCGGTTCGACGAAGAAGACCATGGTCGTGCAATTCGACCAATCTGCTTACGAAGAAATGCTCAAGGCGAAGGAGGTCCGAACTGCTTCCTCCGCTTCTTTTTCTGCCAAAAAGAAGGGACGTTCTGTCTATGTCCCTAAGTCTTCTCCGGTGGCCCGAGACGCTTCTGTCACTTCCCACGCTGACAAGAACATGTCTCCAACATCAGAGAAGCACTCCTCGGCTTCTCTGAATACAGCAACAGTGGCTTCTCCTAGTCACGCTGACAAAATTGGTTCTTTAGCCAAGGCAGCGTATTCAAGGAAACCCATCTCTGGACATGTCAAAGTCTCTTCTTCTTCTACTCCTACGACAGCAGTCGGCTCTTTAGCCATTAATGAATCTGTACGTATGGCAATCATTGACCAACCATACGCTAGTCAAAAGACAGCGTATACTCTGAAGTCAGCGTATGCCAACCAATCCAGTCCTTTGACTGTCTCTCAAGGCCATGCTGGGGGTTCTCTTCCACAGAATATACAAATGATTCCCCCACAACTTGCGCATCTTGTGCCAACCAAGGAGAACGACTCTTTAGTCAACTCCTCTGCTCCTAAGGTTTTTACCTCTGGGGTTAATTTGACTAGTACTCTTACTAGATCAAATAAAGGAAAATGCCTTTTGGCTACTTCCTCTAAAGATGGATTATTACCGACTCCCAGTCGGAATAATGTTCATCTCCCTTCTCTCAAAATTTCTCGATCCGAGAAAGGCAAATTGCAAGTATCCAGGACTGATACCAAAATTGTATTTCCTATGGACCTTCGTAACAAGCTTAACCAAAATCGTCTCGGTTCGATTTCTGACATAAAGAAGCCTTCTCAAACTAGGACAAGTATAATGGACCCTGATGCACAATATGCTAAGAACTATATCGCTCAGATCAATCGGTCTTTATACATTCAAGAACCAAAAAGACAGAAGAATAAAAGATAAGTTTCTACACAGAAACTATCTTCAAATACTTCCCAGTCTGTTTCCACAGATCTCCGGGAACATCTGCAAAACAAGCTGAAAATTAATACTCCATCTGTCTCTGACATTGCTCATATTCGTCATAAAGAGCATTGTTGTAACTTCCAACCTCGAGTCGTGATCCAGTGTTGTTGTTTACCGAAAAGACGATCTGTCTTCGAACGGATTCAACATAAACCAATACCAGACGAAGACGAACCTCTTTATGCTTCCGTCAATATGACCTCTAGAAATACTAGGGGTAGAATACGATCTGATTCTGAAGACGGTGTTTACCTCGGCACCCGATCCAGAACCAGAGCTTCGATCAGTGTCTCTTCTTCTCATCCAGATGATAATCCTGAGATCACGGAGGACTTCCTAGGAGAGTCCAACTTCCCAGTATTAACTCCCGTGAATAGCCCCGGGAAAGATACTGATTCTCATAGCGATGATTCGGAACAGACTGTTTCATCGTCAATACCTCGAATAATTACCACTTACATGGTAGATGGCAATCACGAACCTTCAACTAGTACTGAGGCTCATGAACAAAGGATTTCTTCCTTAGAACAACAATTACGAGCCATGGCGGATACATTGACTTCTATGCATACACTTATGCAAGCTCAGCAACAAACTCAACAAGTTCAACAAACAACACCACCAGTGGTATTAAACACTCCCGTTGCCCCCAAACCTGGAACCTTCTACTATTCCGGGGGTATAGTCTAATGTTCATGTACAGCCCACTCCAAGTCAGTCCGGAGCTGCGGGTGGTACATATGCTGCAGTCCCTCCTCCTAATTATGCTCAGCAAGCAACGACACCGCAATCTTCCGGAGCAGTCATTGAAGAGTTGAAGAATCTCCGGTCTCAATTCGAAGCGTTCAAACAAAAGGACGGCCTACAAAGATTAGGTATCACGCAGCCTTACCCCATACAATGGAAGGAGGTATCGTACCCCCCAAAATATAAGCCTCCAACCATCTCTTTCTTTGACGGGACCACCTCCCTAAGTCAATTCATCAATCACTTTGAGGTGATGACTGATCAGTTGCAACCGAGCGATGCCCTCCTTACTCGGGTATTTGTTGGTTGTCTTAAAGGAACTGCTTATGAATGGTATCGAAGTCTCCCTGATGGGTGCATCACTTCGTTTGCCGGATTCAAACAGATGTTCCTGGAACAATTCTATGAAGGCATTAACGACATGACCATGTTGGCTCTTATACGAATCAAACAGAAAAATAATGAAAGTACTGAGAGCTTCATTGAAAGATTCAGAAGAGAAGCTCTAAAAATGCCTCTCGGAACTCCCGATGCCATCACTATCGACACTTGCAAGTCGAATCTCTTACCAATCATCAGCATGTGGACAGGATCCACTCAATTCCAAGATTGGCCTTCCTTCATCGTCAGTGCCAAAGCTGTCGAAGTCAGTGCCGAGACTTTCAAAGGTCTGGGGGTACACATGACTCCCAATGAATCAAGTCAAAATACTAGCAATAGTACACGACCCAACAATCGCAAAGGAAAAGAGACTCTCGAAGTCAATCTCTAGAGCAAAAATCAAGAGGTAATATCTGCCAAAACTACCCCCACTCCAACAAATCAACAACAGAGACCTCCTCGGCCGAAAGAAGAATACTCTTTTGACGACGACGATGTTCAAGGTATCTTCGAGTGTTTACTTAAAGGTAACAAGATACAACTGCCAGAGATCAAAAAGCCTGATGAAGCCAACAAAACGGATCATCCAAAATACTGTCCATATCACAGAATGCTGGGTCATACAATCCGGTCTTGCTTTGTGTTAAAAGGAAAGATCCAAGAAATGATCAAATCAGGAGCTGTGACACTAACACCTAAAGACAAGACAGTCACAGCAAATGTGATTTCAATGCAGTTCGGTGACTTCCCTCCGTTATTGGTGGAAAATGGGATTGTCCCTATCCCCACAGCAACCCTTGAAGTTGTGAATATACCACCAGCTCAGAATGAAGGACTTGTTCCAGTCACCACTAAAAAGGGAGAGATTATGTGGATCCACTCCGATTTAGTGACAGAGTTTGAAACGTCTCCCTCTTCTCCTCGGAAGGCTCCTTTGTCTAAAAAGAAGCCTGGAAAGACTAAGTCATGCCATATGACTTCTAGCATCACACCCAATCTTTCTCTAACCTCTACTTTCATCCTAGCAGGAAAATCACCCCATACAGAGGTAAAAACTGTACTTCGATCCGAAGACAGATACAAACATGCGTTTCATCTATATAGTTCACAATCTCGTGAATTAATGGCAAAGATGGGTTATGATCTAGCCACTGCTCCTGGTTTAAGCTCCGGTAAAGAACTCCGAGCACCTTTAGCTCTTACTTTGAGACATAATCAATCCCGTGTTGGCCTCGATTTCTGGACTGAAGCTCTCATCAAGCACCAAGAAACCAAGAACAAGATGAAGGATTGCAACATGGTTTCAATAGACCCTGAACTTGAGCCTGAAGTCGAAGCTCTCTCCGGAACCCGGTCAGGAAAAACATATCTGAAAGATTATGCTGAAGCTCCTGAGGAAACTCCTGATGTCCCTCCAGTTGCAGTTCCAGCACCCATCTCTAACGAAGGATCTTCAAATGCTCCGGCTGAAATGATTCCCTCTAAACCAACAACAGCCGACAAAGAAAAACAACCTACCCGTTTCGATAAACCAATCAAGAAGTCTCTTTCTCCCGGATTGCAGAAGCCATACAATTTTGACATTCTGGCTCAACTTGCTAACACTCCAGCCAGGTTGTCTATCTTCGAACTTTTACGTTTATCCAAGGAAACTCGAGAAACGTTAAGTGAAGCTCTACTGCAAGCAGACTCTTGCCTGACTCATCTGAAGAGGCCGGAAGCAGAGCCGATTACTTGCCTATATTGCAACAGTGTCTTGAAAATCATTCCAAACATCACTTTTACCCAAGACGATATGCTTCTAGAGGACAATCGTCATGATCGACCTCTCTACTTCACTGGGTATATTGACACGATGAAGGTAAACCGTATTCTAATTGATCCAGGATCAGCTCTAAGTATTATACCTAAGAGTCTCTTGGATGCCTTACGGATTCTAGTCCATCATCTAGTCAAGACAATCACTACCATTTTAGGGTTCAATCAAGGCAAGAGCGAAGCTCTGGGGAAAATTCGCCTAAAAATAAAAATAGGCAATTTTCGGGCGAGCGTCACATTCTACGTGATCGAGTTGGTTGGATCTTACAACTTACTCTTGGGAAGACCTTTTCTCCATGAACATCATATCGTCCCCTCAACTCTTCACCAGTGCTTCAAATACATTGATAAAAAGGGAGATGATTCAAAAGGAAGTCGCAGACATCAATCCTTTCAGAGGAGTCGAAGCCTACTACAGTGACTCTCGCATGTACAAAGATGAGTATTCAAAAGTCTTACAAGCTATGGATGATGATGAGACATCGAAAGCTGACACCTTTGTTATTCCTGTAAAAGGGCGTATCACTCATCCGCGGTCTACTAAATCATTTGAAGGAAGTACCACTTCATTGCCTTCCCAAGCTCCACAAAATTCACTAATAATCCCTGTCAGTGGACGCACCACTCTATCACTATATTCTCAGGCTAGAACAGACACTCTAGTCATTCCAGTCAGTGGACGCACTACTTATCCACAATCCTCTTCAAGGGAGCTCACCTCCTCTGAGCCTTTTGTTATCGACCTTAATCGAAACAAAACTCCGGCTCGCCCTTCTTCTCCCCCTTTAGTCATTAATTTGACTAAATCTACAAAGGCTCAGCCTTCTTCTGTAAATATAGCATCTGATATTAATAAAGCATCTCCTTTACAGTATATTGATGTTTGTAATCATGTACAAAGTTATTTACATTTGCTAGATAGCTTAGAGCCACTAACTATATGAGTTGTTCAAACTCTTCATACAGAAGTAACACTAGAGTCTGTACAAAATTCATACTTCCTTGTTCCTATTAGAAAGTCAAGAGAAACTCCAATATTCTTCTGCAAAGGGTCGCAGAATCCTCCTAATCTGGAAGATGACGACAAAAACGATGATACCGGAAGGTTACAATTACGTCGCTACAGTCAACAGTCCAAAAACATTATCAAGAATATGGGCTATGACTTCAGAACCGACCTCAGTAGGGGAAAAGAAAGAAGAATGCCTGTTCGAATTCCTCCTTTGAAATACGGAAGAACAAAAAATAGATTGGGTTACATTACTCCTACCCCTTTCATCAACACAGTCCATGAGGATCCAGAATCCAACGGAGACGGACGATCTGATTCTTCTGATTCCGACACAAGTATCGGCGATTTTCATCGTTCTATTCTATCCGCCAATATGGTCTCCGCCAACGGACCGCAAGAAAATGATGAAGATGAGGATGATTTTGAAATATCACCCGAATCGGAACAATGGGCTCAAAGATTGGACAACCAATGGGAATTCAGGTTTGAACAAAGAGAACCTCCTACTGAAGATAAATTGATCCAAATTGATGTTGGTGAGGAAGGGTCCCCCAAACCAATATTCATCAGCGAAAGTCTTTCAGAAACAGATAAGCAAGACATGATCAAGCTTATTCATGATTACATCGATGTCTTCGCTTGGAGCTACGAGGATATGCCAGGGTTAGATCCGAGGATCGCAACACACAAACTTAATATCATGCCGAATACGAAACCGGTCAAACAACAACAGCGACGATTTCGTCCAGACATTATGGATGCAATTGAAGCTGAAGTCAACAAGCTTATGGCCTCCGGATTTATCCGAGAGGAACAACATCCTGAGTGGGTGGCTAATATTGTTCCTGTTCTCAAAAAGACTGACAAGATCCGAGTCTGCATAGACTTTCGCGATCTCAATGCGGCTTGTCCTAAGGACGAGTTTCCTCTTCCAATCACCGATGTCATGATCGATAACACATGTGGTTTCGAACGAATGTCATTTATGGATGGGTATTCGGGGTACAACCAAATCAAAATGTTTCCAGACGACGAGAGACATACTTCTTTCAGAACGCCGATCGGTACATACTGTTACACAGTAATGCCGTTTGGTCTCAAAAATGCAGGAGCAACATATCAGCGAGCAATGAGCACTATATTCCGCGAACATCTCCGAAAAACAGTCGAATGCTACGTTGATGATATTGCAGTCAAGAGTCGACAAAAGGAGGATCATATCCAAGATTTGAAGACTATCTTTGATTTAATGCGTCAACATCAACTTAAGATGAACCCTATTAAGTCCTTCCTGGGCGTCTCTAGTGGTAAATTTCTCGGCTTCGTCATTACCGCTAAAGGTATACACGTAGATCCCGAGAAAATCAAAGCCATCCAAGAGATGCATCCTCCACGCACCTTAAAAGAGCTACGAGGATTTCAAGGAAGAATTGCTTATATCAGGAGATTCATATCCAATTTATCAGGACGCTGCAGACCCTTCAACAAACTTCTAAAGAAAGGTGTGTCCTTCGTCTGGAACGAAGAATGTCAAAAAGCATTTGACGATATCAAACAGTACCTCATGAACCCTCCGATTTTGGTACCTCCCGTCTCGGGAATACCATTCCTTCTATATGTTCGAGCCATGGATCATTCTCTCGATGCATTGCTCGCTTAGAAAAACAAAGATGGCCATGAACAGGCTATTTATTACCTCAGTCGCACAATGACAGGTGCTGAACCACGTTATTCTCCGATTGAGAAAGAATGCCTAGCATTAATGTTTGCCGTTCAGAAGACGCGACATTACATCATCGGTCAAACGATTCATGTCATTTCCAGAGTGAATCCCATCAGGATTATGATGAAGAAACCCGGTATTCTCAACTCCAGACTGGCTAATTGGGGAATCTTGTTAGCTCAATATGACATGCATTATATTCCTCAAAAGTCAGTTAAGGGACAGGCCCTTGCTGATTTCCTGGCAGCTCATGCAGTTCCAGAAGATTCTAAATTATATGATAAGATTCCAGATGAAATCATGGATTCAAATCATATTTCTGAAGAAACTCCTACCTGGCGTCTATTTTTTGATGGAGCGTCTAGAATAGGTCCCAATGGCGATATTGTCGTCGGAGTCGGGATTGTTCTTGTATCCCCGGAAGGGCTGACTATTCAGAGGGCTTATTCTCTGGATCAAGCGTGTTCAAACAATGTAGCCGAGTACAATGCGTTACTCATCGGTCTTCAACTTGCTAAACACCTGGACATTCAGTATTTAGAAGTTTATGGAGACTCCAAACTTATCGTCAATCAAATCAGAGGTACATATGAAGTCCGTCATCAGGATTTGATACCGTATCACCGAGCAGCACTCTCTATGGCCTCTTCCTTTGAAGGTTTCTTTATTGAACACGTTCGACGAGCCTGTAATACAGAAGCCGATGCTTTGGCTAATCTTGCCGCTGTGCTAGCCATACCGGTCAGACGTCAACAATTAATAGTGGTTTATAACCGGAAGCTATTCTACATCGAGAATAATTTGGCTTTGGGTTTTCCCTATGATCCAAACGAAAATTCTCTCAACCCTGATGAATTTAATTCCTCCAACCTTAACACTGGATTAGGGTTTGACAAAGCATCCTCGTCTTCTTCCGATTCTACTATGGAATACGTCTTTTCCAACAAAACAGAAGCAATAACCGAAGACTGGAGACGTCCATTTCTAGATTTTGTATTGTATGACATACTTCCTGATAATCCGAGCAAAGCAGCGTCTATTCGGCGTCGATCTCTCATATTCTATTATAATCATACGACAAAGACATTATATCGTCGGGCCTATGACGGTCTTCTCCTCCGATGCATCGCTGGTGAGGAAGCGCAACAGATTATCCGAGAAGCACATGATGGTGTTTGCGGAGCCCATCAACCAGGTCCTAAACTTTAAGATCGCATCCGACGTATGGGTTATTATTGGCCCACGATGGTGGCTGACGCCATTCAATATGCCCGAAAATGCAAAGCCTGTCAAATCCATGCAGACTTTATCTATCAACCGTCAGAGTTCTTACACCCGACAGTGGCATCATGGCCCTTCGAGGCCTGGGGCATGGACATCATTGGTCCCATCAACCCACCATCATCAAAAGGACACCGGTTCATTCTAGCAATAACCGACTACTTTTCCAAATGGGCTGAAGCAATCCCGCTATCCGAAGTCAAAACTTCCAATGTCATCAACTTCGTCAAGCATCATGTCATCTATCGATTTGGTGTTCCTCGGTGTATTATCCATGATAATGGACCACAGTTCGTCAGTCAGAAATTTACTCGATTCTGCGATGACCATCGAATCAATAATCTAGCTTCTACAGCATATAATCCAGCAGCTAATGGATTGGCGGAAGCTTTCAATAAAACCATCATCAAACTCCTGAAAAAGTTTGTTTCTTCTAACAAACGCAATTGGAGCGAGAAACTTGGTGAATGTTTATGGGCCTACCGCACCACAGTTCGCAATGCGACCGGGTGTACACCTTTCTCTTTGGTATACGGGTGTGAAGCTATCCTTCCCCTCAAGATCCAGATTCCTTCTCTGAGAATCGCAATCTCCAATGAACTTACAACAGAGAACAATAATCATCTTCGACTTCAAGAGGTAGAAGCTCTAGACGAAAAACGATTATATGCTCAACAAAATATCGAGCTGTATCAGGCCCGAATTTCAAAAGCTTTTAACCAGAAGGTGAAAGTCAGAGCATATCGGAAAGGAGAACTTGTTCTTACCGTCAAACGTCCGATAACTATGACACATATGAGCAAAGGCAAGTTCGATGCGAAATGGGAAGGCCCATTCGTCGTAAACAAAGTCTTCTCAAACGGAGCATATCAGCTTACCTCTATGGATGGTAAAGTCACAATGATGCCTATCAATGGCAAATTCTTAAAGAAATATTATATATAAATCTCGTTGATATATTCAGAGTTTATTTTTTCCCCACAAATGTCGTCTCGATATCGTTATCCCCAGCGGAAATTGATATTCTACCACATATCATCTTCCCAGAGAATTTGATATTCTGTCTTATTAAGATCCCCAGCGGATTTAATAAAGATCTCATATAGAAAATCACGTCCATATTACCTCTGAATTTTCTATCTCAGTATCATATTTTCTATTCTATGAAAATGATATCTAGTCTTTTGATTTCCGAGTCCAAAGATCATAGAAAATTGAGTTCAAAGATATCTTTATATCTGAATTCTATTTTCTCTAATCAGTATTAAACTAAAAAAATTTTAGTTTAATATCATCTGATGAAATTACAAAATTTATTTGTATATTTCATTCTATTAAATATGTCATGTACTATTTACCTCTGAACATATTTTCTACAAAAACATCATATACAAAATCGAAATCAGATCAAATGCTCATTTCCTCAGTCAAAATCAAAATATTGATTACAAGTGAGTATTAATCTATTTAGAAGGAGTAATAATCTCCTAAATATGAGCAAGTACATTATTCATCTTTTCTTCATGAGCTTTACGAATTTGCTCTGTTGCTTCAATCGCAACTATCAGTTGGTCAAAATTAATGATAACAGAGCTGCGACGATTGGTTTCTTCTATCTGATCAGTCTGCATCTGTTCCCGCTCTTGCTGTAGAACTTGATAGCAGGTAGTTTCAGTTATACGAGCAACGGTAATATCAGATTGCTCCTTTTCTGCGGATGCAATGCGCTCCTGGAGACGAGCTAATTCTTCTTTTAGCTTCTGGAGTTCTTCAGCTCTAGACATTTCCTCAGTTTCCAAACATTGTATCTTCTGACGAGTTGATACTATTTCCTCATCCTTCGCCATTAACTTCTCAGATGACAAAGTGAGGAATTCTTTTAAAGCAGCCTGCTGGATTTGAGCCTCACGTTCCAGTTGAGCAATCTTAGCCACAGTCAAGGATTTAATATCTTCTTTTTTGATCTCCCAGTATTTATGGATGGCTACTTCCAAATTATCTAGGAGATGCTCAAAGAAAGTACACTGAGTTTCATAACCAGCCTGTCGCAAAGCTAAGAGCGGGAAATTAATTGCCGCTCAAAGATTTGAAAAAGGCATAGTCTCGTCCTTCATAAATCGCCGGGAGAATGTATCCAGATATGAATAAATAATATCTGAATACATCGCCATGGTCCTTGCTATTCCCGTTTCAAAATCGGGAGTTGCTGCCATTGTGAAAGAAAAAGCCGGAATGGACTCTACTCTGGAAACAGAGGTATGTGCTTTTGGAGAATGTGGTAAATGCGAACTTCCCTCACCAACCTCAGTCCGAACAGGTGGAGCATGAGTCGAGCTCATCGCTGGTGTAGTTCCTCAACTTTTGGAATCAAAGAAGCTTGATCAGAATTAAAGACAATAAAAAGCAAGGAAAGACAAAACTGTACTGAATAAAATATTACCTGAAGTGGGCTCATACTCTGTTTCTCTAGGATCGTTCAGCCCTATTCGCAGTCTATTCAAAGTGTCTTCTGACACTGGTCTTATTTCACTGCTTCCTGCTCCAGAGGTGCTCGGAACATGGACTTCTATCTCTAGAAGGTTCTCTGGCTCCGGAGTCAACCCCGAATGTTGGCCGGCCGTCTTCAACTCATCGACACGGATTTCAGCTGGTGACTCATCTTCAATCTCCATATCCTCATCTTCAAAGGAATGAGACGAAGGTTCATAGTCAACCTGTTCTTCTTCAGATGGTTCGACATGCTCATCCACTACCTTGGAAAGATCCTCGGCAGCCAGTGTTGTTCGATCAGGAGATGGCTTAGCTGTCGATTCTTCTAGCACATCCTCTGCAGCAGGTTCTATATTAGCGTCCTACGTGGGCTGCGCTTCCAAGGGTGCAGGGGAAGAAACTTCAATAATCTTCTTGGCAGTAGAAGATCCCGCTTCAACTCCTTGGTGAGGAGCAAGGACAGTTTGTTTCTCTCGAACCAATCGTTCAGCACGATTGGTGGGGCTTTCTGTATCAAGAAAAATTACAGATTTAGTCTTTGAAACTACCACTTTTCTTTTTCCTACCCTTTTCATTAGTGAATGGTAGGATAATCTTCTTTGGGGGTCACTACCTTCTTCATCAGCATCTTTTGTTTGCTGACTCGAAGCAGGGGAAGTCTCCAGAATAGTAATTCCTACGCGACTACGACCTTCTGCTCGAGTAACTCTTTTTGGAGCGGGCCCGGAAGCACCCTTGCCACGCTTTCTCTTCGGTGTACCCTCAGCAGATACACTCTTCTCGACATTTCCAAGCGGACGAGTAGTGGCTGATAAAGTTCATCAGGAAAGAGATTCCCCATTGAGACTTCTTCATAAATCTCGTCAGTAGCGAAAGGATCCTCTCGGTCGTGACAATCTTCTGGCAGAGTTGACTTGGCTGACTTTTTAGTAACATGAATGAAGCTCTTACCCAAGATGCTGAATTTCTCATCAAATGTATTCGCAGATACATAAAACTTGGCATAAGACGCCAACATTCTAGCTCCTTTCCGATGATTCACCGGATCTGGCATTGTAAAGGTAGCTCCGGTGCCTTTGGCAATATAATATATTCAGGCTCTAGCACCGTCGATCAAGCCGCCTTGATGATTGAAGCATGTCGTTGCATTCCCTACATGCAACTGATCATAGCCGAATTGTCGAGCAAATCTACTCGAAAGATATGGCTCCAAATAAGTGATGTCGTCATGGCGACAGACCAGGTGGGATGGTCTGATCCTCTTCAGCTATTCGTGCTGAACATCATCCAGTTCATTGGCACCAGTGCCATCAATCATCTTCGCAGGCATAGTCTCATAACCGATAGACGGAGGAACACAGGTGAAACTCCATAGTTCTCCTCTATTCAGTATGGTCCTGCAGTCTGTCAAGGTGTCATATTTCCACTTGGGCGTATGACGGTATCTTTCTAAGAAAGTATCATCTGGTCTAGCCAGTCCAGCACTCATAAGAGACTCAAAGTGGAGGAGTAGCCAGTCGTACAAATATGTGAAGGGCATTTCTATCCGAGGAAATGCTGTTAGTTTCTTCCTCGCCAGGTTAAACATTCTGTCTGCATATGCCCTTAAACCAGCATTCAGACGGCATGTCATCGCCGTTAGCAAGTCCATCTTGTACCCGAATGTCAGACGGACTGCTGCAAATACAATTCCTCTGTGCATCCTGTCTGCCGAACAGGTGCCGGGTACTACGAATCTTCTCAGCCAAAGGGATAGAAATCCAGCCAGATGACCTTCATTAGATAAAGGCCGGCTACCTTGCTTTATGTAGGTCTCTAACCTATCACCAGCTTTATAGGTGCCTTCGTCTTCTTCAATGATGATGTCATCATGGGTGGTCTCCCGGATTAATTTGTCAATTTCAGCTTGACTCAGAGGTTTAAAACGACCAATATATTGTTCGGTCTTCTTCTTCTTCTGAGTTTCTTCGGTGCGGCCTTGGAATAAGTAGGCCATCCACTTCGAAGTATAGCAGCCTGAATCTACATCTTTTGCCTTATAAAAGGCCTTACAGATACTGTAGTGGCACATTAATTCTTCAAATACATGAAGAATTAGCGGGTTGGCGTCAGAGATCTTGTTCATTTCATCAATAAACGGGATATACTCCTCATATGGTAGATCTCCTGTCGGCAGCTGAGAAATGTACGCCATTTCGTGGAGAGCGAATCCCATCTTGCCTCTCGGAGTCATAAAAGTTCCAGTGCGGTAGTTATACCTTTCTGCTAGTGCCAAGAACAAATCTGGGTTTGGTCTAAAACCATAAGCAGTGCACTTGATGGCATCATACAGGCCTATTGCCTTCAACTGTTCTCCATAATCTCTCAGAATCCATCTCACGAGAGCAGTCCATCTGGTATTCTCTGGATTCACGAGACCAGTGAGTCTCATGGACTGTTTCGGATAGACAGCATTTTCTAGCTGTGCAAATTCATTTGCGAATATTGGGACTCTAACTGGCATCAGAAGTGCAGAATCCTCAGGGGGAATTATGGAGGGCAATAATCCTCGCAAAACTGAAACATGCGGCTCAGTACCACTGCGAAATCTTCCCTGTCTGTACCCTACCCATCCAGCTTTTGCTTGACGGGTTGGAGTAATATCCCACTTCATGTGGCTTTGGTGACTTGCATGGAACAAGCGAGCTATGTTGATACTCTTAGACAATCCAGTCAAGTACATCGGTTGGGTCGCATCGCCATCCCGGTAATACGAGTATGACACTTTATCGGAGGCTGGCTGGGAGTCTTTGTCAATAGCATCCCCGAATAGAAATGCCGGTTTTGAGTGAGTAATACTGTCCACACTCTGCAGTGGTTGACCACTTATCAGACTCAGCAGGGTTTCGCTGTCTTGATTTTTCAAAATGGCTATCCTCGTAGAAGGTTCATCAAACTGTGGAAAGTGGACATGGGATAGATCACTCTTATAGTTACTCCCTGCACATCCTTCAAACTGAGCTTCTTGGGCCAGAATATCCACTACAAAGGAGAAATAAGAGGTTAAAAATCCTTAATACAAAGGGATGTCAAGTTCAAAGACCAACTTACGCTCAGTCCATCCTAAGCGTATATCAAGTACAAAGACCAACTTACGCTCAGTCTATCCTAAGCGTATGTCAAGTACAAAGACCAACTTACGCTAAGTCTATCCTAAGCGTATGTCAAGTTCAAAGATTAACCTACGCTCAGTCCATCCTAAGCGTATGTCAAGTTTAAAGATCAACCTACGCTCAGTCCATCCTAAGCGTATGTCAAATTCAAGGATTAACCTACGCTCAGTCTATCCTAAGCGTATGACAGATTCTAAGTTCAACATACACTCAGCTACGTGTATGTCTAAATCAAAGCAAGCAGTCGTATGGAATTCTTTAAAGAACAGTGAATGGTTAGCAAGACGTTCATTAAAGATACGCTAATAAAAGAGTCAGCGTATCTCAACGAGACGACTTGACATAGCGTATTCCTTCAAATCAGCGTATTTTGACATTTCTATCAAAGATATGCGTATTTTACAGAAATACGCTCAAAACATATTTTTCGTATAGACGAAAAACATGGAATACTACTAAACCCTAAAGAGGGAAGTGTATTTTCTGACGTATTGACCCTAAAAAGGGATACGTTTTCTGATTTTGTCCTAACCAGAGCCCTAAAAAGGGGATGGTTACTGTTCATCGTCCCCATCCTCACCATAGAGGGGTCTCAACAGATGTTCGCTCTGTGGAAGACGCTGCTCGGCGGTTCTCAGAGTGGTTGCGGCGGCGGCGGGTCGAGACGGCTCTGCAGGAGCCTTGCCTTTCCCCTTCGCAGCAGCATCGAGCTTGGGTGCCATTGACAAAGATTAGGTTAGAGAAGAAGAAAGATTGAGCTCTGGATTCTTTCTTAAAAGACGAAGGCAAAAGTAAAGAAAAGAATTAAGTTCTTAAAGGCCTATTTATAGGAGAAAGAGAAGCCCAAACGGCAACTGTTTTCAAAATACAGAATCCCTAGAGATATGCACTGATATCGAGGAGATAACAAACTCATGCCAGCGTGTCAAGACTCATTCCCACTTTGAATTCAAAGTAATTTCGAACTTTTGAAAATCATAAAGTTCGAAAACTTTGAAGGAGGTCTTGTAGGGTGTAAAAAATTCTGACACGCTGACATAAGACCAAGTCAACCAAAGGCCATACGCTCAGCCAAAGGCCATACGCTCAGTACAAAAGTCATAAGCTCAGTGAATATATTATTATTTCTCGACTGACAGCACAGCATACACTCAGTGGACAATGAATCTGACACTTCGTCTTTCGTGTAAAGAACAGCTGTCTTAGGATAATTAACCATCGTATGGATTTTCGAGAGTTAATTTCGTCTTTTACGAAGACAGCTCATTAGCCATCATAAATGCACAGCCATCATTACTGTCATTTCTGACAGCCTGTCAGCCGTCATATCTGCAACACGATGCTCGAGAGATATTCGTCAGTTATTAGGAGATATGGCGTATTTGAGAAGATTGAGGACAGCCACGTGTCTACTTCCCCAGTCATACGACTCTTCATCAAGGAAGCGTATGGATTTCATACGACTCCTAATCAAGGCAGCGTATGGACTTCATACGACTCCTCATCAAGGCAGCGTATGGACTTCATACGACCCCTCATCAAGTCAGCGTATGTACTTCATACGACTCCTCATCAAGTGAGCGTATATAGTCCATACGACTTATTGTCATCCAAGACAGCGTATGGACTCCATATGACTCCTCTTCAAACAAGACAGTGCATGCTAGGTATGCTTCTCCAAAAGATAGCGTATCAAAGTAAATGCATTCAGAATTACTTCAAATGTACAGTCAACACACGTTCTCATGTGTCCTGTATTCGGTTACCCACTCACTCAGAAGTTATGCAACATGGCATTCATGCCATCAATCTCTCCTGGATATACTCCACTACTCTCAACCGCACTCCAACGTGTCTCCACCAAAATTTGCCACGCATCCCTGTAGTTATGCACACGTCAAGTAACTAACTGAGCGTATGCCCAGAGCAGTTATCCAGAACTCTATAAAAGAGAGTTTCTCCACCTTCAACAGAGACACATTCAATTCAGAGAGAACAGAGAGATTGCCTAGTTGCTGTCCAAGTTCTTCGAGATTCGAGCCTTCTTCATCGCATCGTCCAAGGGATAAAGTGATCGTCTTCTAGATCAGATTTCTACAGTTGTAATTTTTTCAGAAACATAATAAATAAATAGAATTTATTTATGGAAAACAGGGCCGTGCACAAAATCGCCCGTTGAGTCGGACCGTGGTGCCCGTAAAATGGCGGTCCGATTCAACTGTCTCAGAATTGGACCAAACTTGGCATACAGGACCAGAAAAATGATACGGTCCTGTTGGCACAAGTTTTGTCTCGATTTGACGAACGTGCACAATGTAATTAGAGAATTTGTACAGAGGTCGATACGGTGAATTTCGACAGATACGCATCAAATTCGTCGCACACACGCAACCAATTTGAATTCCGTCAAAGTCTACACGACCACGAAGCCGTTACGCACCTTTTGATGCTTTCGGTTCGCGACCAAGTTGTAGGAACGAAATAGTAAAGCGTAATACTCTAGAGGAAGGGTGAATAGAGTTGGCAGCGGAATAATACTAATTAAAAATGTTAGCAGCACAAACACAGAATATTAATCACAATTGAAATAAATAAAGACAGAGTTAAGAGAGCAAATGCAAAGACAGCGATGTATACTGGTATTCCTCTGTTGAGGACTAATCCAGTCGGTAGAACTCTTGCTACCAGTTGAATCCACTATTGGAAAAACTGCAAGTTTTCTTACGAAGTCCTTGCAACTTCTACAACGCGAGCTTTGATACGAAGAACTCGTCCAACTTCAAATGTGAAGAGGTATTCTTCAATCAAGCCTTCTGATTACAATCTCTCAGAAACTTCTAGACCGTACCGCACTGGCAAATCGACTAGAGGATTGTAATTGGCTTGGGATCTGAAATTGAAAGCTCTAGAAAACTCATTGAAAGACTGAAAGCTTTAGATAGAGAGAAGATTGAAAGTGAATGAGTGAGTTGAAATGATCGAAATCCTTCTCTATTTATAGGACTTTCAAAGGCAGACTTCTGACAGAATTCGGACAGAATTCGGGCAGAACTCTATGAGCAAATCTCGGTCAAATCCGCAACTGCAGGAGGACCAAGTTCCAAGGATTCAAAATCACAACGGCCACTAACCGAACTCTGGCCGAACTCGGTCCGAGTTCTGTCAGGGTTTAGTTAGGGTTTTGAAAAAGCTTTTTGGTGATTTTTGAAAACCTTTTTGTAAACCTTTTTGAGAGGTCATTTTAAAAATATTTTGAACTCATTTGAGGGAAGCCTATTTGCCAGTACGACTCGGTGTACAACATATTCCTAGACTCAAATAAAATAAAAATACATTGCATAAGAAATTACAGACTCGAGTAGGCAAACAGATCTTCGGTCTTGAATCCAGTGGATAGCCATTCTTGATCATGTTCAAGAGTTCGAGATGTCCCGACTAGCTTTGTATATCCAGACAGAGTTTATTCAATTATTAAAATCAGGTTTGACCATATGACCAAATGGGCCAACAATCTCTCCCATTTTGATAATTGACAAACTATGAATGATATAACATTAAGCTTGTTCAAAATATCAAAAAGAAGTAGAATTGTTCATATCCTGTATTATCTCAAAAAAATGTTAGATCTTTAATTTTCTCCCCCTTTATCACTTAGCAAAATAATTGCAAAAGATAAAGCTCCCCCGCAATCAAATGCATAAGTAACAAATAGTGAGAAAACTTATAAAAAATAAGACATAAGACTAGAGAAATATCGCAGGCATGTATTGTAAAAGAAATAAAATCATCACAGGCATGTAATTTCACAGGCAGTTATAAGAATGAAGCAATATAAGAAATAGTGCTAGCATAAACTTAAAATGAAACAAAGTGTTGAAATAAACTGAATGCCATAAACTAAGGCATAATCAACATGTCCATGAAAATAAAAAGAGTACTGAAGCATACTAAAAAGATACTAATAAAAGTACTGATAATAACTTGGAATGTCGGAGCATTTCCGAGTGCACAATAAAATATCTCTCAAAATCACATAGTCACATCTCCTCATCATCATCATCAGCAGCTCGACCAGCATATCCTGAAGTACCAGCTCCAGAGGTACCAGTGCCAGAAGGATGTGGAGGGGCGCCAGCATAGAACTCACCAACATAATTATGATGTGGAGCACAGTCAGGACGGTACCAATCATAGGCGTTACCGGACTGGAAGTAGGCATGAACAGCCTCATCCTCACAGCGGTAACCGGAGAAAGCTGGATCTCTAGGGATGGAACCGGCTGAATGACCAGTCTGGGCGAAACGAAGATCAGCTAAGGAGTTTGCAAGCGCATGATAGCGGGTGATGTCGCGAAACTCACGCTCGCGAGCCATGTCCGTCATTGAGACGCGCAAAGCAGATAAATGCTGATGTATGCCCTCAAATGTCATAACATACTGATGAGGTGGTGGAGGAGGTACAGTAGGAGGAGCAGGAGGTGGAGCTGAAGCAGTCATGCTACGACAAGATAACTGAAGAAACTTGGGCTCAGGGTCCTGAGTACAAGTCGACAGATCGATATCGAAGCGCTGAAAGATGCGTGGGAGAATCATCGCATAAGAGAGATTTCTATCTATTGTACGACAATGACCCATCATCTGAATCATGATCTTAGGGGCAGAAAATGGAATCCCCTTAAGAATGTGGTACATGGTGGACAGCTCAAGAGAAGTCACATCATCCTTTGAAGTGGATTTTGGAAGGATAGTGGAATAGATGATGCGATGCAATTCATAGTTAAACAAGTTCAGGTTGTTAGCCTTGAACTTTCCAGAGCGTACTCTATCAGGTGCACAGAGTTCCGCTTTTGAAACTTGCGAGTGTCGTGCCTTCAGGAAAATCAAAATCAGTGATGTCAACTAGCGGTTCACCTTCGTTAGGGATACCAAAGATCTCCGCTAAGAGGTCATCATTGAAATTGATATCAATGCCTCCAACACGAGTGCTCACATCAAAAGTGTTTAATATGAGATTGCAATAAAATAATCTAATGGCATTAGTTGCTATAGGGAAGCAGATTTTAACAAAAAGATGTAACCCTAATGCCTCAAATAAATGATGATGATCAGGAAATACAGTCCATTTGACTGGAGCGCATGTGCATATGGATCTCATGGAGAAGTCTCCATACCACAGTAGGGCTTGGTCTAGGGTTTGAAAGAAAAACCCGTCGAACGCACCGTCGCTCGTTTGGACCGGCGAGAAGAGGGAATCCGTATACGGATGCGAAGATGACCCTTCCTCACTAGGGTTCGTCTTCTTCCTCTTGGAAGGATTGAATTTAGGTGCCATTTGTGCAAATTAAAATAAGAATACACTAATTAAAAAGAGGAGAAAGATGGGGTTATACCTCCCGAGATCAAAGTATGTTGAAGAGAACGGCGAACTCGGCACGAATCCAAATTTTGGATGGATTTCACCACTTGGATCGGAAGAAAGAGGGTGGTGAAAAGCTAGGGTTCGGGGCTCCTTCGCGGCTGCTGCTGCTGTTGTAAATAGTTTGGAAGCAATGAAGAAGAAGGGCTGCTCGGGTTCTGTATATATAACCAGACACCCTCAACCGAACTCGGGCCGAATTCGGTCAGAGCGCTGGCCGAATTCGCCTAGGGTTCTTTTAAAGTTGATTTTTGCCATTCTTTTTCATTGTCTCATTTCAAATATTTAATTCAAAGATTAGTCATTTCAACTTCAATTAACATAATTAATATTATTTTATAGATTAAATGTTGTTACACAGCGACTGTTTCAGATTAGCTGTAGGAGTACTGTCCCAGCTGGCGGAGGTTCACCGGGGAACTCTTAAGTACCGCTTCGCTTCAACCGTAGTTGTGGTGACAGACAGACTCTTTATTGGCTTGTCTCTAACACAATTTTTGCGTAATGATATATAATCATTGTTTGCCATTGATTGTAAAAGAACAGAACAATTATCGGAGGACTGAACTTAGACTCACAATACAAACTCGCTCGCACAAAGAAAGCCTAGGGACGAAAACCTAGGTACAGCAGACTAAGTGCGATTGTTTATTTTTGATTCTGGGGGGTGACGATAGAGGCTCGGGAAAGCGACGGCCGCTCTGCCTTACTCCTTGGACGATCAGTATGCAGTCTTGACTCGGGGAAGATTTGTTCGGCGTTGACGAAGAAAGGCTCTTCTTGCTCCTCTCTGGTTGCTCTCTGGGCTTCTCTCTCTCTGTGATTGTCACGAAAAAAGGGGAACTCTCTCTCTGTGGGTATCTCTCTCTTCTTATTTTTTTTTATTATTGTCGCTCTCTTTTTTTTTTATGGGAATGCTGCTGGCTATTTATAAGGGTGGGATGTGATTATTAGGGTTTGCTATCTGTTTGGAATGTCGGCGCTCCTTCATTCTATCTGGACCCTTGATCTTGATCATAACGAATCTCGGCCACTAATGCGGATAGCACCAAATCTTATGAGCAGTTAATGTTGATTGCTTTAAATCTTCGTGATTGGTTATGCTAATATCTGATTGCTCGCCACGTGTCTTGCTGATGATGTCAAATATTCTCGTTGGGATTCGATCGAATCTTCAATGCCACGTCTTTTGATTGAAGATCCTGCCAGGGCCGCATAGAGTGGCCAATACTTGAACCGCAGGGAGATACCCTTCATGAGCCGCATGAGTCAACATCTCGTCGAGCCGCAGGGGACGAACTTTCCGTGAGCCTCATATGCGTGGTCTTTGCGAACCGCAGGAGACGACCTCTCCATGAGCCGTATAGTTTCTGTGGGCCGCATGTGGTATTGAGCCGCATAGGCCGGGCTATGAGTGGACCGCATATGGCGGATTTCTGTTAATCATATTAGAATGACGCCTCACGGAGCCGCATGAAGCTGTTCTTTAACCGAGCCGCATGAGACTTTTGCCACGTGGCAACATAGGATTTCTGACAGATCGGGTCAGAGATCTTCTTCTTTTTCCGAAGAATCTGTCATTATGGCAGAGCCATTATGACACTTTATGTCAGAGACGTCGCAGCCGTCGAGTCGTGTCAGAACATTAAATGAGGCCATTACTCCAATGGCCAACTGTAGGGGGGGTCACACGTGGCATCGATTTGAGCCGCATGTCCCCGAGCCGCATGAGTCTGGGGGTCTCCTTTTTGGCCGCATAAAGCAACTCCAGTATGAACCGCATAGGCTTGCTGTCCAGAGCCGCATGGGTCATTATGCCTTTATTTCTAATATTTTCCATGCTTCTACAGGACCCCCTTCAAAGTTTTCAATTTGTAAAATTGGAACACTTTGAATAAGAAGCATGGCCCCGTTCATGCCGCATAAGTGTCTCAGCCGCATAGAGTTAGATGTCCGCATAGACTCTTTTCCACATGTCCTGATTAAATGCTCTTGATTTGTTTTGATTTCATGCCGTCTCTTGGGGGAGGATCCTAAGGGTTTTTTCCTTCTGATTGTCCAGTTTGCCTCGATAGCCGAAGGGTCGATCATGTCGTTCGAGGCGTCGTTCAGTAATCCTTCTTTTTCTATAAATAGGCGGGTTTTAGATTTTTCTTGACTGAAAACTCCTGTCTTGTTTTCTTCTTCAACTGACAAACAGTAATGGCGCCTAGGGTTTCCAAGATTGTGAAGAAGGCCGCGACGAGGAGAAAGAAATCGGCTTCGTCGTCGACCGTCGCACCCCCCATCTGCCTTGATGTGCACGTCGCCATCGAAGGTAATAACCTATGTAGAAGATTGGGTATTTTTTGAAACCCTAACAGGGTCTGCTCTACTGTCTCCTCCGTGCACGCAACCACGTGACCCACATACACGTTCCCTGATTGAGCCGCATGGGGTATACCCCATGTCTGAGCCACAGACGAGTTACGTGATTCGCATGCACGTCCATGAAACCCTAATAGGGTCCGATCTACTGCTTACTTTGTGCACGCAACCACATGACTTGCATACACGTCCTTTGATCGAGCCGCATGGGGTATACCCCATGTCTGAGCCGCATATGAATTACATGGTCTGCCTACACGTCTCATGCATGGGAGCCGCCTGTGAGTTGTCTTTAAACGTGCCGCATGACTATTTTCTGAATATCTTTTTATTTTGTCTTTCCGTCTTTGATTCTTTCAGTATCTCCGCTGAGCGCTGAGGTTGCAGTCACAGAGGAACCGCCACCCCCTGTCATCGACCAGGGGTCTCCCTCTGTTAAGGAAGAAACGAAGAAGGAAGACTCGTCGTCTGTACAGGATAGTCTCTCTCCGAGCGTCGAAACAACTGGGGGTGATAGCTCGGGGAATTCTGATACTCCTATTCCAGATGAGGATCTCCTTCAACTGCATCCTTCCTATGTAAGGTGGTTGAGGGAGTGGTATGGGCATTTCTGTAACTAGGTTTTAGGAATCTCTTGCGGATATCTATTCTCTGTCTGCATGTTTCTATCTGTTTAGCTGTGGTTTGTGTCTTTCCTTTCCATCTGAAGAAGTGGTGAAGAATTTCCTTTAGTTTTGCTTGTTAATTGCGTGAATGTAGCTGAACTTTTTAATGAAAGAAATGTATTTGCTTCCCTCCTTTCTTGTCATGATTTACTTTCAATAGGATATTCTGTGTGAACTTTGTATCCCTGGTGTACCCCACGATAATTTGGATTATGACTGGCATGCTTATCCTGAAAGAATGGGGTTATGTCAAGTCTGGGGACTTTATTTCCCAACGGGATCTTTTGCTCATTTGGGCGACGTCGTTGCCTCCAGAGCCGGTGTATCGAACTAGTCAGTGGTTTGAGCGGTCGACTGCCTCGCTGAAAGACCATTTCTTGACATTTTGTGGCCTCCGGATCATAGTTGTTCCTCTGTCTTATCCTGCTTATTTTCTCTTTATTTCTATCTTGTAGCAGTGATATAATCCCGGAGGATGTGAAACTTCGAAAATGGATATGTTTCATCTTCATCTTGTACTTGCGGTGTTTATGGAATTTGGACTTGCTGGGGGATTTATTTGTGGACCTGTTATCCTAGGCGTACCTTGGTTTTAGGTACGGATAACAGTTTAGATAGGATGTCCGGGACAGTCACAACAAAGTGGTCATGGATGTTTTTGGTACTGGGGGAAGGAATGCCGTAGAGCAGCTGGGCTCCCGGGGCGCGGTAAGATGGTGGATTTATGCTAAGAAGCTTAGCGAATGAATATTTGTGGACCTATTACCCTTGGCGTACCCTAGTTCAGGATGCGGATAATAGGGTGAGAGGGAACCGAACACATTTGCTCAGAGGTTATGATGACATGGCAAACATGAAGGTTTTATCCTGAAACCTTCCTGCTCAGCGGTAATGAGAACATGGCAGGAGAGACTTTTCGGAAGCTATTTGTGGTCAACAGAGGACATTTGTGGTCAACAGAGGACATTTGTGGTCAACAGAGGACATTTGTGGTCAACAGAGGACATTTATGGTCAACAGAGGACATTTGTGGTCAACAGAGGACATTTGTGGACCTATTATCCTTGTCGTACTCTGGTTGTGAGTACAGATAATAGATTGAGAGGGAACCAACATACTTGCTCAGAGGTAATGTGGACATGGCAAATATGGTGATTTCTTCGACGGAGCCTTCCCACTCAGAGGTAATGAGGACATGGCAGGAGTGGGCTCAATGAAGAAGGGGTGCATAGAGCTACTCAGAGGTAGGAGGACATGGAAGTTCTATGCGAGGGGGCGGTTTGTTTTTTGGTGGTAGTGAAAACGACTCAGAGGTAATGAGGACATGGTCGTTTCGGAGATTGGCGGATCGATTACCCTTTTTTGTGCACTGGGAGTACGGGTAGTGGATCATGAGGGAGGATCTCTTTCAGGAAGAAAGTTCAGAGGCGTAATTATACGTGACTTACTACCTGATAGAGTGACCGGGATGTAAGTTCAGAGGTACCAGCAGGTACATAACTTGGTGATTTAGAATATTGAGGAAGTGAGGGTTTAGCGACGCCAGCAGGTGTATGGCTCGGTAATCTGAAATGTTGTGGATGTGGGTTCAGTGGTATCAATGGATACATGACTCGATAATTTGGAAAATGTTGTCTAAACATAGTATTTCTTCAGAAACTTGCCGTTGACGGGCAACATAAGCAAGTCCCCATTCTGTTTGGCGAGACGGTAGGCGCCGTTGGAAAACACGGCCTCAATGATAAATGGGCCTTCCCATTTTGGCTGGAATTTGCCTGCGGTCTTGTGAGTCATGACCATTGGCCTCCGGACTGCCAGAACGAGATCGCCCACTTGGAATGTTCTGATTTTGACCTTCTTGTTGAAGGCCCCTGAGACACGTGCTTGGTATAGCTCGATCCTTTGCTGAGCTAAGAGGCGTTTTTCATCTAGGGCCTCCAACTCTTGTAGTCGGCGTCGGTAGTTATCGTCTGTTGTTAATTGATAAGTGAGGGCGACGCGGAGTGAGGGAATCTGAATTTCCAGTGGGAGGACTGCCTCGCTCCCATATACTAGAGAGAATGGTGTATTCCCAGTAGCTGTTCGAATCGTGGTGCGATAGGCCCATAAACACTCGCCGAGCTTCTCGTTCCAGTCGCGTTTGTTGGAAGATACAAACTTCTTGAGGAGTTTGATGATTGTTTTGTTGAATGCTTCTGCTAACCCATTCGATGCCGGGTTGTATGGTGTTGAAGCAACATTCTGAATGCGGTGCTTATCGCAGAATCGGTAGAATGCGTGGCTTATAAACTGCGGACCATTGTCATGGATGATCCTTCGTGGCAATCCAAAGCGATATATGACGTGATGCTTGAGAAAGCTAATCACGTTTGAAGTTTTGACTTCTGCGAGTGGGATAGCTTCCGTCCATTTAGAGAAATAATCAGTGATCGCAAGTATGAAGCGATGTCCTCGAGAGGAAGGTGGGGTGATTGGACCAATGATATCCATTTCCCATGCTTCAAATGGCCAAGACGCCACCGTTGGATGTAGAAACTCGGATGGTTGGTGAATGAAGTCTGCGTGGACTTGGCAGGCCTTGCATTTTCTGGCGTAGTCTATTGCGTCTGCCACCATCGTGGGCCAGTAGTAGCCCATCCGGCGAAGGCGGTCTTGCAGTTTAGGGCCAGGCTGATGGGCCCCACAGACACCGTCGTGAGCTTCTCGTACAGCTTCTTTGGCTTCTGCGTTTGATAAGCACCGGAGCAATAACCCGTCGTAGGATCGTCGATATAGCATCTTTGTCTCTGTGTCGTAGAAGAATCTGAGGGAACGTCGTCTGATGGAGGTGGCTTCCCTTGGATTCTCGGGGAGGATGTCGTATACGACGAAGTCAATGAACGGCTGCCTCCAGTCTGGTGTTTCGTCGATTGACTGGGCGGAATAGCTTGCCATGAATTGGATATTGTTCTTGGGACAGACCAGTTCGTGGCCTATCACGTCAACCGAGTGATGGGCTTGGTTCGGCACTGCTAAGGAAGCGGCAAGGCCTGCTAGGGCATCGGCTTCGATATTTTGAAGTCTGGGGACGTGTTCGATGAAGAATCCCTCGAATGAGGAGATGATGTTGATTGCTATTTGGTGGTAGGGGATCATGTCTTCATGGCGGACTTCGTACGACCCCCGAATCTGGTTGACGATTAATTGTGAATCGCCGTATGCTTCAAGATATTCTACCCCCAGCTCCTTCGCGAGTTGGAGGCCAATGACCAAAGCGTTGTACTCGGCCACATTGTTGGAACAGGGCTCCGTGAGAGAGTAGGCGCGATTGATCACTAGCCCGGTAGGAGAGATCAATACCACTCCGACCCCGACGACGATATTTCCCTTGGGTCCAGTTCTTGAAGCGCCATCGAAGAACATCCTCCATATGTTATCGTGGGTGGTTGTATTCGAATCGGCGACCTCATCTGGGATTTCCTCGTATATTTTGGATAGCCCCGATCCTGGATGGGCTGCCAAAAAGTCTGCCAGGGCTTGGCCTTTGACAGCCTTCTGTGGGGCGAAGATCATATGATATGGGGATAGTAGTATCGCCCATGTAGCAAGGCGAGAGCTAAGCGCCCCTGGTTTAGTCATGAGGACCCTGAGGGGATTTACCCGTGAGATCACATGTATGGTTTGTCCTGTAACATAATGCCGCATCTTTTGAATGGCGAATACCAAGGCGAGGCATTCTTTCTCCACGGCAGTGTATCGATGTTCGGGCCCGACCATCATTCGGCTGAGATAGTATATAGCTTGCTCGTGGCCTGCGTCGTTGTTTTGTGCCAGCAGGGCACCGAGGGAGTGTTCTATTGCTCGTACATAGAGTAGGAATGGTTTTCCAGGGACCGGGGCCACCAGGACTGGGGGATTTGACAAATATTCTTTGATGTCGTCGAAAGCACGCTGGCATTCCTCGTCCCATACGAATGAGACTCCCTTCTTCATGAGGTGTGTGAAGGGTCGGCATCGCCCGGAGAGATTGGAAATGAACCTTCTGATATAAGCTAGTCTCCCTTGGAGGCCTCTAAGTTCGCGGAGATTTTTCGGGGGACCCATCTCCATTATTGCCTTGGTTTTCTCAGGGTCTACATGGATACCCCGTGCAGTGATGATGAAACCTAAGAACTTCCCGCTGGATACGCCCAAGAATGACTTTGTAGGGTTCATCTTCAGATTGTGGGCTCGCATCAGGTCGAATACCGTTCTCAGATCTTGCAGATGATCTTCCTTACGGCGACTCTTGACAGCGATGTCGTCGACGTAGCATTCCACTTCTTGCGCAAATATTCTCTGAAAATGATACTCATAGCCCGTTGATATGTGGCACCAGCGTTCTTTAGACCGAATGGCATGACTGTGTAGCAGTACGTGCCGATCGGTGTTCTAAATGATGTGTGCTTCTCGTCGTCGGGGGACATCTTAATTTGATTATATCCCGAGAATCCATCCATGAATGACATACGTTCGAAGCCGCATGTGTGGTCAATCATGATGTCCGTGATTGGGAGGGGAAATTCGTCTTTCGGACATGCCTCATTCAGATTACGAAAGTCGATGCAGATTCGGATTTTTCCGTTCTTCTTAAGGACCGGGACTATATTGGCGACCCAATCAGGGTGCTGCTCCTCTCGGATGAAGCCGCTGGCTATCAGCTTGTTGACTTCGGCTTCGATTGCGTCCATGACTCCTGGGCGGAAACGTCGTTGCTGTTGCTTGACTGGCTTTGCATCCGGCCGTATGTTGAGTTTATGAAGAGCAATATCGGGATCTAATCCCGGCATATCTTCGTAACTCCAGGCAAATACGTCAATATATTCTCTGATGAGTTCCAGTAGTGATTCTCGTTCCTCGTCTGTTAGGCTTTTACTGACGAAGATTGGCTTTGGAGAGGATTCGGTACCGAGGTCGACCTGCATAACTTTATCCTCTGTAGGAGGTTCTCTCAGCTTGAACCGCTTTTCCCATTGTGCGTCTAGCTGTTGGGCCCATGGCTCAAGCTCGAGGATTTCAGGAATGTCCTCGTTTTCTTCGTAAGCGTCGGCGAATGCCATGTTGGCTGACAGGACCTGTCTGAATATGTCTCCGATGCTGGTATCCGAGTCGGAAGTTGGTGACCCGGTTGAATGTGACTGGCAGTCGCATTCTTCATCTGAATTCTCCGGGGTCGTCGTGGGAGTTACGTACCCTAGTCCGCATCGAGTTTTGCTATAGTAGTCCCGTGGCTTACCAGACGGTACTGGGGGCTTTAAAGGTAGTCGCCGTCCGGTACCGTAATTCAGACCTGGTGTAGTTTCTAGATCATATCCTTGCTTCTGCATGAGGTATTTGGACTGGGGACTATAAAGGTATAGAGGCAATCTCCCGGCATCTGACTCAAGATCGACTTCTTTTACGGTGAAGGGGTACGGATCGTCTTTTCGGCCGAAGATAATCGGGTGGTCCCCTCCCTCGATTATTTGGTAAGCGTCTTCTGCTGGAGTAAGCTGGATTGTGGTATATACATTTACCACTTGTGTGTGTAGGTGAGTGCCTATATCGTGGTCCATAGCATACATTGCACATAGCTTATTGAGCTCGGTGTAGTTCAAAGATAGCCCTTTATTGACAAAATAAGGTATCTTCTCGAGAGGGATTATATCATCCGCGGAAGGGGTATCGGAGTGGGCAGCCACATACTTGGCTAATTCTCGTTCTTCTTCGGCCACCCCCTGTATAAGTGAAGACTGAGAGATCGACCTAGTCAGCTTGATCTTCAGAGGCTCGACTGGCGGAGCAGGTCGTGGAGTTGTTGGCAGACTGGCAACCCCCAGTTTGGCATCTAACGCAGGGCGAGGAGTGGATGGTTCGCTAGAAGCGTCTGACTTCGCATCGGGGTGATGTCCCTTTCTAGGAAGACGTATCGTAAGCGGTCTATCGGAGGGTTTGAGCTTCTCCGTTTGGAGCTGACCGACTCTCGGTAGTCTGATGGTAAGTGGCCCTGGTGTGGGTTTTGGCGCTTGGCCAGACCTTGGTAGCCGGATTCTCATTTGTTCTTCTTGTGCCGACAGACTGATTGCGTCCTTACGCAGAGTAGCCGTAAGGGGTGCAGAACAGCCCGGTTTGCGAGCCTGGAGGTGGATCGTCAGAGGTTCTTCTGATCCTGTGGTTGTCTTGGTGTGAGCTTGCACCTCCTCTTCGACCAGGTGCTGCTTTGATTTTTCGTACAGACATGAATCTGAGTAATAAGATTCGACTCCTTTGAAGGGATCGATATCAGCAAACTCTGTCCTCACGAAGCCGTGCTTATCGACATATTTGAAGCACTGGTGTAGCGTGGAAGGCACGATCATGTAATCGTGTATCCAAGGCCGCCCCAGAAGGATATTGTAAGATGTGTCGGCATCTATGACGTAGCAGGTGACTTCTGATTGGAGATCGCCGATCTGACATTTCAAGCGTATCTTCCCTATTGGGTAGCTCCTGCCCGAATTGAAACCGCTAATGGCGGTGCTTGTAGGTGTTAGGCGGTGCATCGGAATGCGAAGATGATGTAGCAGACCCTTCGGAATGATGCTTATGGAGGATCCAGGATCAATGTGCATTCGGTCCACCTTCACGTCGCCGATGTATCCAGTGTAGTACAATGGGCGATCGTGCAGGTTAGTTTTGATGAGCATATCCTGCGGAGAGAAGACGATATTGGGCATTGCCCCTGTACACGCACTATCTTGGAGCTCTGCAGGTTGGTTATCTCCTGTAAGGTTGACCTGAGCCAAATATGCGTCGGCATTTTGGAGCGCCTCGCTTAAAGCTGTGCGGACATCCTTCGAGAGCCTCAGGAGTTCGTATAAAGACAATTTGGCCGGTGTATTGGCCAATTGAGCCAAGATGTCGAAGTTGTAGGGTCTTTCTAGCCCCTGAGGTGTCTCCTTTCGGAGGGATTTGTCGAAGCGAGTCTCCTTTGGCCTAGGCTTGTCGGTCGTCGAAGGCTGAGCTGGTTCCGGAGTATCAGCGTTTGTGGGTTGCTGATCATTAGTCGGATTCTCGGCCACTGGTTGGGCTTGTGCTCCAGATCGAGTAGTGACAGCTGAGACTTCCTCCTTCTCTGTCGAGGTGGTGCGGCATGATCTGACCTTTCCACTTTTCTTTTTAGAAGGTAAAGTGGGCTGAGTCACCTCGTGGATTAGGTCCGGATGAACCCACATGATTTCCCCTCGTGATGTGGTGAGAGGTACTAAACCGGGAGTTTGATCACGGGTGGGCGGAAGATTAGCGATTTCCATCGTTGCCAGAGGGATGGGTATGACACCGTCTTGAGTCTCTGTTGGAGGGAAATTGCCGAATTGTACGGACACCATGTTGGCTGCTACGGTTACCTCCTCGAAGTCGATAGCCAGAGCGTTCGAATCGATGAGGTTCTGGATATACCGTTTCAGTTGGTAGCAGTCGTGTGTAGCATGGTGGACATAGCGGTGGTAATGGCAGAATTTCAGATTTTCCAAATCAGCCGGCCGAGGTTCCCGTCTTGGTGGAGGAAGCTGAATTCTGTCCCCTTGTATAAGCATGTCCAAGATAGGCTTGACGTGGCCGACTTCGAAAGAATAAGTGATTTGAGGCCATTGTTTGTCTGCTGGCTGTGGCTCGGGTTTCTGGGCTGTATCGGTCACCATAGCCTGCTTGCCTCTGTTGTCCCGGTTGTTGGAGGGGCTACCTCCATTGTCGCTGCTGGCATTGGGACGCTTCCCCTTGTTCTCTCCCTCTGAGATATGCAACCCCAGCTGGCGAGCTTTCTTCAATCGTTCTTCGGCACTTGTAGCGCTGATGATAAAAGCCTTCCAGTCCTTGAATTGGCTTTCGCCCATCCAGAGACTAATTGTCGGGAGTAATCTCTTTTGGCAAATTTCAATCAAGGAAGAGTCCGGGTTGCCAGATGGCAACTTCATTGCGGTTTGACGAAACCGCTCAATGTAATTCCTCGTCAGCTCTTTCTCTCCTTGAACGACGTCCATGAGGGTAGACATCGTGACGTCCTGCCCTACCTCGTAGAACCTCTCCAAGAACAAGCGCTTGAAGCCAGCGAAGGAGTGAATGCAATTGTCTGGCAGGTTGCGGTACCAATCGAAGGCGACTCCTTCCAGTGCCCCAATGAATAACCGTGTGAGGATGGCGTCATCATGGGGCAGATGGTCGGTAGTGACCTCAAAATAAGTGATGTACCGGCTTGCTGAAGTTTTGCCGTCATATGGGTTGATATTGAACGGTTTATATCTTGGGGGAAAGGGAACATCCCTCCATTCAGCAGGATATGGTTGCCGTATTCTGAGGTCTTGAGAGTTTTCTCGGGCTTGGAACATTGGTCGGAGCTCCTGAACCTCTCTTCTTACTTCTCGAGCCTCATCTGTCGCGGTAGGAGCCGTTATCTCGGGAGCATTATTGCCCGGGTTTGGTGCCGCTGAATTTGAATCTATGTTGTTCGTGGGACCCACGCTTGTCTGACCAGGTATCACTCCCTGCAAAGTAGGAAGCGCTGCTTTGATCTCGTCCACAGACTTGACCAAGGCGTGCAGTATGGCCTCCAAAGTGTCGATACGTTGGCGATCGTCGGAACCGCCTTGGATGTTGTCCGTCATGAATGCCGTCCTCACGTGAGGAGTGACAGAAGGAGTGGTGGCGGACGTGCTCTCCGAGTCATACTCATGCATCGAGAAATCATCAGGATATGTGGGTATGTTTTCTTCAGGTTCGGACTCGGAAGGGGCAGTACCCCCAGCTTCTGAGCCTGCTTCGTTTAGGATGTCCTCGGGGACGTCGGTATCTGTTGTACCCGTTTGAGGATTTGCTTCCTCCAGTCCGTCTTCTTGGAATGTCGGGTTGTCGTGGATGTTCGGAGGAGAGCTACCCCCAGTTCCAACAACCCCCAGTGACGTGGGCGGTGAACTTCCTACTGCAGCCGTTTTTGTCTTTGAACGGGTGTGTTGGAATACTCCAGCAGAGGATGATCCTTTAGACGACGGCTTCTTAGCTGCAATAGTTGACACCTTTGGACTGGAGATGCTGGTTTTCTTTCCTCTCCCCTCAACAGGGGCTTTCCGCGCGGAATTGCAGGAGGCCACAGGGGGTGCCTCGTCTTCCGAGCTCGGATGTCGTAATCTTTGGAAGGCGGATGGCCGGTTTGCCGTGTTGCTGCAACAGCAGTTGACGATAATCTGGGCGCAGTGACGTCCCTGCGAGGACTCTCTGCACGCCGAAGCCCCTTCTCTTTCCTTGCGCTTGTGGAGGATCGCCTCACACAGGTCAGAGGGACCACTCTGTCCGTTCGCCGTCGGGGTTTGGACTTGAGCGGTTCTGTATAACTTCCCATCAGGGGCCCGTGTGATAATCAGCGGGATGCCCTGATAGTCAGAGGTTGGGGCAGCTATCTGGGCTTGATGAGCCCGTGCTGCCCTAGACTTCTTCTTTTTAGCACTTGTGGGTGCATAATAAGAAGAGTCCAAGTTGAACATCACAGAGTCTGGCTTATCATCCAGAGAGTCATCAGGGTTCGGGCCGTACGAGAGACGGTCGAAAACTGATCGAGAGGAGCATGGAGCGGATGCTATGCGGCTGGGAGTGGAAACCGTGCAGGCTGTCTGTACGCGGTTGTCTCATGTCGTCGGACGAGTTCTTATGCGGCTAGGAGCCATGACCGTGCAGGCTGGCCGCATGCGGTTGGCATCTGTGGCCGCATGGGTTTTCTGCAAACGATTGACTTTTCTAGCCGCATGAGTTTCATCCATGCGGTCGGGAACTGTAGTCGCATAAGTTATGCGGCTGACAGAAGTAGCCGCATGAGTTTTCTTCATGCGGTTGGCGGATGTAGCCGCATGGGCTTTCTCCCTGCGGCTAATACTCTTCTGCGGTTCGGACCGCGTAGAGTCCCTCTTTGTCCCTGCAAGTCCAGCATCATAATGTTTTCTTCTGTCGGACTTGGGGGCAGCAGAGTTGTCTACGATCTGAAGTGGGACCGCAGGGGAATCCTTCTCGCCGTCTTGAGCAACAGAGGGCATCCCATCGAGGGCTTGAGGAGGAGCAAATGACTTCGGTCTCCATTCTTTGCGAGCCTTCGTGGTGCGGGTGCGCTTCTGGGCCGGGCTAGCGCTGCCTTCAGAGAGCATCTCTTCGAACGCCTGTTGGTCGAAGCGGACGACCATCTTCTTTTGTGTGGAGCCAAGTTTGGCTGCATCTGATTGCGTCACCAACTCCTCAGCCGTGGAGAAGTTAGTCCCCAGCAGAGTCGCCATCGTGTTTGCCATTAATTGTAAAAGAACAGAACAATTATCGGAGGACTGAACTTAGACTCACAATACAAACTCGCTCGCACAAAGAAAGCCTAGGGACGAAAACCTAGGTACAGCAGACTAAGTGCGATTGTTTATTTTTGATTCTGGGGGGTGACGATAGAGGCTCGGGAAAGCGACGGCCGCTCTGCCTTACTCCTTGGACGATCAGTATGCAGTCTTGACTCGGGGAAGATTTGCTCGGCGTTGACGAAGAAAGGCTCTTCTTGCTCCTCTCTGGTTGCTCTCTGGGCTTCTCTCTCTCTGTGATTGTCACGAAAAAAGGGGAACTCTCTCTCTGTGGGTATCTCTCTCTTCTTATTTTTTTTTTATTATTGCCGCTCTCTTTTTTTTTATGGGAATGCTGCTGGCTATTTATAAGGGTGGGATGTGATTATTAGGGTTTGCTATCTGTTTGGAATGTCGGCGCTCCTTCATTCTATCTGGACCCTTGATCTTGATCATAACGAATCTCGGCCACTAATGCGGATAGCACCAAATCTTATGAGCAGTTAATGCTGATTGCTTTAAATCTTCGTGATTGGTTATGCTAATATCTGATTGCTCGCCACGTGTCTTGCTGATGATGTCAAATATTCTCGTTGGGATTCGGTCGAATCTTCAATGCCACGTCTTTTGATTGAAGATCCTGCCAGGGCCGCATAGAGTGGCCAATACTTGAACCGCAGGGAGATACCCTTCATGAGCCGCATGAGTCAACATCTCGTCGAGCCGCAGGGGACGAACTTTCCGTGAGCCTCATATGCGTGGTCTTTGCGAACCGCAGGAGACGACCTCTCCATGAGCCGTATAGTTTCTGTGGGCCGCATGTGGTATTGAGCCGCATAGGCCGGGCTATGAGTGGACCGCATATGGCGGATTTCTGTTAATCATATTAGAATGACGCCTTACGGAGCCGCATGAAGCTGTTCTTTAACCGAGCCGCATGAGACTTTTGCCACGTGGCAACATAGGATTTCTGACAGATCGGGTCAGAGATCTTCTTCTTTTTCCGAAGAATCTATCATTATGGCAGAGCCATTATGACACTTTATGTCAGAGACGTCGTAGCCGTCGAGTCGTGTCAGAGCATTAAATGAGGCCATTACTCCAATGGCCAACTGTAGGGGGGGTCACACGTGGCATCGATTTGAGCCGCATGTCCCCGAGCCGCATGAGTCTGGGGGTCTCCTTTTTGGCCGCATAAAGCAACTCCAGTATGAACCTCATAGGCTTGCTGTCCAGAGCCGCATGGGTCATTATGCCTTTATGTCTAATATTTTCCATGCTTCTACAATCATAAAACAAAATTAATTAACATTATTGACGTCCAAAATTCCTAATTCTAGACGTAAATAATTGAAACGATCTTCCGCTAGAGGTTTAGTGAAGATGTCAGCTAGTTGATTTTTAGTATCTATGTACACAAGGTTTATATCTCCATTTTGATGATGATCTCTAAGAAAGTGATGTCGAATCTCGATATATTTAGTACGAGAGTGACATACTGGATTCTTAGTCAAATTAATAGTGCTCGTGTTATCACAGAAAATGAGAATATGTGTGTAAAACAAATCATAGTCTTCTAGGATTTGTTTCATCCACAAAATCTGAGCACAACAACGTCCTGCGGCGATGTACTCAGCCTCTGTTGTTGATAGGGCTACAGAATTTTGCTTTTTACTAAACCATGAGACTAGAGCCTTGCCTAAGAAATGACATGTGCCACTGGTACTTTTTCTATCAACCTTGCATCCAGCAAAATCTGCATCCGAATAACCAATAAGGTCAAAGGACTTAGTTTTGGGATACCACAAGCCAACAGAAGAAGTGCCCTTAAGGTATCGAAAGATACGCTTAACTGCGGACAGATGTGATTCCTTTGGGTTAGCTTGAAAACGTGCACACAGGCAAACACTAAACATTATATCTGGATGACTAGCAGTTAAATAAAATAAACTACCAATCATACCTCGATACTTACGTATGTCGACTGGCTTGCCTTGTTCATCTGAATCAAGCTTTGTTGAAGTTGCCATTGGAGTGCCAATAGGTTTGACATTGTCCAGATCAAACTTCTTTAGCAGGTCTTTTGTATAGTTGGCTTGATTTATAAATGTCCCATTATCAGTTTGTTTGATTTGCAATCCGAGAAAGAATTTCAGCTCTCCCATCATGCCCATCTCAAACTCATTCTGCATATACTTAGAAAATTCTTGGCACAGTGATTCATCAGTAGATCCAAATATAATATCATCAACATAGATTTGAATTAAAAGAAGTTTGCCATTAAAAGACTTAATAAACAGTGTAGTGTCAACCTTGCCTTTTGAAAAACTGTTGTCAAGTAGAAAAGAGCTTAGACGATCATACCAAGCACGAGGGGCTTGTTTTAAACCGTATAAGGCTTTCTTCAACTTGAAAACATGATCAGGGTTTTTGAAATCCGTGAAACCTGGAGGTTGTGCTACAAAAACTTCTTCTTTTATAAAACCATTTAAAAAAGCACTCTTGACATCCATTTAAAAAAGTTTAAAATCATGAAAACATGCAAATGCACATAACATGCGAATGGATTCTAATCTCACAACTGGGGCATAAGTCTCATCGTAGTCGATACCTTCTTCTTGATTGTATCCTTGAGCTACGAGTCGAGCCTTATTACGAGTCACTAAACCATTCTCATTTAGTTTATTTCGGAATACCCAACAGGTGCCAATGACCGGATGATCAATAGGCCTGGGAACAAGTTCCCAAACTTGATTCCGTTCAAATTGGTTTAATTCCTCTTGCATAGCATCTATCCAAAAACTATCACTACATGCTTCATCAATAGATTTGGGTTCTAGCTGTGAAATAAATGCAACACTAGAAACAATATCTCTACTGGATGTACGAGTACTTACTCCTTTGGTAATATCACCAATTACCAAATCTTTTGGATGATCAGCTGTAAATTTCAACCTTTTCGATAAATTCTGAAGGTAGCTGGTTCCTGGATCTTCTCTAGGAGGTTCAGCTAGTACAGAGCTTGGTTGAGGATCAGCTGATGTTGAGCTTGGTACAGTTGGATCTTCGTCATTGTCATCGATCGTCATCTGATTTAGTTCATCAAAGGTGACGTTGATTGACTCTTCGATGATCATGGTTCTTTTGTTGAAGACTCTGTATCCTTTGCTCTTGGCCGCATAACCTAAAAATATACCTTCATCGGCCTTTTCATCAAATTTTCCCAAATTGTCTTTTGTATTAAGAATAAAACATTTACAGCCAAATATTCTAAAGTATGAAACAGATGGAATTCTATCAAACCATAACTCAAATGGAGTCTTCTTCGATTTGGGTCGAATTAGAACTCTATTGAGTACAAAGCAAGCTGTATTAACAGCTTCAGCCCAGAAATATTTGGGTAGACTAAACTGATTTAAAATCACTCTGGCCATTTCGGTTAGAGTTCTGTTCTTACGTTCCACAACTCCATTTTGTTGTGGAGTCCTAGGGCAGGAGAACTCGTGTACAAAACCGTGTGTGTCACAAAATTGCTCAAAATCAGCATTCTCGAATTCGCCTCCATGATCGCTTCTTATGCGAGTGATCATGTAACCTTTTTCATTCTGTACTTTCTTGCAAAAGGCGACAAATTCGGATAATGCATCATTCTTGCGTGTCAAGAAATATACCCACGTGTATCTAGAGAAATCATCTACAATTACGAAAGCATAAAGTTTACATCCGAGGCTAACAACTCTGCTAGGACCAAATAAGTCCATATGAAGCAATTGTAGAGGTCTAGTAGTACATACTGCGTTTACTGACTTGAATGTGGATCTGGTAGCTTTGTTCTTTTCACATTGGCTGCATACCGAGTCCTTCTTGAATGTAATGTCAGGTAAACCGCGTACTAGCTTCTTTGTGGATAATCTTGAGATCGTATCCATATTAGCATGACCGAGTCTCATATGCCACAAATGACTCTCATCACTTTTGGCCATTAAGCATCTACCTGAAATGTTAGTTTCTTCTAACAAATAGAAAACATATATATTGTCTTCCCTGATACCTTCAAAGATAGTACTACCAGTTGAGCTATCAACTATAGTACATTTGTCTTTGCCAAAGTTGATACCATAACCATGATCAGCTAGATGACTTATGCTGAGTAGATTATGTTTCAACTCGGTAACCAGACAGACATCCTTAATCACGGGATAGGGAGACTTACCAACATCACCGATACCAATAATATACCCTTTCAAGTTATTACCGAAGGAGACATAGCCTTCCTTCTTTTTCTTCGACAGTATTGCAAATAGGGTAGCGTCATCGGTCATATGCCGTGAGCAACCGCTGTCGAGGATCCATTTGCTTCTAGCATGTGAAGGGTATTCCACCTACAAAATAGTTTGCAGATGAAACTTTTGGTACCCATTTCTTGTAGGGTCCTGAATTGTTAGCTTTAGGTATCCAAGCATAAACATTCAAATCAACAAGCTTTCTCATTCTACATGCAGATGAAATATGACCAATGAGGCCACAATAATGACATTGTGCATGTCGAGTATTGAAAGCTGAGTGGTGTGCATGGTTGGTAGGTTTAGGTTTTCTAGTATAGAAGAAAGTATACCTATAATCTTGTTTGGGCTTAACCTTTTGGGGTAAAGGTTTTATATGGTTAGGTCTGACAGTGTTTGGCTTGGGAATGTTCCGATTTTTCGGTAAGTGACACGTGTTAGGGAAGGAAGCAGCAGGCTCAGGCTGTTTTCCTAACCTAATTTCCAATCTTTTGGAAGTGTCATACAACTTAGTATAATCAGAAGTGAGTGATTCCATTCTGATTTGTGCACATCGAAGACTTTTCTTCTCTATAGAAAGTTCTTCCTTGAGTTGGTCAATAATTTTGTCTTTCTCTTCAGATGACTTGGTAGTCTCGTGTAATAAGAGCTTTATAGAAGAAAGCTCACCAGACTCACTAACATTATTTCTAACCTCAGCTAGTAGGTCGGTAAGTCTACCTATTTCACCTTTGTACTCTTTGAGTACCTTCTTAGCGGTCTGATACTTGCTACGCAGTTTCCTGTAATCAGTCATCAGGTCACTGAAGGCATCTCCTAATTGCTCAAAGGTGAAGTCATCATAAGTATCAACTACAGGTTCAGTAGGTACCTGATCAGATGCCATAAAGCATACGTTTGCAGCGTCTTCTGATTGTTCGTCTTCTGAGTCGCTGGCTTCACTTTCATGCCATATGCTGGTATTGGCATATCTCCTAGATGTTGATTTCTTCAGGTTCCCTTTTTCATACATGTTGCTCTTCTTGCTTGATGATGAGTTTGTGGGACAATCCTTCTTCATGTGTCCCTTCTTCTTGCAACCATAGCAAACATCATCTTCTTGATACCAGTTGTTGCTGTTGTTCTCTTTGACTCTCTTCTCATGTCTCATGAATCTTTTGAACTTCCTTGCCAGGAGTGCTTGATCTTCAGCGTCAGATCCACTGCTGTCTGAGTCACCTTCAGCAGCTTTTCTGTGCTGAGCCTTGAGAGCGATCGTCTTCTCCTTTGGTGCAGGCTCTTCAAAATCTTGTAGCTCCAGTTCATGAGTGAGTAGCTTACCCATGAGTACTTCGAGGGACATAGTTGTGAGGTCGTTTCCTTCAATGATTGTAGTAGCCTTCGGAATCCAGTTCTTGGTAAGTGCTCGCAGGAGTTTGCGAATCTTTTCATGGTTACTGTAATCTTTACCTAAGGAGGACAAAGGATTTATAATATCCAGGAATCTTTCGAACATTTGTGTAACTGTTTCGTTGGGCTTCATCTTGAACGCCTCGTACTCTTGAGTAAGTCTGCTGACTTTAGATTCTTTGACTTGAGTCGTGCCTTCATGTGTGACTTCAAGTAGCTTCCACACTTCATTAGCCGTTGTGCAGATAGACACCCTGTTAAATTCAGTTCTGTCTAAAGCATAAAAGAGAGCATTAATGGCACGTGCGTCAAGACTGGCCCTTTTTTTTTCTTCCTCTGTATATCTACTGTGGGGTTTTTCAACTAAAACTCCATCAACATTTATACGAGGTGGCTTTTAATAGCCATCAAGAACAATGGACCATAAATCAAAGTCAAGTGATTTCAAGAAGAAACTCATCCGTGTTTTCCAATAGGTATAGTTCGTACCATCAAACAGTGGGGGTCTGTTTGTGGCCTGGCCTTCACTTGTGAATTTCACAGTTGCCATGTGTTGTGCTGTGATCTATATAACAGTTAATTAAAATGAATAAATAATTTTACTGTTACCTTTGCTTTACCTGTAACACCCGCTCTGATACCAATTGTAGGAACAAAATAGTAAAGCGTAATACTCTAGAGGGGGGTGAATAGAGTTAGCAGCGGAATAATGCTAATTAAAAATGTTAGCAGCACAAACACAGAATATTAATCACAATTGAAATAAAGTAAAGACAGAGTTAAGAGAGCAAATGCAAAGACAGCGATGTATACTGGTATCCCTCTGTTGAGGACTAATCCAGTCGGTAGAACTCTTGCTACCAGTTGAATCCACTATTGGAAAAACCGCAAGTTTTCTTACGAAGTCCTTACAACTTCTACAACGCGAGCTTTGATACGAAGAACTCGTCCAACTTCAAATGTGAAGAGGTATTCTTCAATCAAGCCTTCTGATTACAATCTCTCAGAAACTTCTAGACCGTACCGCACTGGCAAATCGACTAGAGGATTGTAATTGGCTTGGGATCTGAAATTGAAAGCTCTAGAAAACTCTTTGAAAGACTGAAAGCTTTAGATAGAGAGAAGATTGAAAGTGAATGAGTGAGTTGAAATGATCGAAATCCTTCTTTATTTATAGGACTTTCAAAGGCAGACTTCTGACAGAATTCGGACAAAATTCGGGTAGAACTATATGAGCAAATCTCGATCAAATTCGTAACTGCAGGAGGACCAAGTTCCAAGGATTCAAAATCACAACGGCCACTAACCGAACTCTGGCCGAACTCTGGCCGAACTCGGTCCGAGTTCTGTCAGGGTTTAGTTAGGGTTTTGAAAAAGCTTTTTGGTGATTTTTGAAAACCTTTTTGAAAACCTTTTTGTAAACCTTTTTGAGAGGTCATTTTAAAAACATTTTGAACTCATTTGAGGGAAGCCTATTTGCCAGTACGACTCGGTGTACAACATATTCCTAGACTCAAATAAAATGAAAATACATTGCATAAGAAATTACAGACTCGAGTAGGCAAACAGATCTTCGGTCTTGAATCCAGTGGATAGCCATTCTTGATCATGTTCAAGAGTCCGAGATGTCTCGACTAGCTTTGTATATCCAGACAGAGTTTATTCAATTATTAAAATTAGGTTTGACCATATGACCAAATGGGCCAACACAAGTCGCCCGGAATGGCGGGACGCACGTCGTATCGAAGGTTTTTCGTAACTTTTAATATTTTGAAAACAGGTTTTTGACAGTTTTGGGATTCAGTTTCCTCGACCGATAGTCGGTCAAATAACAATCTACAAAAATGGTTCTAGAGTTCTATAGGTTGTTTAAAACATTGTTCAGAAGGTTGACCAAATCGGTCGATGGATCGATCTGAATCGATCCTCCAACATGGGTTCATGGACTGTTTTAATACTCTATTTTTGGACAGATTTCGACCAACTTCGTGTTGATCTTGCAGACGGGTCGCACGATTATACCAAAAACTAACTAGTAGGGTTTGAAGACAGTTATGTTGAGAGCGTACCGGAAGAAACGGATCCCAAAACGATTGAGCGTCACAATGCGAAGTCAGGTCTTAAAACTGCTGCTACTCCTCTGCTCTGACGCGTGCGCGTGCGATCCTGGCCGCCGGGGGTGCCTCGCGGCGGTGCGCGACCGTCGGGGGGCCGCCCAGGTTAGGGGGAAGGGTGGTGTTAGGGTTTTCGAGTATTTTCTCTCGATCTCACTCTCATTCTCTATATAAACCGCGGGGTCGGCTCCTCGGGTTCGCGTATGGGGAGGGGGCGGGTTGTGAATTCACCTTGCAGGGGTCTCGGCCTATGGGCTGAGGGAAACCGTATGGGTTTTCTTCTTTTTATTTATTAGAGTTCTTCTTATTTCTTTTCTTTTGCATTATAAATAACTAAGTATATATACATATACATATCTTTTATTTATATATATATATATATATATATATATATATATATATATATATATATATACACACACACATACTTACATATATATATATACACACATATTATTTATTTGTACACACATATATAAATATTTACACAAAATATATATCTCTATGTATTTTCCTATATATACCTATCAATAAAGAAAATATTATATCCTCATCATATTATATATATAAATATTTACACAAAATATATATCTCTATGTATTTTCCTATATATACCTATCAATAAAGAAAATATTATATCCTCATCATATTATATATAAATATTTACACAAAATATATATCTTTATGTATATTCATATGAATACTAGTATAATAATATCCATAAAAATCTAATTAAAATACCAGTATTATCTATTCCTAGATTAGGGACTATTTTATAAATATGAATATATATATTAATAACATTTTTTTTGACGAAGATAATATAACCAATAATAATAAAATAATATTATATAATAGTAACCACAATAACATTGATAATAATAATAATAAAATATTTTAAAATTTTCGGGAAGGGGAGCTACACTCGTATCTACTTCTGTCATCTATACTTTGAAATCTTTTTGAGCTCTTGTATCTTTTTATCTTGGAAAAAGTCGAGGAAGTATCGTAATCATCTGTTTCGGAGTAGACGTTGGATCTTGGTAGTAGTCGAAGCAGAGCGAGATGATTACCCCGACTTCCTTCTACAATCCTACATTTGGGTTTTCTTTCATAACAGAAGAAATTCAATTCCTTATCCTTGAACTGTTTCTTAAAATTCAATATCGTAAGATTTGATCTTCTCTGATTTTGACCAGTCGATTTGGTCGTCTTGTTATTCGTGTCTTGGTTGCTGACTAGACTCTAGATGACTTCAAATTCCTTTGTGACTTGGATTTTCATCCTTGGATGCTCGTGCCCACCCTTCGTATATCTTATACTCCATCTTGCCCAAATTCTGATTTACTCAAAAGTTGATCAACTTAGATCGTGTTGAGACAAAAAAATTTATCGTAGTTGGATTTCAATGCTATTAACCCTCGTGCATTGCCTTCTGATTTTGATCATGTTTGGATTTTGAATACTCGTGCCTAAACTCTTTTTGACCCTGATTTAATTTTCTGATTATATCTGAACTCATTATGCTTAGTTGTACCCAGATGACCTGGCGTGATAAGCCGACTTGAATCATTTGATTGTGATTTTAACGATCATAATTATACATTTTATCTTGCCTCAAACTCGTGCCTAAAATTTTTGACTTTCAATCACGACTAACTAGTGTGACTACGAAATTAGTCGTGTTAGAATTAAACATGTTTGACTTTCTACCGTGCCTAATTGACTTGGGTTCCTTTCTAAATTGTGCTTTTAGGACCTTGATTTCGAATTCATGATTTTATCGGCATTCACAACTAACTTGGACCTTGATCGTGCTTATGTGACCTATAATCTGATTTCTATCAAATCTAACTCTCAATCGTGCTATACTCAAATTTTTCTCTCCATTTGCTTCTCTTATCCTTGTTTTAGATCATGACTAGGTTTGCAATTTTCGTCGCTCTACTCTACATCGTGCCTAAGTGGTTAATCATTCCAAAATTCTTGAACGCGTCTGGGTCTTGATTTCACTCATGACCAGGTGGTTAAATTCTTGATCAATGTTTGTGCTAAGCATTGTTTATTTCGAACAATGTCTAATCACATCATTTTCAACTTGATCGTGCCGATCTACCCAAAAATCTAATTTTTTTGACCTGGATCATATTTATCGATATTTTGACATGATTTTGACTTGTTCGTAATCGAACGATTCTTGATTTTCTAGTCGCGGCTTCGTGCTTACCTACAAAGCTGTGACTATAAATCTCAATCATGCCAAACCTTGTTTTGGTCATAGTTAGCTTTCATCTTGATCGGGCCTGTGCGACTTTCAGGTTGATTTCCATCAACCTAAGTCCTACAGATCACCCCGTACTTGAACTTCATTTATATCTTCGATTTTCCTAATCGTCTTTAAAATCGTGCCCCAATAACTTGACTTATTTCTGAAATCATGCACATATGATTTTGTTCGTATCACGATTCTATCGTGCCAAAATCCCTCATTGTGCCTGAACAAATTTGAATTGATTATCTTGATCGTGCAAGACTCGTCATTCTTGAATCGTGCCTAAAATATTGTCTAAATCTTCTATCCTATTTTAACCCTACTACCAACCTTTAATTTCGAGCACGAAATTTTTATAAGGTGGGTAGGATGTAAGTCCCCTGAATTTTCGAGATTTATTTTTGAATTTTCTAAATGAATTATTTTCGATAATTCATTTTGATTTAATTAATATTGATCATTAAATGCTCTTTACCGTGACTTGGATTTCTAGAGCATCAAGGATGCCAGTCTCTGGAAACTTTCTTCTTGAAGTTTGTAGTAGACGAGATTATCTTCACGTTGATACATCGTGTCCCACTCAAACTTGTTTTCTTGTGCTCCATTTGCTTCGCGCAACTTTCGGGTCAATTTAGACCAATTTATCGTCTGTCGTAATTTGTGACTCAACTTCCAACTTAATTTTCGGGCCCGACATCGGTCCAATCCAGTCGAGTCAATATATAGCCCTGGCCTGTTTTGAGTCTACTATACACGTGCCACTTGCGTGCCACCGAATTGATCTCCCTTGTGCTCCCATTTCATCCGTAATTTTAATTGGTTTAAATTATTATTTTAATTAAATCTTGGCCCCAAGCTTGTCCAAACTTGATCGAACCGGATCCAACGCCCAACCAGATTTTATGTGATCCCTAACATGACTACCCCCTATTTAAAATATCTCTATGCAAATATCCTTCTCTCTCTACTTTATCAAATATCTTATTTTCTCTTATATAATATATATATATATATATATATATATATATATATATATATATATATATATATATATATATATATATATATATATATATATATATATATATATATAAAACTCTCTTTCTCTCTCCTCCTAATAACACCTACACACACACCCCCTCTCCACCAGCACAACACCCCCTCCCTCTCTCAACCGACCTCTCTCTCTCTCTCTCTCTCTCTTTTTCAAATATCTACTTCTCTCTCTCTCTCTCTTTCTATTATATACAACACTCTCTCCCTCTCATTTATTATACACACACAATATGTACTAGTCTCTCTCTCTCTCCTTAGTCACACCCCACCTCACTTTCCTCACAGCCGAACACCACCCCTCTTCTATCACAACCTCTTCTCCTCTTCACGCTCCTTCTCCTTCTTCATTTCATTCTTTTTTTTCCTCTTCTTCTTCTTCTTTGTTCTTCAAGAGAGCAACATCACCACCATCACCACCACGAGCTCCACCCCATCACCACCACGAGCTCCACCGCCATCACCACCACGAGCACAGGCGCCACCACCTCCATGAACACTATCATTCCCACCACCATAACACCATCTCGTCGCCGCTGTCGCTACGGGAACCACCGTCGCCGCCCCGCCGCACGCCACCGTACGTGGCAGCTGCAACGGCGAGGTGGCAGCGCAGCAGCAGTTGCAAACGTAGCAGCAGCGCGCACAGTGCGTGCGTGCGCGAGCCACCGTCGTGTGCCGCCGCACGGCCGCTGTGTGGCCTCCCCTCGGCCGACGAAGCTCCGGCGACCTCCCCGAGTGCGCCGCCTTCCTCCCTGACGTGCCACGTAGGCGATTCGTACGTTTTGCACGAAATCCCGTCAACGCGCGCGCGGATGAATTTCAGAATTCGTGTTTCATCGCAGCAACTTAATGCACATTTTTTGGGAAATTCGACCGTTGGATCGGCGAACTCTCTGCTTCGTCATAATCTCGGTATATACCCCTTCACTCCCCTCAAGTTTCGTCCATTAATTTCGTCGTTTGATACATCAAAACCGGCTACCAAGTTGACACTTTAAATTGTGTTATTTATGGACAGTTTTGCTGAGCCAACTTCGTCGGTTCGTATCTCCTCTATCGCAGCTCCTCTGGCATACCACTGGTTTCTATGCGCAGCTGGTATAACCCTCTTCCTGCCCCTAAAGTTTCGTTTTATTGTGAGCATGTTTGATTGGTTGAATTCGATGCCAAAGTTGGTCGTCCGAATTTATAATTTCCAAGTTGTTAAATTTCATTTTTGAACCCGGGACTCCGAATTCAATTTCTGACACCACCAGTAGACTCGTGGCATCGTTTTGGCACATTTTCATATTAAGTTTGTTAGATTTGGAGGACGTGGGCCCTAGCACACATTTCGGTGTAAAGCGGGCCCCGTAGTCCGGGTCAACGGGACTTTTTGATGCCGGCTCATCAAAATCCAATTCCGGATATACCGTTGAGTTCGTATCGTCATTCTGGACTCGTTGACATATAATTTGCTTAGTTTTGAGGACATTGGCTCCGACATGCTTTTTCGTACAAATCGAAAATTCAATGTCCTGGTCAACGGACCAATTTGAGATCGGGTCAACGGAATCCAATTCTGGATATACCATTGGGTTCGTATCGTCATTCTGGATTCGTGGACATATAATTTGTTAGGTTTAGTACACTTTTATTTTGGCACATTTTTTGGTGCAAAGCGGGTCCGACACGGACACCGTTTTGACCCAAAATTACATTTTTGCCCCTGTGTCCAAATTAGACTTATGGATAGGCTATCCTAGCTAATTTGACCATTCTGGACACGTTGGTGATGGTTGTTTCACCATCCGACAACATCTGTAGGTTTTTACCCTATTATTATAATCTTTCTTCTTTTGTTGTATTTTGAGATCCATCGGTTCCAATAATTTCACAACCACTGAAATTGAATGTGTTGACCCTGTAGATATTTATAGAGACTAGCCTTGACCCTGTTTGACCATGGTTGATTGCTTTGACTGAACGTCGAAGTAAAGTCAACATTTGACCTAGTTTAACCTAGAGTTGACCAGAGTTGACTAGAGTTGACCAGTTGGCCAAAAGTCAACTGTAAGTCAACCTTTGACCCAGTTTGACCTAGTTTGACTTGGTTTGACTTCCTGTGATCTAGTTTGACCTAGTGTGACTCAGTATGACCTAGTTTGACTTAGTGGACCGAGATTGACCTAGATTAATCATGCCTAACACTGTTGAACCCTAATTAGCTTATATATATATATCTCATCTTTAGGTCTGTGATTTCACTTTGAGCCAGATTACACAGTTGACATATGCCACCAGATCTCAGGCGAGTACATTCTCTGATAATATTTCTGTTTTATGATATCGTCTATGTTTCTTATATTTAGTGTAGATATCCTTGTTCTCTTGACATATTGTTCACACGAATTGGTATTCATGGATCCCGACATGAGATGTTATTCCATGTTATCTTGGTATATCTTGTGCAAGCCCCCTTGTAGTTCTTGTGCAGTATATGGACACCGATTCTCGAGGAGACTTGCTCCCTTATCGTAGAATCCTGTGTCGTAACGTGTCTTGCTTGGACCCACTCTACCAGTCGGGGACGAGGAGTACTGGTGTAGATGTGTGGTCAATACCCGCCTTGTATATCTTGTAAACCTTGTGAATGCCAATCCTACACCACACGTATGATTGGCTAGCTCATGACCTTATGCAGACCCAAGCCGGCCATATGTTGTAGCTAGTATTCACTCACATAGATGGTATGATTCTCGACTCTTGTACATGATATGATTGATTTTTCTTGCCTTGTTCTAGCTCTAGATTTACAGCTTACCCTGCCATGATACTCACATGTACATTTCATGATTTCTTGTATATTCTCTCTATTTACTGCTATATTTTCAATATCGTCTAACTATAACTGTTATTTGAGATTTGTGCTCGTTCCATCCTGACTAGATATGTTGACAAAATTTTAGGAGTTGTTGTGCCCTCAGTATTGGACTACAGGATGTTGCTAGCTAGGGTGGTTCTCGGTATTCTTTATCGTGAATTTTCTCTCAGTAGTTCTAGGTCTGGTAGTTATTAGTTTTGTTATTGTTTCCCTCTGTTTTATTCGTGTCTTATATGATCCTTGTAGATTCTAGCTGTTCTAGTGATATTGTTATTATTTTTTGTCTTATCTTCCATAGTTTTTGTCATATGATATGAGTACCTTTATAGTTATGGATCTTTAGATGTTGTAGTTAGTATCGGGTACTTGACAGCGCTCTACCGCCGATACTGCGGTGTAGGCTGGGCGTGGCCCACGTATTCGTACCCGTATATCTGGGTGCGGGTCGTAACAGTACTCATGCCTCCTCGCCGCCCTCATAACTGCATCAAAAGTCTGGAACTCATGCTGCTCAACTGTCAGTATGATCTCCAGATGAAGTCCCTGCTGGAACCTCCTCGCCCGAGCCAACTCGGTCGCCACTAAGGAAGGGGCAAACCGACTGAGCCTGCTAAACTCCACCGCATAGCCATCGACGGTCCTACTCATATGTCGCAAGCCAATGAACCTTTTTTGTAGATCATAACGTGACACCGCATCAAAGTAGCGAGTCTAGAACCTCTCGCTAAAATTCCCCCAAGCTATCGTCGCCACTAGAGACACCTCATGAGCCGCCCACCAGTTGCGGGCCAAATTTAAGAGCTGTAACCTGACAATTGCCACATGCTTCCTAGCCGGAATTCCTGCTGCCTCCATAATGGCCTCAGTATCCTGAAGCTACGCATCAGACTCAATCACATCCTCTGTACCATAGAAGTACGGGGTATGAAGACGCCTGAAGCTGCTCGCAGAATTGTAGGCTTGAGCACCACCCCTCTCCAAAGCCGTCTGGACAGAATGGGTGAGAACATCTCTCTGACGCTGCTGCGATGCCATGAAATCTCTCAAAACATCCACCAGTGCTCGAACAACACCTTATGGTTGCTCTGGCTGAACTGGTACATCTGGCTGAACTGGTGGAACTGGCGACTCCGCCTTCCGGTCTACTCTAGACTCTGCTCCTGAATGCTGAGGCTGAGCCTTCTGAACTGGTGGAACAGACGGAAGTTGACCCGCCATAGCTGGAACCTGACCAAGCTGATCGGAAGGACCAGGAACAGTGCCCCTAAAAGTTTAAGGACACAAGGATCAGGTCGAGGGAACAGAAAATATCAACGATCAAAGCAGATATCAGGTCAAATATCAAGGTAAAGAGTAATATGAAGGATGTCAATGGAGAAGAATTTGTGACTGAGCTAACTACCAGCAACCCCCACATATCTGATAAATCAGACCTGTATGGGCCACCACTAAAACCTATGTCATGCCCCAGAACCAGAATACTAGCAAGTAGGGACGGACCAGGCCAGCTACGTATGCCAAAGTATTCCAATATTCAGAAACAACGTATAAGCTGTATAGATGGAGGTTACTACTACAAACCAACAGTCAATTCTTGGTCACATAATCCTAGATATTTCAGTCTCTGACAAGAAGTAAAGTACAAGAATATGATCATCATGCATATTAGACAGTAAAGCGTCCCAAATTATAGTATATAAATGATCATAAAGCTAGTATACAAAATGAATAACTAGCAAGACTGAGTAATACATGATCAACTCTAGCTGCAGTATAGAAATATACCATCATGTCTAAGCCCGTAGGCTAAAAGTCAAGTCCAAAAAATGAGCTAAACACGTGCTCAGTAGCTAAACGCTTCAAAATAATATGTACATAAAAGAGTGGGTAAGAGATAGAACACCCACTCAAGCTCCCTGGTGCTCCGGGTGGTCACCATCGAGTGAAAGGTCCGGAAGATCCTCGGGCTCCTCAACTAAATCTGGTCAATACAAAACCAGTGGGGTCAGACCCCCAATAGCAAGTATCATAAAAGAAGCCAAACTATGAACTAAAACCAGCATGCAATTCATAATATCTATAAGATAAAGCAGTAAACGAGACTGGAATAATAAATTGGTACCACAGTGTATATGAAAGGAAAACCGAGAACATGTAAGGAAATAACAAGTAAATATGTAGAATAAGATGGACATGTGAGCATGTGGTGAAGCCGAGCATGTAGTAGAAAAATAGCATGTTAAGGAAATGATAGGAAGCTAAGTATTGAAATAAGATAAACTGGACAAGACTAGACTAGACAGAAAATGGACTCCATCCATCAATCACGGCCAAGCAATGAGTACGGCTTAATACTTTAGCTAACTAGGGTTGTCACAATCATAATTACTAACATATGCAAATTGAGAAATTCGATCCAGTTACCTGTCCTGCAGACTACCCGATTGATCCAAGCCAAAAAAGAAAATAAGTATAACAGACACACTGTAGTAAGATACATGTGTCCTAAAGAGGTGCTTCACTCGACGGTGTGCTGGAAGAGTGCTCATCATGACAGATAGCTCCAAATTCTATGTATATATATGTATAAGACCGAGAACAAGGGGTACAAGTAACCGAGAAAATCTCACCTCCTAATGATCTAGATAATCAAACTAGTTGTATAATTCCTAACATTTTCATTTAGGATACTGGATGTGGCATTCCGCAGAATCCATCCTAGACATGAGACATACGAGACTAGACAAGACAAGCAAGATTGTGCACTACGACAAGCCACAACAAGACATGACAATATCAAGACAAGAGTGCACTACGACGAGCCACTATCAAAGAGCTAGACATGTACTGGAATCACGAGTGCGCCATGACAGGCCACTATCAAGCAAGCTAAGAAAAGACATGTACAAGAGTGCACCACGATGGGTCACTATCAAGTAAATATTGGACATGACATAGATTGTAAGGTACAACAAATCTAAGAGGACATAACAATACCTAGTGAGTATAGAAGAACATATGAACATAAGCTAGTATCAAGTGTATATAGGGTGTACAATCATTCATAGGTGATTTGCATATAAACTATAATTAAAGTGGGACATGAAAATTCTTGAAGCCAAGACAAAGATCTACAACTTCCATGTTTTGAGTTTTTCAAGATTTTGGCCATAAAATAGCTAAAATGGGCAAAAACAACCATATATGCGAGGCACACTGCGCGCGCAGGAAAAACTGCCCACGGCGTGCAGGAGAACTGCCCACGGCGTGCAGGAGAACTGCCCACGGCGCACAGAAAAACTGCCTACTGTGGGCAGGCTGCACACAACGCACAAAACGCACTGCGCGCGCAGGCAAAACTGCCCACGGTGCACGCTGCATGCAAGCACAACGCACAGACTGCGCACTGCGCGCAAAATGCACTATGCGTGCAAAATGCACTATACGTATAAGCAAAACTGCCCATAGCGCACGCTGCGTGCAAGCACGATGCACAAACTGCGCTGCACTGTTCATCGTCCCTGCAGCATCGAAGGTGTGAGGAACCCATGAACACGAAAAATAGCATAACTTTTTTATACGAAGTCGAAATCAAGCGGTTCAAATGCCAAAATTGGGTAGAACGAAGTTCCTCACGACATGGAACCATTAGATTTCAAAAATAATAAATTAATAGGATCAAAACCACAAAAACAAAAAAAGTCTTAAAACTTAGATCTACAAACATGTAACCATCAAAATCAACTTCAAGTTCTGAAGAGACTTAGAATCATGCAAGAAAAGAATAGAACAAACAAATATGACAGCAAAATATTGTTCAAGATTTGTCAAGATATACTTGCCTAATAAAGCTCCAAGCCTATTCTTCTACTCCACCACCAAGAGGGATACGAAACCACACTCTAGGCCTCAAGGCCAAGCTTTTCTATGCTCTTGAGTATGAGGAATAAAAGTAAAGTAGAAAGGAAGAAAGAGTGAAAAGAGGAAGGAGAGAGAAAGTAGAAGGGTATATATAGAAAGGGAAATTAATCTTAACCCTTGGATGGTGATCCATGTCAAATCTAAGTCAATCATGGCCATCCAAACAAAACCAAATATCTATTGGGTAGTAGAGTTCATCCATACTATTCACCAAAATATCTAAAACACTATTTACAAAAATATCTGAAATCGAAATATCTAAAATGTGGAATATCAATCCGAGCGGTATGCCGTCGTTATACACCGGTATACTTGTGGCATGCCGGTCAATAAGAAACTCTAAAATTTGGGATAATTTTAAAGTGTTCCGAAAACCAAAAAAAATACATACAATACTAAATACGTATCCGTATATAAATATCGATACTGTGAGACAAGTCTCACTGTCTTGTCTTTTCCTTCGAATAGTCTTGTGGTCTCGTGTAGTAATAACTTAACAAAAGAAAGCTCACCTACCTCACTAGAATTATCATTACTTTTAACCCCAGCTAGTTGGTCGGTAAGTCTTCTTATTTTACCTTTATACTCTTTGAGTACCTTCTTAGAGTTTTGGTATTTGCTACGTATTTTTCTGTAATCACCTAAGAGGTCACTAAAGGCTACACATAATTGCTCAAAGGTAAAATTATCATATGTACCAAACATGGGGTTAGTATTTACCTGATCGAATGCCATTAAGCATACATTTGCAGCGTCATCTGATTGTTCATCTTCTGAGTCGCTGGCTTCACTTTCATGCCATATGCTCGTGTTGGCGTACCTTCCGGATGTTGATTTCTTCAGGTAACTTTTGTCATACTTGTTGCTTTTCCTGGTTGATGATGATATTGTTGGACAGTCCTTCTTCATATGTCCTTTCTTCTTACAATCGTAGTAGATAGGATCTTCTTTGTTGTTGTTGCTGTTGTGTTCCTTTGTTCTTCTATTGAATCTCATGAACTTCTTGAACTTTCTTACTAGGAGAGCTTGATCTTCGGAGTCAGAATCACTGTCATCGAAATTATCTTCGACAGTTCTTCTGTGTTGAGCTTTGAAAGCGATCGACTTCTCCTTCAGTACAACATCTTCAAAGTCTTGAAGTTCCAGCTCGTGAGTGAGTAGCTTACCCATGAGTGTTTTAAGAGACATAGTTGTGAGGTTGTTCCCTTCAATGATTGTCGTAGCCTTCGAAATCCAGTTCTTCGTGAGAGCTCGTAGAAGTTTGTGAATCTTTTCATGGTTATTGTATTCCTTGCCCAATGAAGACAGAGGATTTATAATATCCAAAAATATTGTAAACATCTGAGTGACGGATTCGTTTGGCTTCATTTTGAACGTCTCATACTCCTGAGTAAGTCTGCTGATTTTTGACTCCTTGGCATGCGTCGTGCCTTCATGAGTCACTTTAAGAAGTTTCCATACTTCACTTGATGTTGTGCACGTAGACACCCTGTTAAATTCAGTCATGTCTATGGTACAAAACAAAACATTAATAGTACGTACGTCAAGACTGGCCTTTTTCTTTTCATCCTCAGTATACTTGTCATGGGATTTCTCAACCAACTCCCCTTCAACAAGAATACGTGCAGGCTTTTTATAGCCATCAATAACAATAGACCATAAGTCAAAATCTAAAGATTTCAAAAAGAAACTCATTCGTGTTTTCTAGTATGTGTAATTCGTACCATCAAACAATGGGGGTCTGTTTATGGCTTGGCCTTCACTTGTGAATTTCACAGTTGCCATGTGTTATATTGTGATCTATGTAACAGCTGTAATAATAAAAAATATAATAGTAGTGTTACCTCGCTTTACCTGTATAACCCGTTCTGATACCAATTGTTAGAACGAATTATAAAGTGCAATACTCTAGAAAGGGATGAATAGAGTAGGCAGCAGAATTTAGCTAATTTAAAAAGTTAGCAACAAGATCACAAATAATATATCACAAGTATGTAAATGTAAAGGCAGAGATCAGAAAGCAAACACAAAGATGGCGATGTATACTAGTTTTCCTCTTGTGAGGACTATTCCAGTCGGAAGAACTCTAGCTTCCAGTTAAATCCACTATTAAAAAATATCGCAAGTTTTCATACGAAGTCTTTACAACTTCTATAACGCAAGCTTTGATACGAAGTACTCGACCAACTTCAATTGTAAAGTGTCTTTCTTCAATCAAGCATCTGATTACAGTTTGTCTGAAACTTCTAGACCGTACCGCACTGGCAAATCGACTAGAGGTTTGTAACTGGCTTGGAATTTGAAAATGAAAGCTTTAGAATACTTTGGAAGACGTTTAAGCTTAGAGAGAAGAGATAAGAAAGTGAATGAGTGAATTGAAATGATTGAAATCCTTCTCTATTTATAGGTTTTTCCAAAGACAGAATTCTGGCAGAATTCGGACAGAATTCGGACAGAACTCTTTGAGAAAATCTCGATAAATAGCCGTTGCATCCGTAACTGCAGGAGGACCAAGTTCAAATCCAAACGGCACTAAACGAATTATGGCCGAATTCGGGCCGAATTCTCCTAGGACCAATTCTGATTTTTGGGACATTTTGTAAAACTGATTTTGGGTTTTGGCTTATTGAAAAGTTTAAGCAGTTATGTGCTTTTGTAACATGGATTATTTTCAAAACATATGATAGTTTTGAAAACTTTTTGGGGGTAGCCTATTTGTCAGTACAACTTGGTGTACAAAGTATTTCTAGACTCAATAAATATAAAATTACATTGAATATGAAATACAGACTCATACGACAAAAATAACTTCAGTCTTGAACAGAATGGTAGAACTTCTTTAACAGTTGTCAAAGTATCCCTTATATCGAGACATGGTTAGATCAATTATTAAAATTAGGTTCGACCATGACCAATGGGCCAACAAATTCAAGTTTTGTAAGACTCGACATCTATATGGCAGAAAATAATTATATTAGATGTAAATTAATTTAAATAATAAAATTGTTAAACGCTTTCAAGATTACAAAACTTCACATATGTCACAATGTGATGAAACATTATAAAATAATATTGTCTTATGTGTATCACATATACAATAATATGATCATTACAACAACGCGAAATAGTACCTTGTAGAATTTAAATAAATAAAATAATAGAAATAACAAATTCACATAAACTAATTTAATGTAGTTAACTAATTTCAAATAAGTGAAGAATATTCAAGATATTCTAGATTAATTTTATAGTTCATACGAAAATATATAGAAATAAAATTTATACATAATCTTAAATAAATTATCATAAAATTTCTATTTCGAATGAAATTGTGAATGTGTTCAATACAAATTAAGATTTAAAACTAAAAGAGAAAACAAATCTAGAAAAGTTACGTTCTAATCGATCTATAAACACATAAATCAAACATGTATTTAATTTTACTAAAATATGCATATATCTAATTATACAAGATTAGACTTACCTCTTCAATACCTTTATTTTCTTTAGAAAACTATTTCTTCCTTATGTAAAATATTTTTTCCTTCTATTTCCTAGAGCAATCGTGCTGATAACGTATTATAAAGTAAAGAAATGAAGATAATTTTTTTTGAGGATATTGTTGCTTCATTCACTTGTCTCAATCAACTTGAGAAGAGCTCTTTACATAGACTTACAATGAAGGCTAACATCATGATGGTAATTAAAAAAATGTCAAAAGACATAGGTTATGAATAACCAAAAGATAAATATCATGTATAACCAAAAAAACATAAATTATGTAGACCAAATAATAATATATATTATCTATATTTACAACACAAACAATCTTTTAGACAAGCCAAACGGAGGGGCTCAACCAAAGTTTCCCCAACTGACCCAAAGATGTAACAGATCGCTCACACTCCGAAACGGCACCAAATTACCGAAATATTAGGGGAAAAAGATTAGTTAAATCCCTCGCCACCTTCTCCTCCTCCTCCATCCCACTTCCACCTTCTCCACTCTTCACTCCCCCACTCCCTCCATTCTAGGGTTTCCACCAATCCCCCAAATCCGATCAAAATACCCCAATTTTCTTCTCCATGGCGAGAGCTCGGCTCGTCGTCTTCCCGATCAAGGGACGGAACTGGTGCTTCGTCCGATCCCTCGACTCCGCCCACGGCCGCAGCTCCTCCTCGTCTTCCCCCAAACTGAAGGACCTTTGGGAGACGATCACCGCCGACGGGCGCTCCGTCAAGGACAACGCCGAGACCGTCGCCGATTTCGTCGCCGAAAAGGTCGAAATCGAGAGGAAAAAATGGCTCCTTTTGTCTATTTCCCTTTCTGGACTTACTAGTTTTGTTTTGTTTGGTTTCAGATGAATAGGGCTTGGTCTGGGCTCGAGAAGGCCTCAGATGGCTCTTTCAAGAGTAAAATACACAGGTTGTAAATGTTTTTGTTTTTCTGTTCATTTGTGATCGAGAAATCGTAGTTCGTGGTAGTTTTTTTTGACGTGTGTTGTTGTTGTTGTTGTTGTTGCAGTTTGGGTGTTCGATTGTTGTCGCGGGTGAAGCCGTCGGAGATTTTCCTGAAATCTGTTTCGGAGGACGTCAAGAAGGTGGAGATTACTTATCCGGCTAGGTGAGGGAACTGCATTTACTGAGTTTGATGTTTAGGAGTTCTATTGGATTACGTTTGATTCTTAGCTTTTTGGGGTTTGGATTCTGTATTTTCAATCTCTCTTATAGTATTTACCACATCTATGTCCAATTGAAACAAGGATGACACCCAGAGAGGAAAATGACAATGACAAGATAAAAACACGGGGACACAGACATGGGACCAGTTTTAGCTTGGAAATGCTCATAGGAAGCACTACACTCCAAATATCGGTGCAGGTGCAGCCACATCGGATACATATCAAACACGACCAGGACACCAACTAGGACATGCCAAAATCAGTGCCGTGTCCTTGTGTTTTGTGGATGTGCAGGACGACCCTAGTGCATTTGGAGTGTCTTTGTAACGTCTACTATGTGTCCGGTATGATGCAACACAGTAATTGTTCTGTATCTATACTTCCAATTTCACCACTATATAGCAGTGTATGAATGCTTATATTATGTACCGAGTATTATCACTGTATGGTCTCGGTTTTAGCTTGGAGAGTCATGCTGTGGCATTAATAATAGAGTTATGTGCTTTCTGCTGGTTTAATATCTTCTGGGTTTGGAAGGAAATTAATCCATTTGGATTTCTAGAACTTCTTGCGGTTAATATATCCCAAGGAGATATTGCCAAGATAAGGAAAAAGAAACATATTAGTATATTACCTAGAATGGGTCCAAATGAGGAGATATTGCCAAGGAAAAAGAAACATATTAGTATATTACCTAGAATGGGTCCAAACGAATTATCTTTAGGTGCTGTTTGGTTCAAGTTTTGGAGGCTTGAGAATAGGTTTTGGGTTTCTTACCCATGTTTGGTAAGTCTGGATCGGAAATTGTGAGGGAATATGTGGTGCTTCAGTTTCCCACAGCTGTAGCAAAGTAAAAACCCAAGGTCCTCTCTGGGAATATTTTTGCTTTCTGGAAATGTTTGTTGAGTGCGTTAACTACAATTGTTTTGGACGATAATACCCTCAACGTCACTAACTGAATTTAGGTAATAGTAGCATCATGAAATTAATGAAAGGGTTTTGACTATTAATGAAAAACTAAACAAATTAAGATTTTCATTCCTGTATGAACCAAACCGGGGAATGGAAAAATTGAAAATTTTCGGACTACATATTTCCAAGCTAACCAAACATGGATATGAGAATGTTCTTTTTTCCATGAAAAAGGAATGAAAAGTGGATTCTTAGGAATACCAAACCTTCATCTAAACGACAGCTTAGGGCTCGTTTGGATCAAGTTTTTGTATTCCTGGGAATAGGTTTTCAATTCCTTTCCCATGGGAAATGAATTCAACATTCCCATACTCATGTTTGGTTAGGTTGGGAATAGGTAGTTCAAAATTTTAAAAAATGTCATCTCCATGTTTGGTTTACAAAGGAATAGAAATATTAATTTATTTAGTTTTCCTTTAATACCCCTTCATTAATTTCATGATGATTTACATGTTTGGGATAGGAGTTGAAAATTTGAAAATAAAAAGAGGGTATAACCGTCCAAACAAAATAGCCAAACATCATTCCTAGGAAAGCAAATTTATTTCCAAGGGGGGACTTGGGAATAGCTTTCCCCCCTAAGCCCCTCCTATTCTCTTCTTATTCCCAATCCTAAACATACCAAACATGGGTAAGGAATTCAAAACCTATTCCCAAGCCACAAAAACTTGAACCAAACGCCCCTTTAAAGTTTTCGAAAATTTTATGTTCTTGGGAATAAAATTCCCTGGAACCATATGGAAAAAATTATATTCCGATATTTGATGAATACATAAATATTCTCGGAAATACATAGTTCATATAGAAAATATAACAATTTTGTTGATTAGATAGATTTATTAGTTGTTACTCTTTGTAATTTTTTATAGTATAGTTGGTTAAGATGATAGATTGGTATTCAAGATAACATGGTTCAATTCCTATTGACATCATAATTTTTTTTGAACTGAACCCGACTCGGACCAAAACTGACTTGAGTTGGACCCGACCATGACTCTAGTCAGACCGGAATCGGAACAAGACCTGAACCCGACCCGAACCCAACCCAAACCGAATCTTACATGAACCCAAACTAGGCTAAACTCATACCCGAAGTTGAGTTACATATGGAAAATAAATATACCCACCTATTTTGAGTGTAATAGGTTTCCCATGATTCATGGAAATATTTTTACTTGGATATTCAAAATTTCGGAAAATAAATTTTATAGCCCAAACCAAACATGGTAATAGGTTTTCCACCCTAAATTTTTTCGGGATTAAAAAAAAATTTCGTGTATCAAACACACCCTATATTACAAAATGAGAATCTCCTTTGTATGTTATTTTAAACATTATTCTCATGTTAGTGTTAATTTTAAGTTAGCACAACTATGTCTAGCCCATCAATTGGGCCCTTCTTGAATTTTTATAGGAGTTGTATATATACTCTCTTATCCAAAATGAAAAGGTTATTGAGCCATTCCCTTAACATGGTATTAAAGATGGGTATTCACTCTTGGGCCTCCATTTGGTCTCTTTCGTCTCTCAACATAGAAGTCTCATCGAAGATCAACATCAAGGCTCGTGAACACCCTTCTGTTTTTTGGATCCCACAACTTATAGCCATTGACTTTATGTTTGAACCCCAAGAAAACACATTTGTTTGACTTTGACTTCAACTTATCCTTATTATTCACGAGTAAATAGACGAGGCACTCAAACACAAGCAAGGAATCATAATTGACTATTCTCCTTTCCATACTCCCTCAGGAATCTAAAGATTGATGGCTGTAGATGGTGATATGTTGACTAAATAGCACGTATGACTCACTTTTCTACCCATAAGTCCTGCATAAGACTGATTTGCAATTGTATCATCCAGAGACTATCTAGTAGTGCCATGTTCATACGCTTCACATTTATGCGCTTCGCTATCCTGTTTTACTCTAGACACCTTGGTAGTGTCCATTTCTCTAGATGCCCTGCTCCTTGTAGTAGTCCCGAACTACTGTCGAGGTGTATTTTACCTCCATTGTCTTTTCACAAATACTTTACTTTTTGTTTCATTTGCTTCTCTATGTTCGTCTTTTACTCTCAGAATTTAGCAAATATCTTTGATTTGTGTTTGAGGAAATAAATCCATACCTAGCATGGCAAGTCATATGAGAAAGTGGCATAGTACTTGACACCTCCCTTTGATCGAACTGGTGATGACCTTTATATGTCCGAGTGAATATAGTTGAGAAGTTCTTTGATTTTGTGCATTCGCTTGCTTGAATCCAATTTTATGTTACACTATTGTGCAAGACTTGCAGAAATCTAAGTTGCACTCCAACTGTTCTAAACAGCAGTAGGCGGGTGCGCGGCAGAGAGGGTCCGCCTACCACCTACCACCTAGGCGCTTAATACATCTTGCCTATATGTGTATGACATTCTGTCTATGTATGTAAGTACTAAATAAAATTCTCAAGAAGCTGAGTTAGTTCCTTATAAGTTCGAAGATTTCAAGTTTATTCAACCTTTGGTGCAGAATATGGAGTTGGATTCTCCCAACTAATATTAGTTATACGTTAGAATAAAGAACATCCATAGTCCAAAAATTGTGGCGTTCCCTCTTCTTTCATTTTTTGATATAAAATATGTATGGTTTTTTCGAGGTAGGCGTTTGCCTATGTCGGCTCACCTACGCCTATGCCGCCTCACCTATACCTACGCCACTAAACCGCCGTCGGACGTCTACTCCACCCCCTACGACAAAAGCGGTGCATAGAGCATCTGCCTCGTTTCTAGGTGTTGCCTGCCGTCTCGACATCCATTTAGAACCCTGTGCACTCCTTAACGCCCTTTAGCAACTCTCTTTTGTCTAACTCACTAAGATCCCATCGCTCATGTGGCTTAGATGCATGTCATTACCCTAGCGGTTACTTCCACCCATTTCTCTGTGATGACTGACTTTGTTTTCGTCCAAGTGATACAAGTTCGATCACAATCTATGCTTCTTAATTACCGCCATCTTGTCATTCACTATCTTTAGCAAATCGTTTTGGAAAACAAACTTGCACTGTACCCCGTCCACCCGTCCAAAGAAATAAGGTTCTTTAGTTCCGGAATGTGTCTCATGTTCACAAGTGCCCGCACTAGGGGTGAGCAATCGGTTTATTCGGTTCAAACCGAACCGAATTTTTCAAAACCGAATAAACCGAATTTATAAAAACAAGAACCGAAACCGAACCGAATAGAACAAAAACCGAATTCAAACCGAACCGAAATAATCGATTCGGTTTCTCGGTTTATTCGGTTTCTCTACAGGAAAAAAAACAAATCCAGAAGACAAGAAGACAAATTGGTATCAGTTAATCATGAATCTACCCGTAGTTTGTCAAAGTTTGATTTGTAGTAATAAATATGTTCTTTCAACCTTTCACAAACTAGAAAGCACCTGCACAAAAAACTGGTAACGTAGCAAGCAAAGAAGCACCAATTCAAGTAAGCAAAATTGGGCTTATAGACTATATATTACATTGATTTATATTTGTGCCACTACAACATAGTAAGCAAAGAAACACCAAATCAAGTAAATGATCAACTTCATCAACACTGTTGTCTGGAAAATCAAACTTGAGCAAACAAGTCATGAAAAAAAAGATTCTCTCCATGGAATACGAATCCCAAGCAGTAAAGATCAACTTGATTCGTACATACCAAAGTAGCTAGATCCATTTTTAATCCAATTTTCAAATAAAATTCCAACACAGATCCATGGAACTCTAACTAGTAAATAGCACAAAAAAATTAGAATAAACAAACATATCTCATTATCATCCAAACTCCTATGCCGAGTTCTTCCCGATGGGCTTCATCTGCCCGTGGTCGATCTCCGCTGCTTCCTACCAGAGGATCTCTAATAGAGAAAGAGAGATCACTTTAGAGAGGCGAGAGAATAAAAAAGTGGGAGAGTTCGCTGGCTTTTGGAGATGGAGGAGAGAGGCGGCAGGCTTTTGGAGATGGGAGGAAAGAGGGCACAGGCGGCTGGTTTTGGAGAGGAGAGAGAATGAGTGTATGTGAAATGAATAGATTAGGGTTTAGAAAGTTTTTATACACTGATTTTATGAAGGATAATATTGTAATTTTATTAACTTAATCGGTTTCGGTTTTATACCGAACCCGAAATCTATAATCGAACCCGAAACCGAATAAGTTATATTGGGCTGTTGAAAACCGAAACCGACCCGATATATTTTGAACCCGAACCGAATCCCTTATTCGGGTCGGTTCGGGTCGGTTTTCGGCCCAAAACCGATTAGTGCTCACCCCTAGCCCGCACTACTCCATCAAACATACGAATTTTGTTGTCCCCTATGCCAACAGTGTTGCACGATGTATTGTTTCCCATAATGAACTTCCTATAATGTTTTGTGCATGAACTAGTATGTCGACTGTATATCGATGAGCCTAATATCGAAGCTTCTACTCCTTCCAAGCTTCTCCAACCATTGGACGATGTCTGTTGCACTCCATAGTTGAACACAAGCCATATGCAACAATCTATACCAAAGGCGCACATTTACTTGGTGTATTTGGTGTTGACATAACACGAGACTCTTGAATGCAAGGTGCACATTTACTCGAAAGCATGTAAGAATATATTTTTGTAAGTCAATATAGGACAATGTAATCAGATGGCAACAACCAACAATAGTAGAAGGTATGGTTGATTGGGTTCACATAAGGGAAGTATGGCTAGTTGATGTTGGGTTACATACGGTAGGTGAGGTGCTGGTCCATCAACAAGGAAGGGCAAGAAGGGGTTCAAGGTGGTGCTGCAACAAAAAGAGAAGGGACCTTGTGAGTTGAAAGCTAGAACAAATAGAAAAAAAACAAAAGCAAGAAGAAGAAAAGAAGGAAATAAAACAGCGCATGGAAAAAAAGAAGTAAAGGAAAAAAAAAGTATTAGATGTACATAGTATGTAAGAAGAAATGAAACAAGAAGAAGAGAAGGGGAACAAACCAGAGCATGATGTGCACAACTGGAAAATAAACAGGAGCATGAGAAAAAAGAGAGCAAAATTGGAAAAAAGAAGAGTAGAGGGGAGAAGAAGATTGACAACCGACCGAACTGTGAACATGGCTTTAGAACCCTCCAAAAGTTAGAAAAAGATATTAGTTTCTTTTTTCTTTTAATTGAGAGAGTCATTTCGTATTCTTTTCTTATTAAAGGCATATTAAGTGGCATATCCAATGGTTATATATTTCTTCAGAACAAATCCATTGGTTAGTAAAGAAACATATTATAAACATAAGTAAAATAGGATATGCATGAGTTGTACTCAGTTGGGCATGAGCCTCACTCGGAGGTGTCAACAGGTGTGCGCCTCACTCGGAGGTGTGCGACTCATGAAGGGAGCCTCGCGCCACATATGTTGAAGCTTCGAGGTTTTAGCCTCATGTAGACTTTTTAGTTTTTACCAACGTTGATATAAATTTCTTCTACCAATTGCAAATATATATAAGCAAACAAATGAATTGCCGTAAATGGATGAAAATCCCAAATGATGTACCTATTAGTCCTACCCTCATAAAGGGAGCCTCGCTCCACATACATTGAGGCTTTGAGGTTTTAACCTCGTGCACACTTTTACCAACATTGATATAAATTCTTCCTACCAATTGCAAATATATATATATATATATATATATATATATATATATATATAAACAAACAAATGAATTGTTCGTAAATGGATGAAAACCCCAAATGATGTACCTATTAGGCCTACCCTCTTCATACCATGTATCATGGAAGGTAACATACCACTTATGCTTGTATGCTGGTATGCATACTGATGTGAATTGTGACCCATTTAACATTGTTACACGGTCTCTTTTGTCCACACAATTGATGATGGGCACCATCATTGAAATTTACACATCCTTGATTGTGTACATATCATATCAAGTGGATTGGATATTCCTAACCCACAAATGAATTGCCGTAAATGGATGAAAATCCCAAATGATGTACCTATTAGTCCTACCCTCATAAAGGGAGCCTCGCTCCACATACATTGAGGCTTTGAGGTTTTAACCTCGTGCACACTTTTACCAACATTGATATAAATTCTTCCTACCAATTGCATATATATATATATATATATATATATATATATATATATATATAAACAAACAAATGAATTGTTCGTAAATGGATGAAAACCCCAAATGATGTACCTATTAGGCCTACCCTCTTCATACCATGTATCATGGAAGGTAACATACCACTTATGCTCGTATGCTGGTATGCATACTGATGTGAATTGTGACCCATTTAACATTGTTACACGGTCTCTTTTGTCCACACAATTGATGATGGGCACCATCATTGAAATTTACACATCCTTGATTGTGTACATATCATATCAAGTGGATTGGATATTCCTAACCCATCGTCAAATGAAACATTGGTTGGATTTCACTCAAATTGACTGTTAAATTTTTTACTTTGATTTCACTTGATATTAAGACTATCCAATTGAATTGATTTTTCTATTTCTACACAATAGATGATGAAATTGAAAAAAATGTATATCATGATGAATGGTGTTGATTATTGATTGGGTGGCAAAGATGGACCATACTCAATGAAAGTCCTTGCTTAATGTGTTTCTCATGGCAAACTCTTTGCCTCGACGATCCCACAAATCTGACGTGATGAGGCATAGTTATGCTAGAAAGGTAGCTACAAACAAAATTGAATAATGAGATGCCCCACTTATCGGATATCATCCCATGATGAGGCATAGTTATGCTTGAAAGCCACTCAAACAAAATTGGATAATGAGATGCCCTACTTGGTGGATATCGTTACATCCCAGTTGTCGTAACAAAGAGATTCTAAATGTTCTTTATGATATATAGCAGTGTTCTAAATTTCGGTCTAGGCGGGTGCCTAGGTGGTGCCTAGAAGCTAGGCGGCCGCCGGCCGTATCGGAACCCCCCTAGGCGGGCCTATTGGCCGATTTGGGAACTGAAAATTTTCAAAAAAAATTCAAAATATTCGGATTTGAAATTTCAAAAATTTCAAATTTAAAATTTCATAAATAATAAAATCAAATTAAAAAATTCAAAAAATATACACATTTAAACTTACCTCCTCCTCCTGCTGTTGGTGGTGGTGGTTCGAAGAGGAGAGGAGAGGGGAGGAGATGGAGAAAATTTGATTTAGTAAAAAAATATTGACAGCTTGGGAGGAAAAAAAACTGTATAGAGCACAGCAACTCATAAGACTTGAACTATAGGGAGAGTTAGTATATTTGACTTGTACAAACATGAGTGGTTTATGTGTTAAGATAGTAAACCTTAAAGTTATATCGAAGGACTAAGGAAAAGTATTAGGTGATAGATTTCTTGGAAGAAGGTAATTTTTATTAACTTGTTTCAGGATTCTAGAATTTGAACTGCCAATAGCTAGAATGTTTCAGATTTTTTTGCGTCGTTTGATGAAGTTTATCCACTTCCTGAAAATCAAGTGAGCATATCTGTGTAGTGATCAGAACTTTATCCCTACCAATCTTGGATTTCCATGTGTCATTATGATTATCGTGCATGATCTACCAGTTGACTTTTGATGTACGTTAACCTTAGCACACACTTGTTGCCATTTGTAGCTTTTCTGCCTTTATTTTACTTTCCTTTCATTGCAATCAAAAGACTCTAATTTATTTTGGACAATACACATTTCATAATTACTTTCCAGATTGTACCAGTGGTCTTCTCATTTATCCTTTTTTTAATTTTCATTATTTACACTCTAATGCTTATTTGATATAGCCAAAAATAGGTATATCTACCTGCCAATTGGCTGTTTGTGTTTTATGTCATGGCCCGCTCATGCTCATAGCTATCTAGCTAGGAATTTGGCATAGTGAGGGTTGACATAAGGACAACAACCGGTCATAAAAATAATTCTCAGTTCTCTTATGGGACATTCTTATGCTCCATAGCCAACCCCATTCTGATAGGAAAAGCGTGAATGATGACGAGATTTGCACTTTGACCACTTGCTTTTAATTGTTTCAATAAAACAACCAAGGTTTGCGGTATTGGTATCTAGTGTTCTAAATGGCGGCCGTCTAGGCCGCCTAGACGGTAGGTGGTCTCTCTCCGCACCGCTTTTCGGTAGGCGGTAGAGTAGGCGGCCAACAGAGGTTGGCGACACACGCGGAAGTGTGGCGGTGTAGGCGGGCGCCTAGGCGGAGCAATACCTAACATGATATTTTGGCCAAAATGTTTTGTAAGCATTATGGGCCTATGGTTCACTTTTACAAAACTAAAACTTTATAAATCTTCGTTCTACAACTTAGTTATTCATGGAACACCCTTAAAATATGCATATTATGCAAAAAAAAAGAAGGTAAAATAGTAAAAAATGTTCAAAATGTATCGATCGCCTAGGCGGTAGGTGGACTCTCTCTGCTGCGCACCCGTCTATCGCCGTTTAGAACCTTGTCGGTATCGGACCCTTCCTATGAGTAGTATCCGGATCGGCGGTATTGGCAGTTTGAGAGCGGACTATCAGATTTTTTTTTTTGTATCGGAAAAAAATAATTATTAAAAATTTAGAAAAATATATTTGATACATTTAGACATAGTTTTAAGTATTTTATATGTTGTTTCTTAGTAGTTCTGAAATTGAATGAAATAAGTCATCCTTACTGATTGTTTTACCTGCGATAGATATTTTTTCATTTACATGCTTTTACAACCTTACTATGCTTTTACATCCTTGTTGATTGGTCTTTTTCATTCAATTTTCTCTACCGCATTAACTGGTCAGAAGACCCTAACGTCAGTATCGGTTGGTAGCGGTAGGTATCTGATTGGGACATGCCAAATTGTATCGGTATTCGCCATATCGGTATCGGCCGTATCAGTATCGATCGGATCGGTATCGTCCGATACTCGCAGTATCGGTATCAGAATCGGTATCAGACCATTCCTATGAGTATCAGTATCGGCGGTTTCGGATCGGAGTTTCAGATTTTTTGTACCAGAAAACAAATAATTATTAACATTTTAAAAATATATTTTATACATTTAGGCATAATTTTAAGTATTTTCCAGTGTTATTTTTTTAGTAGTTTTGAAATTAAATGAAATAATAGTCACCCTTACCGATTGGTTTACATGCAATAAATCAATTTTCTTCTTTTATATGCTTTTACAACCTTATTATGCTTCAAACCCTTGTTGATTTGTCTTTTTCGTTCAATTTTCTTTGCCAAAATGATCGGAAAAGAGACTCACAATGTCGGTATCGGTCAGTATCGGGTATCGGTCGGTATCGGATTGGGACATGCCAAACTATATCGGTATCGGCCCAATCGGATCGGTTTAGGCCAATACTTTAAACTATGCGGCAAACTATAAAAACAACATATACTAGAACCATTTTTCTGTATCTTGTTGGGTCCAGACCAAAACCCATAATTTCAATACACCTACACCCTATTGAATCACGTTCCTGTACAAGTGTTCCCGGTTTGTGTTTTGTTTTTGATCCGGATTGTTATGGTATTGGATCCTGATTGCTAAATTTGGTGATTCAATCAATCATTGAAATCTCATTGTAAGCTTGCTTTTACGGGAGATTCTTTCAATGAAAAGAAACTAGGGAAAAACTTGAGATTTCTTATTGATTTGGGGATTCATAGCAACACATTTCTTTATGAATTTTTGACTTCATATTTTGTACCATTGTTGTTTCATTGTTGCCTATTGCCTAATGAGTCATGAGTCATAACTCTGAGCCACCCTCTATTTGCAATTTGTTCATGCAAAGAAGAAAATAAGCTTCTAAGGTTACATGATGTGTTTGCTATATCGTATGAAGGTTCCGAGTTGTTCCATTTTATTTTTTATAGTTTTTTTCATATGTTTTGGTTCTGCACTGTTGTACTATTTTATTTTGGAATGTTGCATTTAAGTTGATGATGTATGACTAAAAAGTTAACTTGTACATCTTATGGAATAAAGTAAAGGATTTTTGAAAATTTCTTATGTTTTGTAAGGTTATCTTTCTGTAAATGACACAATTACTGTGTAAAATTTGAACTTGTAACTAGCACCGATTGGTACCATGACCCACTAAGGTTTCGAGTTATTCTATTTTATTTTTCATAGTTTATTTCATATATTTTGGTTCGTCACCATTGTATTTTATTTTGGAATGTTGCATTTAAATTGATGATGTATAACTAAAAAAATCAACTTGTACATCTTATGGAATAAAGTGAAGGACTTTTGAAAATTTCTTATGTTTTATAAGGTTGTCTTTCTGTAAATAACACAATTATTGAGTAAAATTTGAACTTATTACTAGCATCGATTGTTACCATGAGCTGAATTAATGAACAAGCTCAACCTACCCCTTTCTGTACTGAAAATAATGACGAGCAATGTAACTTGTTTCTGAACTTGTACCATGACCCATGATGTACCTTCGAGGTAAGTATGCCAAACCTATAATCTTTAAACTCGAAAACAAACTTCATTTTTGCGATAAGGCATGTTGAAAGTAACAAAAGAGCAGATAAGTAGGGTGGGGAAGTCCTTTCTGCAGAGTGGCATGTATGTAAAAGATATCTTTGTGACATGTATGTAAAAGATATCTTTGTGATTAGGCATGTTAAAAGCAAGGTTCACAGTATCAGTATTGGAATCGGTATCAGATCCTTCCTAGGAGTATCGGGGTTGGCGATATCGATAGTATCAGCGATTTCAGAAATGAGTATTGAATATTTTGTTATCGGAAAACAAATAATTATTAATAAATTATTGAAAATTTAGAAAACATATATTAGGTATTTAGGCATAATTTTAAGTATTTTTCGTGTTGTTTCATAATAGTTTTGTACTTGAATGAAATAATAGTCATCCTTGTTGATTGGTTTACCTACAATAAATAACTTTTCTTTATTTACATGCTTTTACAACCTTACTAGCTTTTACATCCTTGCCGATTAGTCTTTTTTGTTCAAATTTCTTTGCCGAATTGAGTAGGAAAGCGACCCAAAATGTCGGTATAGATATCGGTCGGTATCGAATTGGAACATGCCAAACCATATTGGTATTGGCTGTATCAGATCGGTATTGGAGGTATTGGACGATACTGGTTAAAAGCAGCGAAGGAGCAACTGAATAGGGTGAAGCCCTTTCTGTAGAGTGTAGAGTGGCATGTATGTAAAATATTTAATGGTTCCAAGAAGTCAAGCCTAGCATGGAAAGTGTTGAGATTTGGAATGGTTAGACTCAATGCAACATTTCATTAGGTGGCGTGATTACATTTTTAAAGGAGAGGATGATAGCCACCACTTTGTTGGCTCTCCAATTTGGGATTAAACAAGAGAATGATAAAACAAATAGTGCTACATTATATTTTTGTAGAAAAAATGGAGTAATACTGATGAAGGTACATTGTTTTGCATTTTCTATATTCCCTTAGCTGGAAGTTCTAGTGTTGGATAATCTGATCTCTGAGCTACTATTGGATAAAACAGATAATGTCCATGCTCATTGGGGTAGAATTAAGTATAATTATATCATTATTCTTGTCCTCTTTCCTATGACTTCAACTAAGCTGCTCATGTTAGGCCTATGCCCTAAAAAGTGACCTCTGATGCTCAGCCTACGACTTTGTAGTGCCTATACTACTTGTTATTGCTTATATCAAAAGATATTCATCAACAATTTTGTATTCTTGTATGCAATTCAGGAGGTACGTAATAGAGTTGACTGGAGAAAAATGTTCTATGTAGCTAATGCTGGAGACATTTGATATTGATTTGTGTTAGTTGGGAGAAAATTCTCAATAGAGCTAACTGGAGAAATGTAGTTAGCACAAAAGATTTAGTATATATAATGGCTTTGGTGTTGTGCTTTTGCTAATTGACTAGCTCTTTATATATCTTTTAGTTCTCCATTAAGGTTCAATCTCAATTCAATATTCTTTGAAACATCTAAATATTATAGTGTTCAGTCAATAGCTAATTGTGTCAAATATCTAGAATTGGCCTATATTAACATTTTACACATACCAATACAAAGTAAAAAGGGGATAATTGAGGTTTTTTCATTATCCTTTTGTATCCATTGGATTTTATGTGAAAGTGACCAAAACAGCCTTAAACCATCTATAAGGGCTGCCAGTGTTGCAAGTGTTTTTTCAATATAAATCCAGAATTTCATGTGCTTCATTTATGAAATAACATGGTGTACATACTTGTAGACTTTGTTTTGTGCATTTATTACTTTAAAAAAGTTACGGGTAGGAGATAGCTCTCTTTGTGTACATTTTATGTCTTTATTAGCCTTGGTTTAGTCCCACATCAGTAAGCTTCTCGGAAGGGAGGTCGACTCTTTCCTATATCTTGTACTCACCTTTGCTTAGTGAAATCTGTTATTCTTGAGCCAACTTCTCAACATTTTTTTTTACCTTCTCGTTGTATGCCTAATCTCTTTTCAACTTGCAGTCTAAACCCTCGTCTTGTGCGTAGAAGATTGCGACACATTGCTATGAGGTGACTACTTTCATTTTAGTTATATAGTAAATCAGAATCCCATATTATGCCTAAATTTGCGGTTATTTGATAAATCACCATGCTGGAATACAGGGGATCTGCAGATCATAAGAAATATTTCTATGGTTCAATCTCTTTGCTTCCCGCAACGACAGCTTTTAGTGTAAGTATATTATCAAATATATGCCCGTTAATCATTTTATTTGAGCAATGTTGTTTTGTAAAGAACTTCCATATTTTTTGTATCCGTATAAGAATACCATTATATAAGTTTTTATAGTTTCCTTTTCAACTGCAGTTGACTTGTTCTAATGCATTTCATTTGAAGCTACTTTATATTTTGTTCTCTCAAGTCTGAATACTTCATATTATTGCTTAAGAAGACTTTAACATGACCAATGGATCACAGAATTGGAAGACCCTAACCTGACATTTGGATACCTCCACTATTCCAGAGGAAAATGATAAAAATGGAATTGTAGAACTGTGTTAATCAAGCCTCAAGTTCACCCCCTCCAATTTTCATGTTTCTTTTGTAAATGCCATCTACTGACAGACAAGAAATGTGCACAAGTGTTTTTTTTCTGCTTCTAAGAAGTGAAGTTGTGTAAAGTTACGAAGCGGATGCTATTTTGTGCAGTTCAGTAGTTTCAAAACAAATTGAACCATGGAGTGCTACAAAGTCATGCACAACATCATTATGAACTAGATAAAACAACAAAAAAGTTTTAGGCTACATGAATCCATTTCTTCCATCCAGCTTTGTTAAGGGTTATCTCCATCTCCGACACTCAAAAGTGTTATTGAAATCATATTATTTGCCTGAGTGCTTGCCCGAGTAATCAGTAATGGCCTACGTCTGATTAAAGCAATGGGTCGCACTATCGGTACCAGAATCAGTATCAGACCCTTCCTATGAGTATCGGGTTTGGCGGTATCGACAGTATAGGCGGTTTTGGATTGGAGTATCGGATTTTTTGGTATCGGAAAACAATTAAATATTAAAATTTTGGGAAAAAATATTTTATATATTTAGGCATAATTTTAAGTATTTTTTGTGTTGTTTTTTTTAGTAATTTTGGAATTAAATGAAATATTAGCTACCCTTGCCGATTGGTTTACATATGATAGATAAGTTTTCTTTCTTTTATATGCGTTTACAAACCTTACTATGCCTTTACAGTGCACCCTTGCTAATTGGTCTTTTTCATTCAATTTTTTTGTCGAATTGACTGAAAAAGAGGCCCCCAATGTCGGTATATATCGATATCGGTATCTGTCAGTATAGGATAGGGACATGCCAAACCGTATTGCTATCGGCCGTATCCGTATCGGATCGTTATTGGACGATACTGTAAACTACGGTAGAAAGTCTTGTACTCAGGTTGAATAATCGGTTAGGACGATTACCTGCTCAACAAACTTAATCGGGCTGGATTTTGTTAATGTGCATGTTTAATTGGTTTGTGGGTCAGATTTAAAATTTGGTTGGTACAAACCCAAAGATACAGAACTAAAATCCATAAAATTTCAAAGAAGCCATCACAACCCACTTCCACTTTACCTTTTCTTTTCAAATAAAATAATACTAATTTAATATATTTTTCTCTTCTATGGTTTTATTTATAATATTGTTGAATATCTAGATTCTAATTCTCTTACTCTTTTAATTTTGTTCTCCTCTGTTGGTTCTTTATTGTCAAATTTAAGCACTTTCTATCAATCTTCTTTTTATTTATTATGTTTGCCATCGGTTCGGTATTCAAATAAAGTTATTATTGTCGTTTCATAATTGTTATTGTTAAATAAAGTTACGTCATATAGTTGGTCTTCTGTTTATACTCAAGTTTTCTTATTTACAAGAATTATTCATTATTTTTTAAAAAAGGAAATCTGTACATGATAGTCCAATTACTCGGCTAGTAATCCAATTAATTGTTCTATGGTCCCGGACTGACCGGGTAATAACTCTAGTAATTTAACCTTTGCCACCTTGCCGACACCGGCAAAAGCTATATCCTTTTTCACCACCTCTTTCCAAGTCTCTTAGATCTAGCCCTAGCCATAGCAAGTCATTTAACTGATAACCTCTATTCAGCCTGATTCAACTGTAGGTAGCACATGCCAAACCATCTCAGCCATTCTCTCATCTTATCCTCACTTGATGCCATCTCTAACTTACCACGCGTGCCTGATGTCTTATTTCATTTCAGTGTATTGCCACTCATCCATCCCAACATTCCCACTTACAACTACGCTCATATCTTATAAAACATGGATGGTTTATTGCCGTCATAGGGTTTTCCAATTTTCTTTCAACATCAAGGGTATCCTTTGAACACTGAGCACTTCAAAAACATTCTTCCACTTCTGCTGTCCTACATTAATTCTATGAACATCCTTACCAAACTCTCCATCATGGTGAATTACTTTAGCTAGCGAAATAGTCCCTCTTAGATATCCCTTAGTATCAATATGGATTTTTCTTTTATTTTGCATATATGTTTTACTAGAACTACATCTTATATACCATGATTTTTGTCCTATTAATTTTATGAACATGCTTTCCAATCTCTCCATCACGGTGAATAACTGCTTTAGCTAATGAAATAGTCCATCTTAGATATCCCTTAGTACCAATATGGAATTTTCTTTTATTTTGCGTAGATGTTTTACTAGAACTACATCTTATATACTCTGTTTTTGTCCAACTAATTTAAAAACCTTTAGATTCTAAAACATCCTTAACGTTTCCATTTAAAATCTAACCCTTTGCCAGTGTCATCATGTAACACCATTTTATCTATTAAGTTCATCTATAACTTGCACAAAGAGATAATAGCTTAGTAGTCATCCTGAACATAGGCCCCCATAGTAAGGAAATTGAGATGTATCTCCACCAATTTTTTCACAGTAGTTGCAACGCCATTCACATCTTCAATAATCCAAAAACAACATAAAACTTGTTTCGTCTCCACCATATTCTCTTTAGGTACTCTATCATGTCTGTCTACCTTGATGAAAATCCTATGCAACTATTTCTTATTTTCTCAAAATATTTCCTTGAATCTTCTTTAAGTAGATTCCTTCCATAGTAAACCTCTCTTATGCTAAAACCAGATTGATTCTTAGAAATACGATGTTTCCCTTCTTATAGTCTTCGCTCAATAAGTCTCCTAAGTCTTAATTAATGTATGACTCCTAAGCTTAATTTCCCGATAATTGGTAGAATTTTGTAAACCTATTTTACGCTAAAGCCAAAGTGATTCTTAGAAATACTTGTTGTAAACACCCTACTTTTACAACAACAATATTTACTACCTTTAATTCACTTATTCTTTTCATATTAGTTACTCCTGTGTTGTCTCATTAAATGACTTGTGAGTTTAAGTCCTCCATGTGTCTCTAAGATCTTATTTTATCAGTACTTTTTATTTTTTGTTCTTAGTACATTTGACATCAACTAGGTCTCTATCCTTTCCTTACTCTTATCAAGCTTATATGTATCTTTTATCCCTCCTTAATTTCAAACTTCCTACATAAAATCATCATTTGACTTAATTGTTGCATCATTAACCGCTTTTTTAACTAGTTATTTTTATATCTCAAAAGTTTTAGTATCCTTGTTTTTTCCACTCTTTACAGGATTCTGTTTTTGACTTATCTTTTGGAGTTGGTCCTTTCACCATTGAAGTATATCCGTGCAAGATAATCTTATATAATTTGTCTAATGATAGTATAGTATCTTTAACTTTTAGACATATTGGGCTCAAGGCCTGACCTTTATTTTCATACTAATCAAAGTTGGCAGTAAAACATGATTGCATATGAGTTTCGTAGGTTGTAATTTGTAATTTTTTACCTGGTAAGTTTTGAGAGAAAATATACCACCACTAGAATTATGATTTCTATACTTTTTTGAGTACTTTTTAGGTTTTGCCACTGCCGAATATACCGTTCTTTTGGATCTTATTCCGAGCGTATTCTAATTGGAGAGCTCTCAAGGTACATTTATATTTAGTGGTTAAACAAAATAATTACTTAGACTTGAAATTTTGGTGCATAATGTCGACCCATGCATAATAACTTTGTATCAAATTGTTTATTCCTGCACATCTGTTCTTCTTTTGAAGTGTACAAATTATAAAAAGAAGTACAACTTGTCTGTTCTTAATAATTGAGGTCTAAAATTCAGTGGATGTCTATTTAAGTACAACATCGTAAAGTCCTCCCATTCCTTTTTTTACTGTTACATATTATTTCAGTGCTCAACATATTAGATAACAATTGGTGTTTCAGGAAACCATGCTTACCTGACCTTTTGATTTACGACATGCAGCTGCCTTGTCGCAGATAGTGAGAGGTTCTTGCGGATTTCTTGCATGTCCTCTTAAGATCAGAAGTGACAAACTTCTCCTATATCTCCTCAATATTTCAAGTAAATTATGTATTTGTCTGTTCTTTGTTTTAATCAGCACATTAGATCCTTCTAGATATTGAAGTAGATACTTAAGTAATGTGTGCTTTTATGAGCTCATCCAGTATAAAGATTATAAACATCTTGCACGGGTTGTCAAACACCATCCTGGTTCAACAGTTCAGATGAACCTGAACCATAGTCCACAGGTAATTGTTCGTCAGCTTTTCTGGATGGTACCTACATAATATTTGGTCAGGACTCAGGAGTGGCATTGATAGACACAAAAAATATGATTCCTAGCTAAAATTTTATATAATGTAATAAAACCATGTGCTGTATGGTCTTTCATGTACAACAATAGAAATGGTCAATGAGTATGGCAGAACTGGTGTCTTCCCTGAACCCTATAGTCTCTACCTTGGCCCCACAATACCTTTTTCTAATTTGAAATATTGGTGGCATGGTGCATATTTTCTCTTCACTGCATGTGCCTTTTCTTTCGGAAGTTAAACTGGATGTATTCCTGTTTCGCTGCGGGCCACAACCTTGGACTGACCTCTGTAGCTTTGAGTCCCATCCTTTAATTTTGGAGTTTAAATATCATGGCTTACCTGGAAATGATAATAAAGAGATCAGCATTTTGTTTTATTTCTATTCCTTGGTGTTGATAAGGATACTGACTCTTGACATGAACTTGGAAGCGAAATGATTTAAGAGACCATCAACCAAAGAGAGAAGCTTTCTAGCTCATTAAAAACTAACAGATTGTCCTTTCCTTTTAACGATCTCTAATTGTGAAATACCTCCGCACCGTCCTTGGGATGCGATCAATGCGAGATATATGCGGAGAAGGTAATGCATTAGTGACATATCGTGGGAACATGGCAATAAAAGTTAGACCTTGACAGAGAGAGGGTGGAAGTTGTAAGGAAGGATTTAGTAAATAGTATTCACTAGAACAATAATAGAAGTTCTACCTTTTTGTTGCAAACGTATTTCTATATATTTATCCGAAGTTAAGTTGCTTATTGTACCTTAAATGACAGAACCCTAAGCCAGCAGTCAGAAAGCCTTAGGTATTTAGTTTTATGCTGGTAACTTGAGTTCAATCAACCATTTTCCAATTCAACCCAACTGTAGGTCTTCCATAGGCTTATTTGCTCTTATAGAACTACTTACTTCAAATGGACCCAAGACCATGTCTTCCACAGGCTTATTCACTCTTGTACGGTCATAAGCTTTCATCTCTTCAATCTCTCCAGAGGTCATTCTCCCTTACAAGGTAACAGCTTTGTAGGGTTACCCTCCACCTCTACCTACAAAATCAGTGGACATTGAATGCAAAAAGCATTGCTCCTTAATTGCATGAGATTGAACTGTGATAAAAAGGGTAACCTCCGGCTAACTAGCCTTTTAGGTATCACGACAAGGTCCTTCTATTGTTGATAGATACCCAGGCTTCGGCTTCAATTTTTATAAGCATCTTTTTCCTCCTTAATCAAGTCCATTCTCACTGGAGAAGGTTGATTGATTTGATGGTGATGGAAGCCCTTAATGCTTCTCCTTGGGCACTGAAATCTCTTTGACATGAAAGGCTACTGGTTCTTCTTACATCTTGGGGGACATTCATACAAAACCTCTATCCTAATCTAGCACTCTTATACTTAGTCCGACTCTCAACTTCCTTCCATTAACCTGGAAGCCCTTCATTCCTCCTTAGGCACTGAAATCTCCTTGACATGAAAGGCTACTGGTTCTGCTTACATCTAGGGGGACATTCATTCAAAACCTACATTCAAATCTAGCACTCCGTATACAGAAGTCTCCTCCCTTGACGCCTCACCTCTGCAGATAAAGCTTTGTGACTAGATGAAGGCAATTGGGTTCATACCATGAGGTCCACATATAGAGCCCAACCAACTCGGATCACTTAGGATCATTATATAGTTTAATAAAGATACAGATTTTTAATCATTTGTTTTCAGTTCGCATCTATAAATGCTTAACTTGTAACTTGGAGTTTTAACTAATGATAACTATTATGTATGTTCTGAACTTCTTTGAAGTAAAAAAGTAAAACAAAAAAAATATTATGTAGAAGTTGATTTACCATCTGTTGAATGACTAATTTTATTCCATGATATGTGGAAAGTTCTCCCTACTAAAATTTGCCGAGTGCATCCATGTGCAACAGAACACACATTCCCATCTCTGTCTCACACTTGTGTTTCTTGTAAATTGTAAAATATTAGTCGGATGAAGGTTATTGTACTCCTTTTTAGCACATATTATAAGATTTCAATGATACTTTCCTTCTTTGTATTTATTGAGTTTGTTAACATCCAGATACAAGCTCAACCACATAGTCATGGTAAATATTTGTAATTTACAAGGATGCACGTGGCTACACAAGCTCAACCACATAGTCATGGTAAGTATTTGTAAAATTACAAGGATACACATGGCTACACGCAAGGATGGGGCCAGGAAATTCTTGTTGCCGGTGTCAAAAATGCAAACATTGTAAGGAAAATACCTAAAATGGAGCTATTTTCGAAATCTATTCATGGACATGCGATATACGACATACTATAAAATTGTCAATATAAAATGTATTTCATTTCCATTTAATATATACCAAGAAATCATATAGATAGATCCTTATCTACGAATAAGTAGAAAACAAAATCTGGAAACATTAAATAAAAGTTTTGATTTATTAAAAATAAATACAAAAGATAGTTTAGGCATCTTTCTAAATTTTAGAACCATATAAACGACGACGACGGGAGGTTTAGGTCCATATATACGAATGGCGAAAGGTGGTGTGCACGACAGGAGTTTTAGAACAATATATACGAATGATGAAGGGAGCTGCACCAACTGAAGCAATTACGGATATTTGCCATCACCTATAGGACTACCTTGTTAGTAAATATTAGTAAACATGGCAAATCATTAATTTTCCATCAAATAAGACCTATGCTAGTATTTTATGATACACGATACATATTTACGATACGACATACTACTATTTCGTTAAGTATACTATCATCCAATATGATACATATATGATTATAGATACTATATATTTTTTACTTAAGAGTCATGTATATACTTAAGAATCTGAATTCTAGAACTAGATCGACTTGTAAATATGAAAGAGATAGAAATTATAAGAAATTTATATTAAATCTGTTCCTAAATGTCTCTGGAACTATAGACCTAAACTCTTAGAATTACTATCAAATGATAAACAATACGATATGCAATACATGATACAATACACAAGCAAATCGACTCTCACAATACTATACATGAGTCGACAAACTAGCATACGATAGAAAGTGATATTTCAATTGCCCTAAGTATCGGAATGCAACTCCTCGTGTGCATACAACAATGCGTTTCTAACTCATATACCCCTAATATTCACCCCAACCTGCACCTTGTTTGCTAACTTGTATCCCCCGATCTTAAATGTTCGAGGATTTCCTTATCTCTTTTCTTTCTTCAAAGAGAAAGGGAAGAAGAAATATGAGAGACTTATATTCTACTCTTTTCTCCCTCTACTTACATATATATAAACATACCTTTATAGGCTTCATAGGCAATATATAATATATATTTCTTGAACGATCGATCCATCTGATGGGTGGTTGTTGATCGGAGTAAAGGAAAAGGAAAGAGGGCTTCAGGAAAGGAGGGGACAATTAGCATGGCGGCTGCCCCTAGGGCCTTGAAGTCCATGCGTGTGCGAAAGAGAGCGGCCTCTCATGGGAGATGGGTGGGTTCGAGGCTGGCCCATAACTCTCGCGTTGACATTGGTGTACTCGATCCAGGGTTGGGTAAAGGGAAGGTCAACCGTCTCGAATGGACGCAGGCTTATGGCATCTGTCCTATCCCCCCATTAAATGGGGATAGTGAACGGGTCCCTAGGTGATTGTTGAAGAAGTCCTCCTTTATAATAAGAGATCACCCTAAGAGCTGGGCAACAAACTGTTCGTCGTCTATGGCGAGAGCGGATGTCCGTCTTCATTATGAAGAGCCAGTCATCATAGAGGTTAAACGGACAGGTCCATTGCTGTCGGAGTCATGGCCATATCTACGGCTGAATAGAGGCAGACCCTCACCCTATATGTGGTTGGGTCCAGACCTTCATATCACGGGTGTGTGTGTGTGCGTTTGTTGGGTCTCACAAGCCTATAAAGTGATTAAAGCTCCTATGGCCTATAAAGATATATAAAAAGGGAGGGTTTAATTAAGTGATTTAGAGTGTTGGCTCATTATCCTCTTCACTAACTCACGCCTACATGGGTTATTTGTAATTTTCTCAAAATGCAAATAAATATGAAAAAGCGTTTCCATCTGATTAAGTTGAAGATACAAAAATCGTACAAAAATCGAACTAATTTGATCATCAACGCAGACTTAATTCACTACCCCTAATGAATAAATTCTGGTAGTTTTAGCCCATCAGTGATATATCTAGCACTATGTCATGATCCCTCAACATACTCAAAGGTATAAATCCATCATAAAAGAACATGTGTTGCAGTATTAGTGTAACATGTTCTTTCTGTTCACTGTCTTCGGATTAACAACTTATCGAGTATAATATATCACCAAACTCATACTATTAGCCATTTTCATCTAAACTCATTTAGTTATAACTTTAATAAGGAAATAGAAAACCCACTTTCTAATGAGTCATCCTGCTTTTGCCAAAAAACTAGACTCAACTGGTCTAGTGGAACAACCTGAAGATATTCCTGGTGCGGCTCGTACTCGCCAACTCACTTGCCTCTATATAGTGACAACCATAGTCAGTACCTACTTATCTGTAATCTATGTTACTATTACTACTAAGTGGGATCAAAACACAGAGAGACTCAAGTGCACAAGACATTGTGCAATTTCAGCGGAAGCTTCCTCCAATGTTTGAATTTTGGATGATAACTTGTCTACTCTATGTCCTTGTCACCCCATGCCACAAAGTGGTTCAAGGCCACCTGGATTCCTATCCGCCCAAGTTGATCCTTGGTAAGAAGTCTGTTACGGATTGCCTTCATGAGTGAGCAACTCATTTTGTGGCAGCATCCTTTGGACCCCAAAATATTTGTCTAATCAATAGGGATAATTACCATTAGCAAGTTCCCAGGCTGATTATGTGCCGAATAATAGGGGCTAGTTACTCTTAAAAGAAAGGGTAAAGTGCCTTTAAACCCTCCTTAGATGTTACGAAAATGCAATTAAAGACTCGCTGATTTGAAAAATCAAATCCGTTTCAATTATGCTTAAATGACCCCCTTTCTGTTAACCGGTGTTAAGCCGGGACTGTAATGACCATTTCACCCCTCTCCTACTCTCCCCCCTCTCTCTCCGGTGGTAGGGAGCGGGGAGGAGACGCGGGGAGGAGACGTGGGGAGGAGGAGGAGTGGGGGGGAGGAGACGCGGGGCGGAGGGGGGCGGGGAGACGCGGGGAGGAGGGGGCGGAGGGGGGGGGGGGAGGAGACGCGGGGAGGAGGGGGGGCGGGGAGACGCGGGGAGAAGGAGGGGGCAGGGAGGAACTATACGCGGGGAGGAGGGGTGGTCGGGGGGCTGGCTGGCGGAGCGGAGGGAGGAATGGGGAGGCGGGTCGGGGAGCTGGCCGGCCGAGGGAGGAGAGGAGGCTGGCCGGCGGAGGGAATGTGAGGGGGGGCTGATGGGGGAGGGTAATTTAGGTAGTTTATTATTTTTTATTTAAAAAAAACGTCATTAACGACCATTTCTAATTGCTAATAGACAGTAGGGGCCTTTTTGCTCACGCGGGCAATCTAAGTAGGTGTAAACTGCTTAAGTTTTCTAAAAGGTCTTATTTTGTTAATGAGGCAAATCTAAGGAGTTGGTGAAGAGGTTTTATTTTGCCAACTCGTCCAATGGTGTTTGTCCTTGCCGTCACAGTGGTCCCAAAAGAAGTTGGTGAAGAGGTTTTCAATGGAAGTGAGAACCTTCTTTGTAGTGCCCCGTCCCGCTCAGTCAATCGGAGGAATCGAAACGCCGACGGCGTTCGGACTTAGCATGCAACGCGACTCGAAGACATCGCTCAGGTGGGGTAGTTTCGGTGAACTTGCCTCATCTTAGCCTTCACATAATAAATCGCATGTTTTCAACTTGCACACGTAGGCTTGATAATAAAATAGACGAATCCACATAGATGAGGGAATAATCCCGACGAGTCGAATTGAGTTAGAATATGGAAAGGTCCAACGGTCGGCTTAGAGTTGGTGCACGGCGTGCTTTGAAAATGACACTTGGTCCTTCGTCCCGTGGCTTGGGAGAAGGAAAATTGGTTGAGTAGGCGAGTTTATGAACGTAGCTTAAGTCATAGACGTCGCCCGCATAAATGCTTCATAAAGCATGCACGGTCCTAATGTCCAAGGCTTGGCATAGCCTTGGCTTGTCCCATGAGTTAAGTTGCGTTGCACGGCTTATGATATAAGTCTAGGCACCCAAATGACTTGGTCATTCAGAAGTCGAATGCATGCGCGGCACGTTTCCGCGATGCAAGGCTTGACGCAGCCTTTGCTCGCCGAGTCGTTGTGCGTTTAAGTCAGGCAAGTTATGTTAGGCTATCGGAAGTCGGTTTGAGGCACGATGCACGGACTTAGTGTTTAGGGCATGAACCACGGTTGATTTAATAAGTTTTGGAGAAAGGACTATCGAATAGGCATTGAGTTGAATGAAATGATATGGTAACATGGAAAGAATGCTCGCGACCGTGGGTCGGCGAGGGGTCTCAAGGAAATATGGAAAGAATGTTCGCGACCGTGGGTCGTCGAGGGGTCTCAAATGATAGAAGTCTTGATATTGGTTTTGGGAGAGAGGGTAACACTGAAAGAAGGATGACTGTGTGAGACGTCAGTTTGTGTCTAGTCTTGCATGGTCATTGGACAACTTGTCGACAAGGAGAGAGTTTCCTCGAGCGACAACCCGGGACCACGGGACCGACTCGGCCTAGGAGGAAACACGGTATAGCTGTGCTGGGTGATAGGGTGATAGCACGGGTTAAGCGGGGACTTGCAGTGGGGCTTACTACTTGCGCTGCAAGGGTCCTGATTAACAAAATCTATAGTCCAGGATAGCTTGTCATGCTAGTGACCTCATATAGATGAGTCTGCACGGGCGGCAATCCGCGAGTGTGCCTTTGGATTGAGTCGAGTATTGAGTGCACTATATCAAGGAGTCGAGTTGAATGTGTGTGTATAGTTTGAATACAATGTTGGGCCTAAGATTTGGTTGCAACTTAGGCGACGTGCTTCGGCATGAGAGGTGGCGTCGAGTTTTATGTTGTCGGCATATAAGTTGCATAGTTATGATTGAGTCGTCTTGAGTTTAAGTCGGGAGATGCCGCAAGGCAAAGTCGGTCGAGTGACATTTAGTTCACAAGTCCTGATTGGGTCAGTTGGTGATATGATTGAGTCTCACTGAGTTGCGAGGCACGACCTCAGCAAGGATTTGTAGCACTGTCACACGGGAATGGAGTCTTATCGCGTAGTTGCGTCTCTAATTTGGGCCGTAAGGCAAACACGACTTAATAGGTTAACGTTGTTGGCACAAGAAGGATCTAGAGGCAAAGTATGAGTTACCATCGTTGTTGCAAGTACGGGATGGTCTAGCGACACAGTATAGGCCAAGGCGTCGGTCCTAAAACTGATCCTAAGGCAAGAGTAGAAAGACAATTGATAAGAAGGGACTATGTTGCACAAAAGTAAATCAAACGTGTCGGTTTTGTATGCGTGGACGAGGAGCTCATTCCACCAGTACAGTTAAGTACTGACACCTACATAGTTTCCATGTGCAGGTACAGGTAGAAGCTCGTGGCGCGGAGCTCGCTTGGATGTGTCGAGGCACGGAGTTCCTTGGCGATTCGAAGCGTGCGGCCGCATGGAGTAAAGACTTATACGGGACATAATGTATAGACATCGCCTTTCGAAGCTTCCACTGGATCGACAAATGTATTGAGAGATGAGAGAGAGAGCTGAGTGACTTGTAATGTGAGCTTGAGTGAGCATGAGAGACTTGTAATCTCGACCTTGCGCCCCAATGTAACCATTGTTTCAATATCAATAAAAGAGTGATTTGCAATGACTTGTGTTTTGCTTCAACTTCCGCTGCTATCATTCAATGTCTCTGCATGGGACTTCTGTGCGACGACCCCGTCGCAGCCGCTGAAATCGGCCGTTATGGAACCTGCCTTGCACGAGCGCAATCTAGGCTCGTGCGGCATCATGCCTTAGCGAGGACGATCGCTCCTACGGGAGTTGGTCGTGACATTCTTAGAGGGGAGCATGCGGCTAAGGTGTATATGGGGATAGAGGAGAACATGTCGAATAAGAATGATCTTTCCACCGGGCGATAGGGTGGCGTTGTGCCTTATCTTACCTACCAGCCCTTCGAAGATGCCTGCGTTGGATCGGCCGTACATCAACGGACATCCTAAGTAGGAGAAGGGAGGATACGCAACTGCGAAGGAAGTAATGTTGGAGAGAGTGGAGGCGTGGTCTCTGTTGGTCTTGTGATGAACGTAGATGATGCTCTTGTTGGGATTGACTCTCTGGCCAGAGCATCTGGTATATCTCTGAAGCATGTTATGCACTACCTATACGGATCCGACGTTCCAGAGGTGAAGATTAAAATGTCATCAGCATGCGCCAGGTGGGTCACGATCGGGCAGCCACTGGTGGTGTGAAAGTGGTGGAAGTTCGGGATGCCAACCATTTTGTTAAGGTTTCTGCTCAGAACTTCGGCGGCAATGATGAATATGGTGGAGGATAGAGGATCTCCTTGTCTGACACCGCGGCTAGATTTGAAGAAGCCTTCAGCTTGACCGTTGATCATCGTGGAGAACCACTAATTACTGATCGATCTCCACACGATGTTGGTCCAGGTTTCCGAGAACCCGAAGGCCCTGATCACCCAGATCATGAATTGCCAGTCTAACCTGTCGTATGCCTTCTCCATGTCCAGTTTGATGGCAATATTCCCGCCTCTAGCTGGTAATTTCATGCATGTGACCATTTCTTGGGCCATCAGAATGTTGTTAATAATGTTCCGACCTCGAACAAAGCCGCTCTGCTCTTCAGATATCATATTTGGTAGGATCTCGATCAAACGATTGGCGATGATTTTGGAGATGATCTTGTTCGTGAAGGTGCAGAGGCTAATAGGGTGGAAGTCTCTGAAGGTTTTCCGATTTTCCTGTTTGGGGATAAGAATCAGATTAGCGCAGAAGATAAATCTTGGGTATCTGGCGCCTTGGAAAAAGGCAATGGCTGTCTCGTGGATATCCGACTTGATAATGTTCCAGCACGATCTGAAGAATACTCCATTAAATCCGTCCGGGCCCGGAGCGCTGTGTTCGTCGAGTGCCCACACTGCTCTTTGACTTCTTGCTCGGAGGGAATGAGCTCCAATCGATGATTGTCGTCCGCATCAATCAGGCGAGGGATCGCCGCTAGGAATTCCTCGTCCCTGACTACGGGTTCTTTGGTAAACATCCGGGAGAAAAAGTATGCGGCAGCCGACTGGATACCCCGTTGATCTTTGATGTTTCCGTTGTCGTCTGCAATCTGATGGATGTTGAGCTGTTGTCTGCGACCCTTAACACAGGCGTGGAAGTAGCTAGTGTTTTTGTCTCCCTCACTGTCCCAAGTCAGTCATGCTTTATGTTTCCAGAATTCGGTCTCTACCTTCAATCTGAATTTCAGCAATGCTCTGATAAGGTTCAGTGAGGTCCTGGCGGCTGGGGATCTGTCTAAGGCGAAGAGCGCTTCTGCACGGGTAACATCATCCTCAGTAGTGCGAACAGCCTGGAAGATGTTCCCGAACGCTTCTTTACTATAAACGGTAAGAGCTTTCCTGGTCGCCTTGAGTTTGTTGGCGACACTGTCACCCCCGTTTCCCGTATTTCGTATTCATGCTCGTAATTTGGATTTTGGCATGTATTTTTATTTTCTCGACTTGTGGAATTTTGGGTTTTCTCGTATTTTTGGGTTTCGGCTCGGCTCGGTTTTAGTTGGTTTGGTTTGGTTTGGTTTGATTTTAAGCCCAAAGGAACACCTTAGCTATACTCCACCCTCATTCCACCACAATCCACCCTCATTAATATCCCCACCTAACTTTCTCTCTCCTCCATAATTTCCATTAATTTCTCCATCTTCTTCCTTCCTCCACACAACACCAACCTCCATAGGCAAGTGCACCTTGCCACCAAATAAGCACCACATTTTTATTTGTCCATTAGCTAGATTAGGCCATGGAGAACAACATTAGAACTTGGCATTTTGTGATTTGGAGTCTCCATTGTTCTAGATCTAAGTTTTAGCTATTTTCGAATTTTCTTGATTTTGATCTATTAAACTTTGATTTTTGCTTGTTTTGAGGCTTCCATGTGGAAGAGAATTCAATTTTACACAAGTTAGAACTTTGGAAATCCGAATTTGGTTTTGATTTGGCCAAGATATGAAGAAATTGAAGTTTTTGGTGTTCTTGGTTCATCTTCTCAGCCTAGCTGGAGAAGAAGACCTCTCGGTCTGCGCTCTTTAGCGCAAGGCTGAACGCGCAGCCTTCCTCGGCCGGCGCTCTTTAGCGCTGGCTGACCAGCGCAGCTTGCCCCTTGGCGAACTGCGCACCCCTCCCCCGCGCACTTGGCCGCGCGCCCCCATGCGTACTCGGCCGCGCGCCCCCATGCGCACTCGGCCGCGCGCCCCCATGCGCACTCGGCCGCGCGCCCCATGCGCACTCGGCCGTGCGCCCCCATGCCTACTCGACCGCGCCCCCCATGCGCACTTGGCCGCGCGCCCCCTGCGCACTTGGCCCTGCGCCCCCCTGCACACTTGGCCGCGCGCCCCCTGCGCACTTGGCTGCGCGCCCCTTCGCACTTGGCCCTGCGCCCTCTGCGCACTCGGCCCCTGTACTTTTATTACTTGTACTTTTCTTCCATTTTTATTATGTTCTGATATGCTGGCTTTTGTTCTTATTTCGTGGCCTCCTTTGTGGCACTTGCTCTTCCTGGGGTTTGACCCAGCTGGTTTTGTGTGGCCAGATTTCGGAGCAGCACCCGAGGATCTACCGAACCTCCAGTCCGATGGTGGCGACTAGAAGGAACCCGGGCTACGAGTGGGTTTTCCTTTTTGTTTCACTCACTCCGTTGTAAATTATTTTTTTGAGGCGTTTAGCCGACGAGCACCTGTTAGCTCGATACACATTTACTCACTGTCTGCCTACAGGCTGTAACATGATTAACAAATCCTAGGGTTGATCATGTATGACTTAACTCTTGCTAGTCCTCGCATTTTGTATGACTAGCTTCATGATCAGCTGAATATGTAATATTTGGGACGCCTTTTATTGTATATTTGGTGGTCTAACATCTTGTAATTATATTATTTGTTTGAGATTGAGACAATAGGCTTGACCTTAAGAGACCGTTGGCTTGTAGTAAACCCTCATATCTAGACAGCCGTGACCGTATAGCGAGGTGGATTTCATTTCAATATAGGTAGCTGGCTATGTACGCCCCCGCTCTCCAGTATTCTGGTTCTGGGGCGTCACATGGTTTAAGTGGTGGCCCATGCAGGTCTTGGCATTCAAGAATGTGAGGGTTTACCAATTAGATGTCTCAATCAGTACTCGTCCTTGATCTCCGTTTATATCCTCTGCATCTCTGGATTCTTGTCCTGATCGTATGCTTGTATCGTTGTTCTGTCCTGGTCCTTCCTTATTGTTTTCCCTGTGTCGTCTTCTTCAGCGGCACTGTACCTGACCCCGCCGATCAGCAAGGTGGAGCACTTCCCGGGGACCAGCAACCCGGAGATTAAGCCCAGCATTCCGGAGTAGCCTCCAGAGTTGTACCTCCCGGAGGAGAACCCCCAGTTCGGCCCGTCCAGCCTGCAGAGCCTGACGATGGCACCTTGGTAGGTCTCATCAGGACCTTGATAGCTTCCCAGGATCGTAGAGGAGACGCCTTGCACCAGGTAGTAGCAGATGCTTTGACTAGAGGCGGTCATCCAGGGAACAGCGCGGCCAACAGCTTCAAGCGCTTGAACCCTCCATTCTTCGACGGCAGCGAAGATGCGATTGCCGCGGACGCTTGGCTTCAGGATACCGAGGTGATTCTAGAAGCAGCTAGGACACCCGAGAATGAGAAGGTGGCGGTGGTACGCCTGCAGTTGTTAGACTTGGCTCGCAGTTGGTGGGCGGCGCAGGCCGTAGGATTAGCGGCGCCGGTCACTTGGGCGGTGTTTAGAGAAAGATTCCAGACGAAGTATTTCGATGCTGTAGCTCGGTACGACCTACAGACGAGATTTACCAACTTGAAGCAAGGAGGCAGAACGGTCGACGGTTATGCATTTGAGTTTTCTAGACTCAGTAGGTTTGCCCCCACCTTGGTGGCGACCGAGTTTGATAGGGCCCAGCGGTTCCAACAGGGACTGCATTTGGAGATCTTGTTGGCAGTTGAGCAGTTCGAGCACCAGACGTTCGATGCAGTATTGAGAGCAGCTAGAAGGCACGAGTACACCTCCCAGAGGATCGTGGATAGGACCGGAGGTAGGAAGCGGTCCCACAACCAGATGCACCAATCATCAGCTCCAGCCCCGACAGCTAGAAGTTTGACCATTGGAACTCCGAGGCGGGCGGCCTCAGTAACGTCGGTTCAGCATTCAACCCCGACGTACCCGCAGCAGCAGAAGCAGAAGCAGACTTCCGCGATGGGATGTTCTCATTGTGGGAAGCCAGGCCATGTAGTGGCGGATTGCCGTAGGGCGCAAGGATTGTGCCTGGCTTGTGGAGCGGCAGATCACAAGATAGGAGCCTGCCCGAATAGGGGTAGTTCATCCTCTTCTAACCTAACCAGTCCATCGGTTAGGGGACCAGCACCTATGTAGCAGCAGCAGTATTCGAGGCCATTGTTGCCTCAGGCACAGGCATTTCATCAGCAGAACCAACAGCAGTACACCCAAGCCCAAGTGCAGAGCAGGCAGAGAGGTTTCCAGCAGAGGGGACCCGCAGCTAGAGGACAAGGTCAGGCCATGATGATGACTATGGAAGAAGAAGTTGCACCAGGTGAGGTAGTGGCAGGTACTATTCTCGTCAACTCCTCTCCAGCATCGGTATTATTTGATTCTGGTGCATCGCATTCATTTATGTCTGCACGATTCGCGACACAGGTAGGATTGGAGCCCGAGTCATTATCAGTGAGGCTCAATATACTTACTGGTAATGGTCTTGTGGGAGTAGATCGAGTGTTTTTCTCGTGTCGGATCGTAGTTAGCGGTAGAGAGTTCCCCGCTAGATTTATAGAATTTCCTATGGCAGACTATGATGTAGTCTTAGGCATGGATTGGTTGAGGAACCAGTATGCTAGGATAGACTGCCATATTGGCAGGGTTGTCTTTAGTATTCCAGGCGAGCCAGAGTTTTCATTTTCTAGAGGCGCAGTAGAACCATCTTCCCCAGTATTGCGGATGGCAGTAGCAGCAGTGCAGTTATCCCGAATTGTTGAAGAGTTTCCAGATGTCTTCCCAGAGGAACTTCCAGGGATGCCGCCAGAGCGGGAGATTGAGTTCACTATAGACTTGATTCCTGGGACAGCACCAGTATCAGAGAGTCTACAGGATGGCGCCTTCAGAGTTGGAGATTTTGTACAAGATGATTGAAGAATTAAGGACCAAGGGATTCATTCGTGCAAGTGGATCGCCTTGGGGAGCCCCGATGCTTCTTGTGAAAAAGGATGGTACGTCCAGGTTATGTGTAGATTATCGTACCTTGAACTCAGTGACAATCAAGAACAGATATCCTCTCCCGAGGATAGATGACTTGTTTGATCAACTCAAGGGGGCTTCAGTGTTTTCGAAGATAGACTTGCGGTCAGGATACCACCAGATCAGAGTCAGAGAGCAGGACATCCCGAAGACAGCTTTCCGATCGAGGTATGGGCATTGGGAGTTCCTTGTTATGCCCTTTGGAGCGACCAATGCGCCGGCCGTATTCATGGACCTCATGAATCGCATTTTCATGCCTTGGATCAGTTCGTGATCGTGTTCCTAGATGATATCCTGGTCTACAGCAAGAGCGAAGCAGAGAACGAGCAGCATCTCAGAATCGTCCTTCAGACGCTTAGAGAGCATCAGTTGTACGCCAAGTTCAGTAAATGCGAGTTCTGGCTCGATCGCATTTCGTACTTGGGTCACATCGTTACTCGAGGAGGAGTGGAAGTGGATCCCCATAAGATTGTGGCTATCGAGTCATGGCCAGTACCTAGCTCAGTGGCAGAGGTTCGCAGCTTTCTTGGATTGGCCGGCTACTACCGGCGGTTCGTTTCAGATTTTACAAGGATTTCAGCGCCGATGACCCAGTTGACCCGCAAGGATGTGCAGTTTGCTTGGACAGCAGAGTGTCAGGAATCATTTGAAAAGTTGAAGCGAGGTTTGATAACGGCTCCCATTCTCATACTTCCAGATGGGACCGGAGGATTCACAGTTTATTGCGACGCTTCAGGCAGAGGATTGGGGTGTGTCTTGATGCAGCATGGGAAGGTAATATCTTATGCATCACGTCAACTTCGTGATCATGAGAAAAATTACCCAACCCACGACTTGGAACTGGCGGCAGTAGTGTTTGCACTTAAGCTTTGGCGGCACTACTTATACGGAGACAGAGTAGAGATATTTACTGATCACAAGAGCCTGAAGTATGTTTTCACCCAGAAAGACCTTAACATGCGGCAGAGAAGATGGCTCGAGCTACTGGTGGACTATGATGTGGACTTGCAGTATCACCCAGGGAAGGCCAACGTTGTAGCAGATGCGTTGAGCCGGAGAGCTGAAATTTACTTCCTAACAGCGCAACAAGAGTTATTGGCAGATCTTCAGAAGATGGGAATCGAAGTGATTCTTCCTACCAACGTGGCGTTGATGGCCAGTCTACAGGTTCAGTCCAGCATAGTTGAGAGGATCCGGATGGCGCAGTCTACAGATTCCAAGCTTCAGCGACTCGGAGCAGAATGTGAAGCAGGGAGAAGGCCAGAGTTGTGCATTCATGAAGATGGTACACTTCGACACGACACTCGTCTTTGTGTACCCAGTGGAGATATCAGACAGGAGGTCATGGCAGAAGCTCACAGTTCACAGTATTCTATTCATCATGGTGGTACAAAGATGTACCGTGATATTCGTCAGCATTTCTGGTGGAATGGCATGAAGAGGGAGATAGCCCGGTTTGTCTTTCGGTGTTTGGTTTGCCAGCAGGTTAAAGCTGAACATCAGAGGTCCGCTGGACTTCTTCAGCCCTTGCCGATTCTAGAATGGAAATGGGAGCATGTGACCATGGATTTTGTGACTGGATTGCCTAGATCCCCAGCTGGTCAAGATGCTATTTGGGTTATAGTTGACAGGCTCACGAAGGTGGCTCATTTTCTCCCATTCAGAGTTGGGCAGTCTACGGCTCAGCTAGCAGAGATGTACCTCAGGCAGATTGTCAGGCTTTACGGTGTGCCCGTCAGTATCACCTGGGACCGAGATTCAAGGTTTACGTCACACTTTTGGCGCAGCTTGCAAGAGAGTTTGGGAACTCACCTTCAGTTTAGCTCAGCTTATCACCCGCAGACAGATGGCCAGTCGGAACGCACAATCCAGACTCTTGAAGATATGTTGAGATCTTGTACCCTTGACTTCGGTGGTTCATGGGAGGATCACCTGCACCTGGTGGAATTCTCGTACAACAATAGTTTCCAGGCCAGTATTCAGATGGCCCCATTCGAGGCACTGTACGGTAGGAAGTGCAGATTCCCGTTAGCCTGGGATGATGTTGGAGAGAGGCAGATGCTCGGTCCAGAAATGATTGTCCAGACAGTTGAAGTGGTCAGAGGGATTAGAGGTCGTCTTCGAGTGGCCCAAGATCGCCAGCGGCATTGGGCCGATGCTTATCGACGTCCCTTAGAGTTTGCTATCGGCGACCATGTATTCCTTAGGATCTCACCTAACCGCGGCGTCATTCGCTTTGGCGTACGGGGAAAGCTTAGTCCTAGGTATATAGGGCCGTTCGATATCCTGGAGCGAGTAGGAGATGTATCCTATCGTCTCGCTCTTCCGTCGTCGCTAAGTGAGGTGCATGATGTATTCCATGTGTCCCAATTACGACGGTACATCCCGGACCCGGGCCATATCCTGGACCATTCGGAATTGGTTGTTGGTACCAACCTTTCGTATGAGGAGAGGCCCGTGTTTATATTGGACCGGAGGGAGAAGATACTCAAGAACAAGACTATTAGCTTAGTCCGTGTTGCTTGGGGTCATCACTCTCTAGGTGAGTCAACGTGGGAGCGTGAGGACGACATCCGATCGCGATATCCCTACTTGTTTGACTCGTAAGGTATAATGTCTTCCTTATGCCTTATGCTTTCCATCCCTTGCTTGCATGTATGATTGTATGATTGAACTGCTTAGTGTAGTTGTTGGTGCTTAGTGTAGCTTGCCGTGGCAATCTCTAGCTCCTTGATTTAATTCCGAGGACGGAATTCTTTTAAGGAGGGTAGAGTTGTCACCCCCGTTTCCCGTATTTCGTATTTATGCTCGTAATTTGGATTTTGGCATGTATTTTTATTTTCTCGACTTGTGGAATTTTGGATTTTCTCGTATTTTTGGGTTTCGGCTCGGCTCGGTTTTAGTTGGTTTGGTTTGATTTTAAGCCCAAAGGAACACCTTAGCTATACTCCACCCTCATTCCACCACAACCCACCCTCATTAATATCCCCACCTAACTTTCTCTCTCCTTCATAATTTCCATTAATTTCTCCATCTTCTTCCTTCCTCTACACAACACCAACCTCTATAGGCAAGTGCACCTTGCCACCAAATAAGCACCACATTTTTATTTGTCCATTAGCTAGATTAGGCCATGGAGAACAACATTAGAACTTGGCATTTTGTGATTTGGAGTCTCCATTGTTCTAGATCTAAGTTTTAGCTATTTTTGGATTTTCTTGATTTTGATCTATTAAACTTTGATTTTTGCTTGTTTTGAGGCTTCCATGTGGAAGAGAATTCAATTTTACACAAGTTAGAACTTTGGAAATCCAAATTTGGTTTTGATTTGGCCAAGATATGAAGAATTGAAGTTTTTGGTGTTCTTGGTTCATCTTCTCAGCCTAGCTGGAGAAGAAGACCTCTCGGTCTGCGCTCTTTAGCGCAAGGCTGAACGCGCAGCCTTCCTCGGCCGGCGCTCTTTAGCGCTGGCTGACCAGCGCAGCTTGCCCCTTGGCGAACTGCGCACCCCTCCCCTGCGCACTTGGCCGCGCGCCCCCATGCGCACTCGGCCGCGCGCCCCATGCGCACTTGGCCGCGCGCCCCCATGCGCACTCGGCCGCGCCCCCCCATGCGCACTTGGCCGCGCGCCCCCTGCGCTCTTGGCCCTGCGCCCCCTTGCGCACTTGGCTGCGCGCCCCCTGCGCACTTGGCCGTGCGCCCCTGCGCACTTGGCTCTGCGCCCTCTGCGCACTCGGCCCTCTGCGCACTCGGCCCCCTACGCACTTGGCCCTGCGCCCTCTGCGCACTCGGCCCCCTGCGCACTTGGCCCTGCGCCCTCTGCGCACTTGGCCTCCTGTGCACTCGGCCCCCTGCGCGCTTGGACCTCGTGTCCCTTGCGCGCTTGGCTCCCGCGCCCCTGCGCGCTTGACTCCCCGCGCCCCTTGGCGCACTGCGACCGTTCCCGAGCGCGTCTCTTGGCGCCGTTTGCCCGAGCCCCTTGCCTGGCACACCCTGTGCCATTGTTTCCCCTCCTGACCTTTGGTGTTTCCTCTGGGTTCTCGGTTTTCTCTTGCTGATTTTGTTTTCTGGGAGCTTGATGCCACAGCACGACTCGACTAACCCGACACGCCGTGACACGATTTTCTGTGTTTTACTTTATGGGTAGCATCCTCTGATTTTGGCAGTAACTTGTTGGGTGCTTGTAACTTGTAACCTGCAACCTGTAATTAATCTCCTGTAACTTGGCATCTTGATAGTGGCCGCCTCGGCGCACTCTTGACTTGACTCGGCTTGATAACTGGTCGTACTTGACTTGCCCTGACACCGTGGGTGTTCTTCTGTTGCCTTGTGCGAATCTACTTGTCATGTCTTGCATCATGTCTAGGACGTGACTCCCTGGGTACCACGGCCAGGGATTTGCACTAAATATGGATTAGGCTAATGATTAGATCAAACTAGAACATGGAGAATTCCAGTCACAAGCAATCTCGTTGTCTGGGCGCTTTAAATGGACTTGTAGCTTGCCGACGAGTAGAGCACATTTCCAGCACACTGTCATGTGTTGCACCTCTAAGTCACCTAAGGGTATATCGTCTCCGGGGCGATGTACCCAAACATATTCTCAACCCGCGGAAGGATAACTGGATAATCTGCAGGACTTGAGACTGGAAAATTCTCATTGCATCTTGTTAGTAATTAGGCTTGTGATAACCCTAGTTAGTTAAAGTAGTAAGCCGTAGAATTGCTTGGCCGCTTGTGAATGGATGTTGTCCAACCTTGTCTAAGTCTTGTCTAGTCCCAGTACTTGGTACCCTGAACATGATTGTTTTACTTATCTTTAACAATAAATGGATAGAGACGAGTGCTATTCAGGCGAAGGGTTACAACCCCGGTCCTTGTTTGGTTTACGGGTTGTAATCTGGCTCCCGGAATGGTTCCATGTCCCTAGTCATTTATTGTCCTGCTGTACTTTTATTACTTGTACTTTTCTTCCATTTTCTTATGTTCTGATATGCTGGCTTTTGTTCTTATTTCGTGGCCTCCTTTGTGGCACTTGCTCTTCCTGGGGTTTGACCCAGCTGGTTTTGTGTGGCCAGATTTCGGAGCAGCACCCGAGGATCTACCGAACCTCCTGTAGTGCCCCGCTCCCGTTGGGGCGAAGCACTATGTAATAGGCTCGTGCCAAGTCAGACATGGTCGGGAACATAGATGGCTAGTCTGACTCGGCGACGAGTTTGGATACAAAAACCATGGCATCAATAAAATCGATTTGGACGAGTGATATGAGTACCGTTCCAACTAATGGATCGACTACTGTTGGAATAAGTCCTAGATGCGGTAGGCGGCGTCTTGGCGAAGGAACTCTAAAGGGAGCGACGCAACCCGTCTGCCATTGGTTTTATTGGTTTTCTTGGCTTTCTGAACGTATTGTTGCGTGGATTTGATAGTGTGCTTTCGCGTCGATTTCTGAATGCGTCCTTGAGAATTTCGAAGGAAGGATTGAAGGAAGGGTTCTAATTCGATGCTCGTGCCATTGCAGGAGTTCGTGTGACTGACGCTTGACCGTCGCGAAGCGTTCTCCTACTCTCGGCGCAATCTCCTTAGGTGGGTGGTTCTTCGGCCCCTTCTTTTCTACTCCTTCCCGCCAACTAAATTCTTAAAGTTCAACGTTCAAATCGATGATGCTAACGGGATGTATGCTTGCCACTAAGATCAAGAGCTCGGGATAATATATCAACCTAGAAAAGTAAACTCTGAATCGATAGGTTCACACTAAGAAAGAGATAGACTATATTTCATGCCATGCAAAACACAACTATGAAAACCTTGGTGGCGGTACATTATGCCTCGGAGAATTTGGTGCCTACGGGATGCTAAATCAGAACGTACGGTTTCGGGGGAAAGGACCCTTGCGCGAGTAGGAATGATTATGTGATTTGATAATGGTTACGCTATGCAATTTACTTCATACATATATAACTGTTCATACATTCGCATGGTCAAGGACGACTTGTGCACAAGGTGAGCTTTCCTCGAGACGGTACCCGGGGCCCTGGGACCGAATCGGCCTAGGAGGAAATTATGAAAATCGTGCTTCGGCGCGAGGCATTGCGAGACCTCCAGTTAGGCTCGCTACCTGGACTGGAGGGCGCGTCGCAAGGCTACGTAATCGTCCTTCTTGGTGTCGATATCACCAATGACCGCATATAGGATAGATTGCATGCTCACCTATTGTCTTGTGCAGGTGGTAAGTATCATGTATATTTTGTGCAGGAAAGGAGCACGGCCGTGGTAAGAATGCCTTTAAATGGGTTATGTTGTTATCGTTTAAAATGTGCCTTCGATATGAACTGCAACTCATATAGTTCTAAATAGAAAGATCACTTCGTATGCCTGAATCCTTAATAAGCAGTGTCGGTTTAGACGAGTGGGTTCGTCCCATCCACTAGCAAGTGTGCTAACCCCCAACTCCCCAGGTAACGAGCGTGCTGCGGGAGCTCGAGACTAAGCTGGAGCTGAAGAACGGGAGGCGGCACGAAGCTCTCCTATTTTGAAGTATTTTGATGCCCAATTCAGACCGAAGGCTTTCGTTCAAATGTATAAAGGGGCATGAATGTATGGAACGCCGAAGATTATTTCAAGGCGTAGCTGTCGATAGCTTTTTTTGTATTTCAAAGATGTAGCCGCAACGGCATATGTAATGTAAATATGACCTTGCACATATTTTGCAAGTTTATGAATGAAAAGCTAAGTTTCTTCCTATGCTATGTTTTCAACTCTCTGCACTGTTTAATTTCAACGCGTCGAGCCTAAAAGAAATTTCCAAGCGCACATCCTTGCCTTGTGCAAGTCTATCAAAGACTTGTACGGCATCACGTCCCGACCCGTGGGGATCGATTTATATCGAGTCAAGGCGATGGCGACCGATTCGGCGAGTCGGGGCGTGACAAGTTGGTATCAGAGCACGGTTCACACCTCGGACCTTCCAAATGCTTTCTTTAGATGATGCCGTTGTAATTTTTCAAAAAAACTAAGCTTTTCGACATATGCGGCCTGAAATAATCGTTCCATACACATAAGCCCGTAGATATTTTGAGAATAATAACGGGTTTGCTCAATTTTGTAGGAATGACGGAAAGACTGGGTGTCCCCACATTGATTAGCACCGATAGCACCGAAGGTGCGACGCGACGCCTAGCGAATCGGCCATGGAGCGACTACTACGCCTCATGGAACTCCAACAACGTCAGTCAGAGATGCAGCAACGACAGCTGCAGGAACAGATCCAGGCCCAAGTCCGCGCCCAACAAAAGCAAATGGACGCCCTGACCAGGATCGTGAGCACCATAGCGACGCAACAAAACTCGACGACCGTCATGTCCGAGGAAGAAGTGCAAGCCGAAAAGACAAAACATGTGTCTTCCTCCTCCCTGCTCAAGATGACCAAGTTTAAGAAAATGAACCCGCCGGACTTCAACGGTCGAGCAGAACCTGACGAAGTCATGGGGTGGCTAGTGAAGATTGAGAGTCTGTTCACTATCCTCAACATCAAGGGGTCCAAGAAAGTCGGGTGCGCAGCGTTGCAGCTCAACTTGAGGGCCTACGACTGGTGGGAGGCGAAGAAACAGGAACTCCAAGGGTCCAACCCCAGTGCCAAGATCTCGTGGGAGACATTCAAACGGGCCTTCCTCGAACAATACATCCCTCGTGCCCTTCGTCGACAGAAGGAAGAGGAGTTCATGTCCTTGAAGCAAGGAAACTTGTCCGTTGAAGACTACGACGCGAAGTTCGCAAAGCTAGCGAAGTTTGCCGGGGCTTTTCTGCCGAACGCAGAGGCGTGGTGCGAGCGCTTCCAGCAAGGCCTGAATGAAGATCTGCGTCGGGATGTCATGAACCAGAGATGCCAGACGTACAGGGAATCATATAACGCCGCTCTTGATATGGAGCGGGTCTTCGGTCGAACGTCGCAGAAGGGCGGATCAAGCATCCGCAACAACTTCAACAAGCGTCCTAACGACGCGGGAGGATCTGGTGCGCCAAAGCGCCAGAACACGACCGAGTATCGGGGGCCTCACCCAGGCGTACGATGCCATCGCTGCGGCAAGATGGGACATCTGGCGGTCGACTGCCGAGGGGGATGCTTCAAGTGTGGCCAGCTAGGTCACAAGGCGGTAGATTGTCGAATGGGGAGGGCGAACCAACATCCACCAAGGGACGTCCAGAGCCAGAACAGGGCGCCTCCCGCCCATGACGCAAATGCGGTGCCCGTGAACCCACAAAATCGCCAAGGGGCGCAAGGCCGAGTCTACGCACTAACGCGGGACGAAGCCTATGCGTCCGACACTGTCGTGACAGGTATACTACTCTATAAAAATTTGCCTGCTAGAGTATTGTTCGATTCGGGTGCAACGCATAGTTTCATATCAGCCGACTTTGTAAAAGAAAATGAATTACCTATGCAACTTTTAGATATGAATCTTAGCGTTAGCACTCCATCGGGAGTAGACATGCCTGCCACTCATATTTGTAGGGACGGTTACATATGCATCGGAGGGAGGAATCTATCCTTGGAAGTTATCGTCCTCGACGTCAAGGAGTACGATATAATCCTCGGCATGGATTGGTTGGGTGCATGTCACGCAACGATTGAGTGCGCGGAGAAGAGAGTTGTGTTCCGCCTTCCGGGCGAAACCGAGTTCTCCTATTCGTGCGGAGCAGCATCAAAGTCGGCAATGGTGATATCGGCGATTTCGGCAAGGCGTATGTTGCATTCTGGGTGCAACGGATACCTAGCATCAGTTCGAGACACAAGAACGGAGATTGCAAGCACGGCCCAGACTGAAGTCGTGGCAGAATTTCCTGATGTGTTCCCAGACGAGTTGCCAGGGATGCCGCCGGACCGAGAGATAGAATTCAGCATCGACACCTTCCCGGACACCCGACCGATATCCAAAGCACCCTATCGAATGGCGCCGGCAGAGCTGAAGGAACTGAAGGCACAACTACAAGAGTTACTGGATCGCGGATACATTCGCCTTAGTGTCTCCCCGTGGGGTGCCCCAGTGTTGTTTGTGAGGAAGAAAGATGGATCGATGCGGCTGTGCATCGATTATCGGGAACTCAACAAAGCCACGGTACGAAACAAGTACCCGTTACCGAGAATAGATGATCTGTTTGACCAGCTACAAGGGGCGACGGTGTTTTCCAAGATTGATCTTCGCTCAGGCTACCATCAATTGAAGATCAAGTCCGAAGACGTGCCGAAGTCCGCCTTACGAACCCGATATGATCACTACGAATTTCTAGTCATGCCTTTCGGCTTGACCAACGCTCCTGCCGCGTTCATGGATCTAATGAACCGGGTGTTCCGACCGTTCATAGACAAATTTGCCGTTGTGTTCATCGACGACATTCTCATATATTCAAAGAGCAAGGACGAGCACGTGGAACACTTGAAGACGGTGCTACAGACTCTGCGTGAAAATCAACTCTACGCCAAGCTAAGCAAGTGCGAGTTCTGGATGAACAGCGTGACGTTCCTTGGGCACGTTGTCTCCGCTGAAGGCGTCACGGTAGACCCAAAGAAGATTGAAGCAATAGTCGAATGGAAGCGGCCTACCTCAGCAGGCGACATCCGAAGTTTCCTCGGCTTGGCGGGCTACTATCGTAGATTTGTGAAGGATTTTGCTAAAATTGCGTCGCCTCTAACTCGCCTCACCCAGAAAGGAGTCGCATTCGAGTGGAACGACGCCTGCGAATCGAGCTTCCAAGAGTTGAAGAAACGGCTCGTCTCAGCGCCGATCCTTACACTTCCGGACGGGCCAGAAGGGTTTCAGATATTTAGCGATGCATCGCGGACGGGTTTGGGATGCGTGCTTATGCAAAGGGATAAGGTGATTTCGTTTGCTTCGAGACAATTGAAGCAACACGAGAAAAATTATCCTACGCATGATCTCGAGTTAGCGGCTATTGTGTTCGCATTGAAGCTATGGCGGCACTATCTTTATGGTGTAGCTTGTCACATCTATACGGACCACAAAAGCCTCAAATACATCTTCACTCAACGGGACCTGAACTTACGGCAGCGGCGTTGGCTCGAACTCATCAAAGACTACGATCTGACTATCGAGTACACGCCAGGTAAGGGGAACGTTGTGGCAGACGCGCTGAGTAGAATGTTTGCAGGGTGTTTGTCTATCAACCGTAACATACAGCGAGACTTGGCGGAGATGGGCATCGAACTCCGAATCCGTTACCGTGGGGCACGATTGGCCCAATTGCACCTTGAGTCGAGCCTGCACAACAAAATAAAGACCGCACAGGAGGACGACCCATTCCTGAAGAAGATGCACGAGCTGATTTCGACGGAAAAGGCGACCGACTTTGTGGTGGACGAGGGCGGAATGATGCGGATGAAGGGGAGGATATGCGTGCCGGACCATGCTGAACTTAGAAAGGAGATTCTGACGGAGGCCCATTATGCGAAGTACTCGTTGCACCCCGGGAGTACCAAAATGTATAAGGACCTGCGCACGACCTTTTGGTGGCACGACATGAAGAAAGACGTGGCGACGTTTGTGTCACAGTGTATGGCCTGTCAACGGGTGAAGGCCGAGCATCAAAGACCAGGCGGGGAGCTACAGAACCTCGACATTCCAGTATGGAAATGGAATGACATCTCTATGGATTTCATCATGGGCCTTCCGAAGACGTCGCGGGGGAATGATGCGATTTGGGTCATTGTCGATCGTTTGACCAAATCCGCTCATTTCCTCGCTATTAAAGCATCATGGAGCGTCGATCGGTTAGCTCAGATTTATCTCGACGAGATCGTCAGACTGCACGGGGTACCTGCCACAATCATTTCGGACAGAGACGGGCGATTCCTATCACGTTTCTGGACGAGTCTACAGGCGGCGCTGGGCACTAAGTTGAACCTTAGCTCCGCGTACCACCCGCAAACCGATGGCCAGACAGAAAGAGTAAATCAGATCCTGGAGGATATGCTACGTCTGTGCGCGATAGATTTGAAGACTAGCTGGGACACGCACTTGCCGCTCGCGGAATTCGCATACAACAACAGTTACCAATCGAGCATCCAGATGGCCCCCTACGAGGCGCTTTACGGGAGGAAGTGCCGATCTCCGATTTGCTGGGACGCAGTCGGGGAGCGACAGGTGCTCGGGCCAGAACTAGTCGAATAAGCCGTCGAGAAGGTCCGCATGATTCGAGATAGGCTTCGCATTGCTCAGAGTCGACAAAAGAGTTATGCAGATACTCGTCGACGACCGTTAGAGTTCTCGGTTGGGGACCATGTGTTTCTGAAGGTGACGCCGATGCGGGGCGTCATGCGATTCGGGGTAAAAGGCAAGCTGAGTCGGAGATTCGTAGGGCCCTTCGAGATCCTCGAAAGAGTGGCGACCGTTGCTTACCGGATCGCGCTACCTCCTGCCCTGGCCGAAGTGCACGACGTCTTCCATGTCTCCCAACTTCGGAAGTATGTGCATGACCCAAGTCATGTGGTTAGTTTCGATCAGTTGGAGCTACGCGCCGATCTATCATACTCGGAGGAGCCCGTGCAAATTTTGGACCATAAAGAAAAGATCCTGCGGAGCCGATCGATGTCCTTGGTTCGCGTACTCTGGCGTAACCATTCCGTCGAGGAGTCGACATGGGAGTTAGAGGCGGAGATGAGGGAGAAGTACCCTTCACTTTTTGCCGACGAAGGTCAGACCCTTGTTCTTAAGTTTCGGGACGAAACTTTTTCTTAGTGGTATATTATGTAGTGTCCCGCTCCCGTTGGGGCGAAGCACTATGTAATAGGCTCGTGCCAAGTCAGGCATGGTCGGGAACATAGATGGCTAGTCTGACTCGGCGACGAGTTTGGATACAAAAACCATGGCATCAATAAAATCGATTTGGACGAGTGATATGAGTACCGTTCCAACTAATGGATCGACTACTGTTGGAATAAGTCCTAGATGCGGTAGGCGGCGTCTTGGCGAAGGAACTCTAAAGGGAGCGACGCAACCCGTCTGCCATTGGTTTTATTGGTTTTCTTGGCTTTCTGAACGTATTGTTGCGTGGATTTGATAGTGTGCTTTCGCGTCGATTTCTGAATGCGTCCTTGAGAATTTCGAAGGAAGGATTGAAGGAAGGGTTCTAATTCGATGCTCGTGCCATTGCAGGAGTTCGTGTGACTGACGCTTGACCGTCGCGAAGCGTTCTCCTACTCTCGGCGCAATCTCCTTAGGTGGGTGGTTCTTCGGCCCCTTCTTTTCTACTCCTTCCCGCCAACTAAATTCTTAAAGTTCAACGTTCAAATCGATGATGCTAACGGGATGTATGCTTGCCACTAAGATCAAGAGCTCGGGATAATATATCAACCTAGAAAAGTAAACTCTGAATCGATAGGTTCACACTAAGAAAGAGATAGACTATATTTCATGCCATGCAAAACACAACTATGAAAACCTTGGTAGCGGTACATTATGCCTCGGAGAATTTGGTGCCTACGGGATGCTAAATCAGAACGTACGGTTTCGGGGGAAAGGACCCTTGCGCGAGTAGGAATGATTATGTGATTTGATAATGGTTACGCTATGCAATTTACTTCATACATATATAACTGTTCATACATTCGCATGGTCAAGGACGACTTGTGCACAAGGTGAGCTTTCCTCGAGACGGTACCCGGGGCCCTGGGACCGAATCGGCCTAGGAGGAAATTATGAAAATCGTGCTTCGGCGCGAGGCATTGCGAGACCTCCAGTTAGGCTCGCTACCTGGACTGGAGGGCGCGTCGCAAGGCTACGTAATCGTCCTTCTTGGTGTCGATATCACCAATGACCGCATATAGGATAGATTGCATGCTCACCTATTGTCTTGTGCAGGTGGTAAGTATCATGTATATTTTGTGCAGGAAAGGAGCACGGCCGTGGTAAGAATGCCTTTAAATGGGTTATGTTGTTATCGTTTAAAATGTGCCTTCGATATGAACTGCAACTCATATAGTTCTAAATAGAAAGATCACTTCGTATGCCTGAATCCTTAATAAGCAGTGTCGGTTTAGACGAGTGGGTTCGTCCCATCCACTAGCAAGTGTGCTAACCCCCAACTCCCCAGGTAACGAGCGTGCTGCGGGAGCTCGAGACTAAGCTGGAGCTGAAGAACGGGAGGCGGCACGAAGCTCTCCTATTTTGAAGTATTTTGATGCCCAATTCAGACCGAAGGCTTTCGTTCAAATGTATAAAGGGGCATGAATGTATGGAACGCCGAAGATTATTTCAAGGCGTAGCTGTCGATAGCTTTCTTTTGTATTTCAAAGATGTAGCCGCAACGGCATATGTAATGTAAATATGACCTTGCACATATTTTGCAAGTTTATGAATGAAAAGCTAAGTTTCTTCCTATGCTATGTTTTCAACTCTCTGCACTGTTTAATTTCAACGCGTCGAGCCTAAAAGAAATTTCCAAGCGCACATCCTTGCCTTGTGCAAGTCTATCAAAGACTTGTACGGCATCACGTCCCGACCCGTGGGGATCGATTTATATCGAGTCAAGGCGATGGCGACCGATTCGGCGAGTCGGGGCGTGACACCTCCAGCCCGATATAACGAGGTGGATTTCATTTCAATATACGTAGCTGGCTATGTACGCCCCCGCTCTCCAGTATTCTGGTTCTGGGGCGTCACAGACACGGGCCAGGGGGTCAAGGGTGTCGCCTCTGCTCTAAGCGGTGGCGACGATGTTCTTGAAGTGTGGATGGTGGCTCCAGAAGACGAAGAAGCGGAAGTTTTTCTTGATATGGTTGGTTTTGCTGCTTATATATATATATATATATATATATATATATATATATATAGTGTTCTAGTTTTCAGACTGAAGTTCTTAATATGAATATATAATAGCAAAGAATGTGACATTCATATTAAGAACTTCAGTCTGAAAACTAGAACACTATATATATATATATATATATATATATATATATATATATATATATGGCTTCCCCGAGCGATCGCGATCGGGCTAGGGTTTCGAGGAACCCCCCTCCCCCGTGGCCACCAGATCCCTTCGCCGGCGGGGGAAGTCAGGAAAGAAGGGGGGTCGGGCAGTCCCCCCAGGTCGGCGGAGGTGCCCACACAGGCGGAGGGGGGGGGGGGGGGCGGGAGCGTTGGTGGGGTGGGGGGGTCGGGCGGACCCCCCAGGCCTGCTGCAGGCGGAGGCGACCCCCCCCAGGCGGTTGGGAGGGGGAGCGACGGTGGGAGGGTCAGGCGGACCCCCCAGGTCGGCGGCTCGGTGCTCCTCCCAGCCGGGGGGGGGGTCAGGCGCACCCCCTCCGGCGGTCGCGACGGGCTCGTCGATGGTAGGTCCGACTATGGGAGCGGACGAAGATCAGAACCTTCCGGGTGTCTCCAACGCTCCGAATTTCGAATTCGGAGCATGATCTGGATCTCAGGGGGGCCAGATGGAGGGAGGAGGATGGACGACGGTTACGCGTCGTCGCGTGACGAAGACCGGGAGAAAGGTAGGAGGAGGACATGGCCATTTTAGGGATCGCTACTCTGCTGACAGACGACAAGGCGGGTCAGGGGCTCGGCCATCGGCCCGTGGCCCTGTGGCGTCTGCTGGGAGATCGGTGGGCTGGCGGCCCAAGGCGACCGCGGCGGATAAAGGGAAGGGCAAGGTGGTAGAACTTGGCGGTGTCAGGGGTCTAGGTCTCCCCCCCGGGGGTTGTCCCCAGGCCACATATGGGGCGACTCCACGGCCCGGAAGGTCCTGGGCAGATATTTGCAAACCCGTGGGACCGAAAAGTCCCATATCGATGGAGTACGTGCCGTCGATTAAGGCAGGGAGGGGTTTCCGGGCCTCGTTCCCTGCGCAGGAGATAGAGAAGGTGACCGCCTACTGGGAGAATACTCTGGTTCTGTACGTCCTAGGCAACAACCCTTTCTACGGACAAATCCGGGGTTATGCGGTACGAGTCTGGCAGCCTAAGGGCAGTATGGAGTTCTTTGCTCGCGAGAACGGCTTTTATTATGTGAAGTTTGGGCTTGCGGAGGATGTCACAAGGATCCTGCAAGGCGGCCCCTGGACGTTCGACGACAGGCTAATCATTCCGAAGGAATGGACCCCAGAACTTAGATGTGAGAGGGAAGTCCTGAATGCCATTTCTGTATGGATTCGCTTTCCTGAGTTCCCTGTCCGGTTCTGGAGTATCCCATTACTGATGCGTTTGGCGAGCTTGGTGGGCACCCTGATCAAGGCGGAAAGCGGATGAAGCTACTGCCTTCCGTTCGAGGTTGATGTATGCCAGGATTGTTGTGGAGATTCGGGCTGGGGGGGAGTTACCGAAGATGGTGGAATATGAAATTCTTTCCGGAGAGGTGCTAACCCAGAAGGTGGAATACGAATGGGTTCCACCTACCTGTTCACGATGTACTTGTTTTGGACATCTGGTCAGTGCTTGTTCGTTAGTAGGCCCCCCGGTGGAGCCTAATATTCCCTTTAGTGAGGTTCCAGATTCACCCCGTGACATGGATTCCAGAGATGACAGTGGAGAGGAGGTCTTGACGGGAGGGGCTACTCCTCCAGTGAATGATGGCGGAATGAGCCTCATTGACTCTACCCAGCTAGCTCCCACGAGTGGGGCTTTGATCACTTGTCTGGGGCAGAGGAGTATGATTAACAGAGGCATGGTGGCGTCGGGGAGAGAGGAGCGGGGGGGGGGGGGGTGGTGGATCGGCTGAGGGGCATGTTTACTGTAGGAAGCGACGTGCTGTTGGTCCGCTGAGTGACAGTCCCTCCAGGGAGGGGGGCATCCTACTGCCAGGGAGGAGGTCGTGTTGACAACCCTGCCTGGGCGATGGTGCTCTCTCAGGTCGTTTCCCAACAGGCAATTCCGACTGGGATGGAGGAGGATCTATTAGCGTCGGATATGGTACATTCCCCAGGTGCCGATCCGGGTATTTCCCAGGGGAATATCCTCTCATTATTAATGGCTATCATCGCCTGGAATGTGAGGGGAGCGTGTTCGCTAGGGAGGTGGAGAGAGATTTGTGGGGTTCTTCACAAAGATAAGTGCGACATCTCTGTACTCTATCCTATATGATTTCTAGAGATGTCTCCTCCAGGCGGGGCTCCAGGGATTGTCGTGCTCAGGCTTCATTTGGACTTGGCATAACAAAGCAATCCGGAACAGGGTTGCATGCCAGCTTGATAGAGCCCTGGGCAATAGGGAATGGTTCCGGCATTTCTCCAATTCTTCGGCTGAGGGCCTGGCCGCTGGGACGAGCGACCATTCTCCCATCAGGGTATGCTTCACTACTCGGTCTCCTGGGAAGTCCCGTCCATTCAGGTACAACAACTGTTGGTATCCCTCGGAGGGCTATCTGGAGGCTGTCTCAGAGGGGCTTACTAGCTGTCAGGAGGGGACGGTCCAGTTTCGCTTGGTGCGTCGACTCGAGGCTACGAAGAAGGCTCTACGGAGTTGGGTGAAGGGGTTGCCCAAGTCTACCTTAGAAGATAAGGAGGTGGAGCTGCGGGCTATCCAGCAGGACATAAAATCTGACATGCTAAACGGTGACCTGGCGGCGAGAGAGAAGGAGCTGATCGGAGAAGTCAACATCTTGCGGCTGCAGAAGGAGATTAGCACGGCTCAACGTGCCAAATGTTCCTGGCTCAAGGACGGCGATCGTTGTTCCAAGTTCTTCTATGATGTCATCCGGGCCAGACAGCATAGGAATCACATCTCCCAGCTACTTGATATGGATGGCAACCTGGTGGGGGAGCCGGCTGAGATCCAGGACGAGGCTGTCAGGTACTACTCTGAGTTATATTTTCAGACTGACTACCTGTCTGTGTTCCCAAATGTTGTTACGAAGAGATTGGTGACTCCGTATGGGAATATCATTCTTCTTGCCCCTGTTACTTTGGAGGAGGTGGAATCAATTGTCAAGTTGGCGGATCCCAACAAGGCACCCGGACCAGATGGTTTTAGCAGTGGGTTCTACAAACGCCATTGGGACATTCTGAAGTATCAAGTCTTGGAGGTGGTGCAGGAATTCTTCACCAAAGGGAAACTACTAAAAGAGCTGAACCACACTTTCCTGACCTTGGTGCCAAAGAAGGAGGGAGCGACATCATTGACGGATTTCAGACCTATTGCGTGCTATAATTATCTTTATAAGATAATTACGCACCTTATGTGCCGGCGGATGGAGGGGATCATGCAGGACTTGGTATCTCCGAATCAGGCTACATTCATCAAGGGGAGGTCGATTGCTGAGCACAGCCTCCTGGCTCATGAGATGGTGAGGGACTTTAGCAAACCCGGAGGGGAGAAAGCATGTGTGAAACTGGACCTGAGGAAGGCGTATGACATGGTCAATAGGGATTTCCTCTGTCATCTGATGACCGCCATGGGTTTCGAGGACCACTGGATTGCATTGATCCGGGAGTGCATCACGTTTCCTACTTTCTCTGTCCTCATCCAGGGCATCCCTTATGGGTACTTCCAGAGCAACCGTGGGCTTAGGCAAGGTGACCCTCTGTCCCTTTACCTGTTCACGCTTGTCATGGAATACTTCACATGTTTGATGGACCTGCCAGTGCACCGTGGGAGGCTGGTCCCATTGTTCAGGAGGGTGGATTCTCCAGTTACCCACCTTATCTATGCAGATGATCTCTTGGTGTTCATCCAGCCATCGACGGAGGGTATGCAGACGATTGCAGAGATTATGGGAGAGTTGAATTCCCTCTCAGGCCTTCAAATGAACAAAGAAAAGAGCAAGGTGTACTTCAGCTTCCTATGTCCCCAGAAGGAGGAGCGGGCCGATGTGCTGGGAGTTGAGAGGAGTGATCTTCCGGTGAGATATTTAGGAGTCCCTCTCACAGTCAACTATGCACGGGATCAAGACTGCCATAGTCTGGTGGAGTATGTCCAAAGGAGAGTGGAAGGTTGGCAAGCCGCCGGGTTGTCCTTTGGAGGACGCATCGAGCTGGTCAGACCGGTGATTTCGGCTGTGGCTCATTTCTGGCTGCAATCCATTCTCCCTGTTGCCACTGTTAGGAAAGTGGAGCGGATTTGCGCAGACTTCATTTGGTGGGGGGTTATGCATGTGATCTCCTGGGAGCAGCTCTGTAGACCCAGGAAGGAGGGAGGAGTGGGGCTTAGGCCGTTGCTGGAGATCAGAGAGGCCTCTGCGCTAAAGCTGGCATGGAGATTCATCAACGGGGGGTCCCTCTGGGCTGACTGGATGCACAGCAGATATGTGAAGCAGGGCAACTTCTGGATCTGTGCTACTGACAACAATCACTCAGTCACTTTTAAGAATGTCTTGAGACAGAGGGGTTCTCAAATCTGTAATCCGGAAGGTCATGAAGGATGGGTCTGGAACGGACCTCTGGCTGGATCCTTAGATCGGCTTTCGCTATTGGACATCAGGGGAGCCCCGGCACATCAGGAGGACAGGCGTGGGCTGACGTGTAGTCGTATCATACGCGACGGGAAGTGGAGGTCGGAGTCTTATCGGTTTACCGAGAAGCTGGGTGGGAATATCAGTACTATTGCCATTGATCCGGACTTGCCTGCTGATCGGTGGATTTGGGAGCGGACAGAAGCAGCTCCGGGAACTGGGGAGTTCCAATTCCGGAGCTGCTACAACCTCATCCGGCGCACCTTTCCTTAGAGTTCTGACTACGAGGTCGTATAGTGCAAGGGTCTCGCCAGGAAGATGCAGCTTTGTGTCTACAAGCTTCTACTGGGCCGTCTTTTGACTAGGGATCGTCTGAGTTCGTTTGGAGTGCCGGTCCCAGATCCTAAATGTGTGCTATGCAGTGTGGAGAATGAATCTATAGGACACATTTTCTTCGAGTGTGCCCTGGCATGGCAGATCTGGTCTGAGCAGAGTAGAGCGTTGGGTGGATGTGACTCCGGGAAGGGAATTGGGGACGTCATCACTGTGCTCCGGGATAGCAGAGGTAGAGGGCAGGACTGGTTCCGGACCGTCAGAGTTCGACTGGCGGCCTCATTTTGGCATATATGGCGGGAACGAAACTGTCGTATTTTTGAGGGGCTGGTCACTCCTCCGGTAGGCATCCTCCATAACATAGAGTTTGATGTTAATGCTATGGGGAACTGAAGAGTGGGAGTCCCACTTTGATTGTATGTTGTAAGATTATTGCATTGCTTTTGGAATAAAATTCACCCTTTTTCCAAATATATATATATATATATATATATATATATATATATATATATATATATATATATTTGGAAAAAGGGTGAATTTTATTCCTCGCACATAGCGGTAAAGGTATTACAATACACTAATATCACAACTTCTCATGCCTCAAATTTAATGTTATGGGGCCATTACTGATACATCGAATTCTATGTTATGTAGAATTCCAATATGAGGGGTAGTCAGGCCTTCGAAAATACGTCTGTTCCGCTCCTTCCAGATGTGCCAAACGGAAGCGGCGAGACGAACTCTGGCTCTTCTGGCCCACCCCGGATCCCTGTCTCTGTGATCTCGGATCCAGCTAAGAATGCTCCTGATGTCTCTATCCACTCCAACTCCTCTCAGCTGCAACTGCTCAGTCCATATGTGCCAGGTCGTCGGGCATTCAAAGAAGAGATGTCCCATAGATTCGTCCTCCCCGTTGCATGGCACACACTTGGTATCTGGGATATGCATCCCAAACCTGAGGAGTCTGTCTCTCGTCATCAATCTGCCCCGCAGAAGTCGGTAGGCACATAGCTGCATTTTTCGGGCAATCTCCTTACCCCAAATGAAGTCCACCTCCTCAGCCTGGCGTGGTGAGTCCGAACCATGTCATAGCAGCTGCGAAAGCAGAATAGTACTGACCCTCCCCCCGATCCTGGGCCGGCCCAGCCCCAGGAGTCCTCATGCTGGCTATCGTCAATAGTAATAAGGCAGATCTCCTCGGCTAGCTGAGCTGTATAAGGATATCCTTCTGGCCTCCATATCCCATCTCGGATGATCCGACTGCATGTGAGCCCCCTGCCCGCCTCTCTGTCCAGCTGTCCTCCCAATATCTCCAGCAAGGATCTGAAACCCAACCAAGGATCAAGCCAGAGATCAGTAGTCGTCCCATCTTTCATGTTCCTGCAGATAGCGGTCTTAAGCATCGGCCGACACCTCAGAATGGCCTTAAACGTGACCGAGAAATTATTGTCTATCCTGCAGGCCCAGAAATTAGTCCGCCTTAGGTATCTGTTCGCCATCCATTCCGTCCAAAGCGACCCCCTTTGATCAATCTCTAGGCCATCTTCACGCAAACGGCCTTCCTGACCGCATGAAGAGGCCTCAGTCCCACTCCACCTTCCTCCCGAGGACGACATAGCTGGTTCCAAGAGATCGCATGCATCCCTCCCCTCCAGATGAAGTCAGCACAGATAGACTCCACTTTCCGAATAGTGGCCGTCGGGATCTGGATAGACTGGAGCCAGAACATCGTGATGCCCGCAATAACCGAACGCACCAACTCAATCCGTCCGCCAAATGATAGACCCGCAGCTTGCCAGCCTTCCACTCTCCTCTGAGCAAAATCTACCAAGCTGTAACAATCCTGCTCTCTGGCATAGTTGACCGTCAGCGGGACCCCCAGGTATTTCACTGGGAGCTCGCCTCTGTCCACTCCCAAGGCAAGGCTCTCTCCTCCTGCTGTGTACACCGGGAACTGAAGTAGACTCTGCTTTTCTCCCTGTTTAAGTGGAGCCCAGATAGCCGTCCGAACTCCTCCATAATGTCAGAGAGCGCTCTCATTCCCCGCATGGAAGGCTGGAGTAGCACCAATAAGTCATCAGCATAGATCAGATGGGAGACAACCGGACTCACCAACCGAAAAAGGGGGACGATCCTCTTGCTATGCACCGCCGTATCCATCATGCATGTAAAGAACTCCATCACCAAGGTAAATAAATACGGGGAGAGGGGGTCACCCTGCCTCAGCCCCCTGTTGCTCCTGAAGTAGCCATTGGGCGTGCCCTGGATGAGGACTGAGAAAGTAGGGGACCAAATGCACTCCCTCACCCTCGCAACCCACCTCTCGTCGAACCCCGGCAAGCATCAAGTGACACAGGAAGTCCCGGTTGACCGTATCATAAGCTTTCCGGAGGTCAAGCTTCACACAAGCCTTCATCTCCCCAGGTTTGCTGAACTCCCTCACCATCTCATGAGCTAGCAGGCTGTGCTCCGCTATCGACCGGCCCTTGATGAACGCTGCTTGATTCTGGGACACCAATCCCTGCATAATCCCCTCCATACGCCTGCACATAAGATGAGTGATAATCTTATAAAGAAAATTACAGCAAGCAATGGGCCGAAAATCTGCAAGTGAGGTCGCTCCCTCCTTCTTAGGAACCAGCATCAAGAAGGTATGGTTCATCTCCTTCAGAAGCCTGCCCTCCGCAAAGAACTCCTGTACCGCCGCCAGAACAGGGGCCTTAAGCACACCCCAGTGTCGCTTAAAGAACCCTGAAGAGAAGCCATCTGGTCCGGGAGCTTTGTTGGGATTAGCCTTTATCACTGTAGAAGCATGGAAAAAGACAAGGAAAATCCATGCGGCTCAAAACAGAAGGAGCCTCATGCGGCTCAAAACAGAAGGAGCTTCATGCGGCTCATAAGTCCTTCAGGATCCCATACGGCTCAAAACAGAAGGAGCCTCATGCGGCTCCAAAAGTCCTTCATGCGGCTCGGATGGCTCCACGCCACGTGGCCTCACGCTGTCCGATACGACCACCGGCCATAGGCTTTTCGTAGATTAAGCTTCACACAAGCCTTTATCCCCCCAGGTTTGCTGAACTCTCTCACCATCTCATATGCAAGTAGGCTGTGCTCCGCTATCGATCGGCCCTTGATGAAAGCTGTCTGATTCTGGGACACCAAACCCTGCATAATCTCCTCCATACGCCTGCACATAAGATGAGTAATAATCTTATAAAGAAAGTTACAGCAAGCAATGGGTCTAAAGTCTGCGAGCGAGGTCGCGCTCTCCTTCTTAGGAACCAGGTTCATCTCCTTCAGTAGCCTGCCCTCCGCGAAGAACTCCTGAACCGCCTCCAAAACAGGGAACTTAAGCACACCCCAGTGTCGCTTAAAGAACCCTGAAGAGAAGCCATCAGGCCCCGTTGCTTTGTTAGGATTAGCCTTCATCACAATGTCTTCCACCTCCTCCAATCTCACAGGGGCCAATAGCAGGCTATTTCCATGGTGCGTCACCAGCCTCTTCGTGACAAGGGCTGGGAACGTACTAGTGTAATCCGTCTGCTGGTATAAGTCAGAATAAAATCTGACGACCTCCTCCTGAATCTCCACCGGGTCTCCTACCAGACGTCCCTCGCCATTCAGAAGCCTGGGGATGCTGTTCCGGTGCTGACGGGTGCGGATCACATCATATCTTTGAGCCAGGTACATTTTGTCCTCTGTGCCGCACTAATCTCCTCCTGCAATCTCATAATACTGACCTCCTCAATCAGGGTCTTCTCCTTAGCCGCCAACTCCCCGTTCAGAATGTCAGCTTGTAGAGCCACCTGAGTGTCCCGAAGCTCGACTTTCTTTTCCACCAGAGAAGACCGCGGTCTCATCTTCATCCAACCCCTGAGCGCTCGCTTGATCTGTTTAAGTTTATGAACCATGCGGAACTGAGCCGTGCCTTTCCGGAAGTGCTGCATCTCCCCCGTAACCACCTCCTCATATCCAGCCGACATGTACCAACTATTATTATACCGAAACGGCCTCGACCACATAATAGGTCTCTCATAGAGGCTCACTCGGATTGGAGAGTGGTCGCTAGTACCAGTCGCAAGACCTTCCGCCACCGAATTAGGAAAGCACCGAAACCATTCACTATTGCCCAAGGCCCGATCCAACTGACATGCAATCCGATTTTGTGTAGCCTTGTTGTGCCAGGTCCAGATATGGCCAGCTCTCTCCAGCCCCTTTATCCCAGACAGAAGCAGACATCTCTGGAAGTCATATAAGATCGAATCCGGAACAGTACGACCCTCCACCTTCTCCTGGCGAAGCAGCATAGCATTGAAGTTCCCCATGATGAGCAGAGGAAGATGCATGCTGTCCGCCATATGACCAAGGTGCACTATGTCCTCCCACAAGGACTCCCGGAGTCTTCGATTATTGTGCCCGTATACTGCACCCAGGATGAAGCGGAATCCACCTTTGTTCTTTAAAGAAATGCCAATGAGTTGTTCCGATTATTGTATCTGCACCCCCTCCCAGCTATCTCGGTTCCACCTAACCCAGATCCTTGCCATATCGCAAAGATCTAAGTTGTGAATGTGGTCCCAGTTTGCCGGAGTCCTACGCGAGAGCATCGCGGCCCCTCTGATCTTCGTCTCCAGCAAAATAGCTATGTCACAAGTCTCTTTCCTCAGAACTCCACCAATCTCTCTTCAGCGTCCAATGGAACACCCCCCCCTAATGTTTCATGCTAGGACCGACATTTAATTAATAGAAGAGGGGTCCCCCTGAAACTCGTCTGGATCAACACTCGAGGGAAGTGTCTCATCCGCCTGCTGCATCCACCATGGAGGAAGGAGCGAGATGTGCCTGAATCCTGCTAAGGGTAAGAGCCCAGTCATGATTGGCCTCAGTCTGGTCGTCCAGATCCTTCCGCGTGGCCGGAGCATGCCTTTTCCTGCTGCTGTATACCATGATCGCCGTGGAAGCTTTCATTACCTTCTGACTACTGCCAGCTGCGCTCATACCCCTGGTCACTATGTTCCTCTGTGGCCTGAAAGTGACCAGCGCACCCTGCGACTCTCTTGTCTCTGCGGTGATCCTGTCTCCAGCCTCCTGTCGACCTCTATTACCGTGTCCTCCTCCATATGTCTGTCTTTCGACGTCTCCCCAGGTACATGGTTGGGAGCCGTCTCCATCCCGGATGCCTCCATCTGAGCCGCCGGTGGCCTGACGACCTCCTTCCCCTTATACTTGCACGCACTAGTAGCGTGCCCAAAGCACTCACAGTAGGAACACATAGGGGGAACCCAGTCATACTCCACCGACTGTGTCAGAATCTCCCCGGACGGTACCTGATATTCAAGCATACTCGGTAGTTCCGAGCCCGCCTTGATCTCCACAAAGATCCTGGCATACATCAGTCTGGTGCGGAAAGCAGTGGCCTCGTCTGCCTTGATCGGTTTTTCCACGAGGCTGGCGAGTCTCATGAGGAGCGGGATGCTCCAATACTTCACTGGGAACTCTGGGAATCGGATCTAGATGGAAATAGCATTCAGCACCTCCTTCTCACATCTCAGCTCCGGCGTCCACTCCTTCAATATGATGAGCCTCCCATCAAAAGACGAGGGCCCTCCCTGCAAAATTCTGGTCACATCTTCCGCTAGCCCAAATTTGACATAGTAAAACCTATTCTCCCGGTAGAAGAATTTCATGTTGCCTTTGGACATAATTCCGGATTTGGCCATAGAACGGCTTGTTCCCTAGCACATATAGCACCAATGTATTCTTCCAGAAGTCTGAAACCTCCGCTATTTCTTCTGCGGAGAAATACGCCCGGAGTCCTCCTCCAACCGACATCGGTGTAACAAATTCCATCGACAACGGGCTTTTCGTCTCCACTGGCGTGCATACCTCCTTCCATGACCGAGGCCTCTGCTCCTCAGTGTGAGTCCTGGTTGGTGGTCTCGCAGATACCAGGCCTTGCCAACCGGCATCAACAACAACTCCCTTAGCCTTCTCCGCCGCCGTCGCCTTTGGTCGCCATCTCGACACAGTGCGCACCGTACCTCCCCCTCGACGCCGGGGATCAGCTGTGCCTATTGATGGGCGATTTCCATTATTTTCAGGTCCCACCCAACCCGAGGCTCGGGTCTGAGCCTCTCGTCGCCCTCCAGCCCGTCGTCTCACCACCGTCTGTCAACCTGCCTCTCCAGATCTGTCCACCTCCGGCGTAGATCCTGACCCGAACTCGAATATTTGTGCCGTAGCCCCCGACCCTCCCCCTCCTTGGTCGGTCCCACCCCCGCCGTCGGCGCCCTTCACCCCCCTCCAAGCGGAGCCCCATCACCGGTGCCCGGCCCCGTGCCCAACCCCAACCTGCCTGTGGGGGGGCCTCCACCCGCGCCTGACACCCCCCCGCCCCGGGACGTGACCCCCCCTCACCTGTGGGGGGGGGGGGGGGGGGTCCCACCAGATCCGTCCGACCCCCCCCCCCCCCCCCCCCCCCCCCCCCTGCCGCCGCCGTCCGGTTAGGAGGGGCCGCCCACCCGCCCCCCCCCCCCCCCCCCCCCCCCCCCCTCTCCCCCCCCCCTCCGGGCAGCCGTGCCCCCCCCCCCCCCCCCCGCAAGAGGATCTTGGGGGCCGGGGGGGGGGGAGGCGTAGTAGCCGCCATAGGGGAAACCCTAGCAGAGCTCTTCATCTTTATATATATATATATATATATATATATATAAACTATTTTGGGAAGTTGACCAAATGATGATGATATGAATCCTATGTACGGGGTTGTCTTGGTTGGCCAGTGGTACGTGACGTGACATGACAGTGTTATTAGAACAACCTGATATGTCAGTTGTTTTTTGTTAGTCAAAACTTGAGGTTCAACTTGGCTTGTCGAAGTTGACCAAATGATGATGATATGAATCCTATGTACGGGGTTGTCTTGGTTGGCCAGTGGTACGTGACGTGACAGTGTTATTAGAACAACCTGATATGTCAGTTGTTTTTTGTTAGTCAAAACTTGAGGTTCAACTTGGCTTGTCGATGTCAACCATGCTCAGTCTTGGGAGAGTGTTATTTTACTTCGGTTTCTATTATGAGTTGTTAAATTGTGTGTTTTTTTTTTTTAAGATTTCAACATGCCTTGTCATGGCTCAAAATAACATGCTTCATTTGGGAGTTACAATGCAGAAATTTGTTCACTGAGTCATGTCTTATTTTAATCAGGTTGCTATGTTTACTAGGCATTTTAGACTTTATACAAGTAAATTTCTCTTACCCTGTTGTGCAGCCGCTTTCCTGAATTATCCTTCTGTGATATCGAACCAAATTGTTCATTTCATAATTTGTTACAGGCTGTTCAAACTTTCTTTCTAATGTTTCAGGGCAGTGAACGACTTCTGTTACTAGTTTCTGACTGTTCAAGTTCGTGGAGCTTACTCACAGGCAAGGGTGAGGAAATTGGTTCCAAGGATAATTCCAAGCTTTCACGTCAGGCTCCATGGGTGAGCAATCAACACTATTGATTAGTCACACTAGTTTTTAGCCTTTTAGTGATCTATGAATTAAGAACAATTCTTGATAGAATTAAATATTGAGATTGCACGTCAAATGATAGTTCACTCTTGTCAACTACATGCCAAAAAGTGCTCATTAGTTGTCACAAAATTAGCTGATCAAATCTGAAATACATATATGCCCTCTTCCCAACTGATTGAATTGGGTCGGTGGAGACGCAACTGATTGAATTGGGTCAGTGGGGGGAGTCACAACGGTGGTTGGTTGCCCGTGTTTGATGAGGATGTTTAAATGTTGCACTCTTAAGATATTCACCATTAGAAAGTTTGTATCATTTATCTGAAATCTAAGGGTTTGGTTTTGGTAGGTTTTCTCAGCTCTCATTCATAATTTCTTCTAGTGCAATTTTTAGGGTTATAAATTGATCTAGCTTGTTCTTTTTTGTTTTGATTCAACAGGTTTTGCATCCATCAAAGGACCTTGAAAGACTTCTTGGTGATAAGAAAGCGGAGGATGGTGTGAAGGAGTGCACCATTGCCAGAATTTGCAAGGAATATGATCTGGAGAAGAATGATGTTCTGAAGTACAAGAAGTTACTCTAAGCATCTTTCTTTGCAGATGGGTAAAAAACCTTTGTATGGTTTCCATAAGTTGCAGCGTTTATGATCTAAAGAAGTTCCGAATCACAAGGATTCCCTGAGAATATAGGATGTTTATTCAAAAACCTGAACTGCTAATCCAGTTGTAGCCAGTGGGGGATAAGGTAGGAAAGTGAGGAAGATAATTTGTTCTCCTTCGCAAATTTTGATCATGAAGTATTTTGGCTATATCTTCTATATTACTTAGTGAAATATTCCTTTTTTTTCTTATTCCTGTTTTCTCTTTTTTCAAATGCTGATGTCATATCATATCATGAAGAGATGTTCTAGTGGGTCTCTGGTGCACTTGTAATTGAACATTTTGATGGTTTGCCACAGTTGTTTGGTATATATGTAGGATGTCTTTGTATAAATGTATGCTTGCTAGTAAAGGCACCCTTGGCTATTGAAGTGTGGTGGCTTCGAACTATTTTTAAGGGGAGATGATGGGTTGGTTATGTTTGCCTCTAATGTGTTGTCTTTGCTTGTCAGATTATACTAGTGATGCATTATTTCAACCTTTTGTGGGTTTGCAGAGTATCAAGTCCATATTATTATTCTCTTCAAAAAAGGATCATAATATTAACCGGCCATAATGATGTGTCATCAGTCTACTGTGTCCTAAAGGTTGAGGTTGGATTGTCGACGTTCTTGTAGATATTGTACCGAAATGAGAGGCGACAACATGCTCTCTTGTAGTTTATCGAAGAAAAATGCAGCAATTCTAGCAAGTATGAACTTCAGGCAAGTTGTAGCTCGTGTCGCTAGCGGACATGATTGTCGGTCCCCAAAGCTGCCTTGTTCCAAAGTCTTGCCAGTCTTTGGGGAGTTGTAGGTTGTGGATCTTCATTTGAGGACGAGAAAGGAAATAATGAGAGATGAGAAAGGGAGTTCAAAGTGGTGGCGGCGGCAAGTGCTTGAGCAATACAATGCCAACTTATTCACCGAGATCACTTATTCATCGAGATCCAATAAGACAAATGTGTAAATAAAATCTAGGATTTATATTTCATACACTTAATGTAATTCTGCACTAACGACGACTTTCAAATAGTGCCATGTGTTCCACTAACATTCACCAACGATGCATTTGTAGCTAGATAACACACTTTAAGATGTAGACTTGGCAATATTGCAGAGCCGGCGGTTTATTTCATAATTTACACCGGCGGTATATCTATTCTACTATATAATAGGAAAACTTAGATGGTGAAACTTTTGAATTCCAAAAATACCCTTACATACTTATACTAATTAAAAATAATTCATTAATTTTAATAAGGACAACTTAGTAATTAGGAAGACTGTCCTTTGGTCTTCCTAAAGAGTCTTCTTAAACTAATTAAAAAATGTTAAAATACGTGCAAGGTACGTGCATATATGCTAGTGTATTATAAATACTAAAATTTAAACTTCCAGGTATTTCTTAGCTATATACTTAAATATTAAAGGGGAATCTAGAGATTGGTTCTCAACTAGATAAGGGAGGTGTTAGAAAGGTTTAGGCTTCCTTTGGTCATTGTTTTGGAAAAGAACAGTGGAATTCGCTGCAGCTAGATCTTAACTTTGGTGCATTTGATTAAAATTTTGGAGTTCCATGAAACTATTGTAGTGTTGCTCGTGTTCAGCAATGGAGTGTGACGAGTGTCGTCCGCCGATCTTAGAAGATCGGAAGGAATTGGAGACAACAAAATGGTTCAAAATAAGAACCCGGGCTCCCAGTGCTACAATTACCAGTATACGTCTTCGGCCAACCATTATATTTCTGATATACATCTTTTACCAACAGATATACCTGTTTTTTTAGCGGCTAGCGTGCACTAGGAGCTGCTATTCCAGTTCCACAAATCGCTAGTACTGATTTCATGTGGTGTTGAAGCATATATATATATATATATATATATATATATATATATATATATATATATATATATATATATACTGAGGCATATGTTCTCCAAAGGTTGCAGGTTCGAGGAGGAGAACATTTAATTTCATGTCGATGAATAAATATGAGGGCAACCGGAATGCAAGATCGATGCGGTGCGACACAAGTGGGGTACATGTGTAGGCCTTTGGGCCAGGAGTCTCTCTCTCTCTCTCTCTCTCTCTCTCTCTTTCTATATATATATATATATATATATATATATATATATATATATATATATATATATATATATATATATATATATATATATGGAAGCGGATCAAAAGCCCCCCTTAGAAAGCCCCCCAAAAAACTCCCCCACTCTAATCCGTAATTTAATGTTAATATTAATGTTAATATTAATATTAATGTTAATATTAACATTAAATACTAAAATTAACATTAAACTTAACATTAAAATTAATATTAACATTAATATTAACATTAACATTAATATTAACAATAACATTAACATTAATATAAAAAAAATTTAAAAAAATTAATATTAACATTAAAATTAATATTAACATTAATATTAACATTAACATTAATATTAACATTAATATTAACATTAATATTACGAATTAGAGTGAGGGGGGTTTTTGGGGGGCTTTCTAAGGGGGGCTTTTGATCCGCTCCCTATATATATATATATATATATATATATATATATATATATATATATATATATATATATATTTGGAATAAGGGTGAATTTATTCCTCGCATATAGCGAAAAAGGTATTACAGTACATAAATATCACAACTTCCCATGCCCCAAATTATAATATTATAGGGCCATTACTGATACATCGAATTCTATGTTATGTAGAATTCCAATAGGGGGGTAGTCAAGCCCTCAAAGATACGTCTGTTCCGCTCCTTCCAGATGTGCCAAACAGACGCGACGAGACGAACGCTGGCTCTTCTGGCCCACCCCGGATCCCGGCCTCTGTGATCTCGAATCCAGCTGAGAATGCTCCGGATGTCTCTATTGACCCCAACTCCTCCTCCCAGCTGTGCACACTGCTCAGTCCAAATATGCCAGGTTACCGGGCATACAAAGAATAGATGTCCCATAGATTCATCCTCCCCATTACATAGCACACATTTGACATCCGGGATCTGCATCCCAAACATGAGGAGTCTATCTCTCGTCATCAGTCTACCCCGAAGAAGTCGGTATGCACATAGTTGCATTTTACGTGCAACCCCCTTGCTCCAAATGAAGTCCACCTTCTCAGCCCGGGCGTGGTGGGTCCGAACCAAGTCGTAGCAGCTACGAAAGCAGAATAGGCCTGATCCGCCTCCCGTACCTGGGCCAGCCCAGCTCCAGGAATCCTCATGCTGGCTCGCATCAATAGTAATACGACGAATCTCCTCGGCAAGCTGAGCAGTATATGGATATCTTTCTGTCTGCCAGACTCCATCTCTGATGATCCTACTGTATGTGAGCCCCCTGCCCGCTTCTCTGTCCAGCTGGCCTCCCAAAAGCTCGAGTAAGGATCTGGAACCCATGACCAAGGGTCTAGCCAGAGGTCGGTAGTCGTCCCATCCTTCATGTTCCTTCAGGTCTGAAGTACCGGTCGACATATCAGAATGGCCTTAAACGTGATCGAGAAATTGTTGTCTATCCTGCAGGCCCAGAAGTTAGTCCTCCTTAGGTATCTGTTCGCCATCCATCTCGTCCAGAGCGACCCCCCCCCCCCGTGATGAATCTCTAGGCCATCTTCACCCAAGCTGCCTTCCTGACCTCATGAAGAGGTCTCAACCCCACTCCTCCTTCCTTCCGAGGTCGACAGAGTTGGTCCCAGGATATCGCATGTATCCCGCCCCTCCATATGAAGTCAGCACAAATGGCCTCCACTTTTCGGATAGTAGCCGTAGGGATCTGGATAGACTGGAGCCAGAACATCGTGATGCCTGCAATAACCGAACGCACCAGCTCAATCCTTCCGCCAAATGATAGACCCGTAGCTTGCCAGCCTTCCACTATCCTCTGAGCAAAATCCACCAAGCTGTGACAATCCTGGTCTCTGGCATAATTGATCGTCAGCGGGACCCCCAGGTATTTCACTGGAAGCTCACCTCTATCCACTCCAAAGGCGAAGGCTCTCTCCTCCTGCTGTGTACACCGGGAGCTGAAGTAGACTCTGCTTTTCTCTCTGTTCAACTGGAGCCCAGAAAGCCGTCCAAACTCCTCCATAATGTCAGAGAGCGCTCTTATGCCCCGCATGGAAGGATGAAGGAGCACCAATAAGTCGTCAGCATAAATCAAATGAGATACAACTGGACTCACCAACCGAAAAAGGGGAACGATCCTCTTGCTGTGGACCGCCGTATCCATCATGCAAGTAAAGTACTCCATCACCAAGGTAAATAGATACGGGAAGAGGGGGTCACCCTGCCTCAACCCCTGTTGCTCCTGAAGCAGCCATGCGGCGTGCCCTGGATGAGGACAGAGAAAGTAGGAGAGCAAATGCACACTTGGCCGCGCGCCCCCTGCGCACTTGGCCCTGCGCCCCCTGCGCACTTGGCCGCGTCCCCCCTACGCACTTGGCCGCGCGCCCCTACGCACTTGGCCCTGCGCCCTCTGCGCACTCGGCCCCCTGCGCACTTGGCCCTGCGACCTCTGCGCACTCGGCCCCCTGCGCACTTGGCCCTGCGCCCTCTGCGCACTCGGCCCCCTGCGCGCTTGGACCTCGTGTCCCTTGCGCGCTTGGACCCCGCGCCCCTGCGCGCTTGGCTCCCCGCGCCCCTTGGCGCACTGCGACCGTTCCTGAGCGCGTCTCTTGGCGCCGTTTGCCCGAGCCCCTTGCCTGGCACACCCTGTGCCATTGTTTCCCCTCCTGACCTTTGGTGTTTCCCCTGGGTTATCGGTTTTCTCTTGCTGATTTTGTTTTCTGGGAGCTTGATGCCACAACACGACTTGACTAACTCGACACGCCTTGACACGATTTTCTGTGTTTTACTTTATGGGTAGCATCCTCTAATTTTGGCAGTAACTTGTTGGGTGCTTGGAACTTGTAACCTGCAACCTGTAATTAATCTCCTGTAACTTGGCATCTTGATAGTGGCCGCCTCGGCGCACTCTTGACTTGACTCGGCTTGATAACTGGTCGTACTTGACTTGCCCTGACACCGTGGGTGTTCTTCTGTTGCCTTGTGCGAATCTACTTGTCATGTCTTGCATCATGTCTAGGACGTGACTCCCTGGGTACCACGGCCAGGGATTCGTACTAAATATGGATTAGGCTAATGATTAGATCAAACTAGAACATGGAGAATTCCAGTCACAAGCAATCTCATTATCTGGGCGCTTTAAATGGACTTGTAGCTTGCCGACGAGTAGAGCACATTTCCAGCACACTGTCATGTGTTGCACCTCTAAGTCACCTAAGGGTATATCGTCTCCGGGGCGATGTATCCAAACATACTCTCAACCCGCTCTCCAGTATTCTGGTTCTGGGGCGTCACAGACACGGGCCAGGGGGTCAAGGGTGTCGCCTCTGCTCCAAGCGGTGGCGACGATGTTCTTGAAGTGTGGATGGTGGCTCCAGAAGACGAAGAAGCGGAAGTTTTTCTTGATATGTTTGGTTTTGCTGCTAATATATATATATATATATATATATATATATATATATATAGTGTTCTAGTTATCAGACTGAAGTTCTTAATATGAATATATAATAGCAAAGAATGTGACATTCATATTAAGAACTTCAGTCTGAAAACTAGAACACTATATATATATATATATATAAATATGGCTTCCCCGAGCGATCGCGATCGGGCTAGGGTTTCGAGGAACCCCCCTCCCCCGTGGCCACCAGATTTCTTCGCCGACGGGGGAAGGAAGTCAGGAAAGAAGGGGGGTCGGGCAGTCCCCCCAGGTCGGCGGCGGCGCCCTCACAAGCGGAGAGGAGGGGGCGGGAGCGTTGGTGGAGGGGGGGTCGGGCGGACCCCCCAGGCCTGCTGCAGGCGGAGGCGACCCCCCAGGCGGTTAGGAAGGGGAGCGACGGTGGGAGGGTCAGGCGGACCCCCCAGGTCGGTGGCTCGATGCTCCTCCCAGCCGGGGGGGTCAGGCGCACCCCCTCCGGCGGTCACGACGGGCTCGTCGATGGTAGGTCCGACTATGGAAGCGGACGGAGATTAGAACCTTCCGGGTGTCTCCAACGCTCCGAATTTCGAATTCGGAGCATGATCTGGATCTCAGGGGGGCCAGATGGAGGGAGGAGGATAGACGACGGTTACGCGTCGTCGCGTGGCGAAGACCGGGAGAAAGGTAGTAGGAGGACAGGGCCATTTTAGGGATCGCTACTCTGCTGACAGACGACAAGGCGGGTCAGGGGCTCGGCCATCGGCCCGTGGCCCTGTGGCGTCTGCTGGGAGATCGGTGGGCTGGCGGCCCAAGGCGACCGCGACGGATAAAGGAAAGAGCAAGGTGGAAGAACTTGGCGATCAGGGGTCTAGGTCTCCCCCCCGGGGGTTGTCCCCAGGCCACATGGGGCGACTCCACGGCCCGGAAGGTCCTGGACAGATATTTGCAAACCCGTAGGACCGAAAAGTCCCATATCGATGGAGTACGTGCCGTCGATTAAGGCAGGGAGGGGTTTTCGGGCCTCGTTTCCTGCGCAGGAGATAGAGAAGGTGACCGTCTACTGGAAGAATACTCTGGTTCTGTACGTCCTAGGCAACAAGCCTTTCTACGGACAGATCCGGGGTTATGCGGCACGAGTCTGGCAGCCTAAGGGCAGTATGGAGTTCTTTGCTCGCGAGAACGGCTTCTATTATGTGAAGTTTGGGCTTGCGGAGGATGTCACAAGGATCCTGCAAGGCGGCCCCTAGACGTTCGACGACAGGCTAATCATTCTGAAGGAATGGACCCAGAACTTAGATGTGAGAGGGAAGTCCTGAATGCCATTCCTGTATGGATTCGCTTCCCTGAGTTCCCTGTCCGGTTCTAGAGTATCCCATTACTGATATGTTTGGCGAGCTTGGTGGGCACCCTGATCAAGGCGGAAGGCGGATGAAGCTACTGCCATCCGTTCGAGGTTGATGTATGCCAGGATTTTTGTGGAGATTCGGGCTGGGAGGGAGTTACCGAAGATGGTGGAATATAAAATTCCTTCCGGAGAGGTGCTAACCCAGAAGGTGGAATACGAATGGGTTCCACCTACCTGTTCACGATGTACTTATTTTGGACATCTGGCCAGTGCTTGTTCGTTAGTAGCCCCCCCGGTGGAGCCTAATATTCCCTTTAGTGAGGTTCCAGATTCACCCCGTGACATGGATTCGAGAGATGACAGTGGAGAGGAGGTCTTGACGGGAGGGGCTACTCCTCCAGTGAATGATGGTAGAATGAGCCTCATTGTCTCTACCCAGCTAGCTCCCATGAGTGGGGCTTTGATCACTTGTCTGGGGCAGAGGAGTATGATTACCAGAGGCATGGTGGCGTCGGAGATAGAGGAGCGGGAGGGGGGGGGGGTGGTGGATCGGCTGAGGGGCATGTTTACTGTAGGAGGCGACGTGCTGTTGGTCCGCTGAGTGACGGTCCCTCCAGGGAGGGGGGCATCCTACTGCCAGGATGGAGGCGGTGCGTGTTGACAACCCTGTCTGGGCGATGGTGCTCTCTCAGGTCGTTTTCCAGCATGCAATTCTGACTGGGATGGAGGAGGATCTATTAGCGTCGGAAATGGTACATTCCCCAAGTACCGATCCGGGTGTTTCTCAGGAGAATATCCTCTCATTAATTAATGGCTATCATCGCCTGGAATGTGAGGAGAGCGTGTTCGATAGGGAGGTGGAGAGAGATTTATGGGGTTCTTCACAGAGAGAAGTGCGACATCTCTGTACTGTTAGAATCTAAGATCAAAGTGAAAAGACCCTTGCTTGGCGGACCCCATCTCATTGGGCCAAACTTCACAACCTGGCTCTCTGTGACATGCCCAGGATTTGGGTCAGATGGAACTCGAAGAGCTGGGAAGGGGACTTGATCTTGATGACGGAGCAGTTGATCGCCATCTCCTTCTCGAACAAAGATGGTTTTTGGTTCTTGCTGGGGGCGATTTACGGCCACAACGACAGGAGGAGACAGGAGTCCCTGTGGAGCGACATCTCCAGTGTTGCCGCCGTTGCTGATTCGTCGTCTCTTCCGCTTCTTCTGATCGGGGACTTCAATGCCCTTCTGCATCGAGGGGAGAAGGTGGGCGGCCGTCCAGTTCCAGACTCTATCCTATATGATTTCCAGAGATGTCTCCTCCAGGCGGGGCTCCAGGGATTGTCGTGCTCAGGCTTCATTTGGACTTGGCATAACAAAGCAATCCGGAACAGGGTTGCATGCCATCTTGATAGAGCCCTGGGCAATAGGGAATGGTTCCGGCATTTCTCTAATTCTTCGGCTGAGGGCCTGGCCGCTGGGACGAGCGACCATTCCCCCATCAGGGTATGCTTCACTACTCGGTCTCCTGGGAAGTCCCGTCCATTCAGGTACAACAACTGTTGGTATCCCTCGGAGGGCTATCTGGAGGCTGTCTCAGAGGGGCTTACTAGCTGTCAGGAGGGGACGGTCCAGTTTCGCTTGGTGCGTCGACTCGAGGCTACGAAGAAGGCTCTACGGAGTTGGGTGAAGGGGTTGCCCAAGTCTACCTTAGAAGATAAGGAGGTGGAGCTGCGGGCTATCCAGTAGGACATAAAATATGACATGCTAAACGATGACCTGGCGGCGAGAGAGAAGGAGCTGATCGGAGAAGTCAACATCTTGCGGCTGCAGAAGGAGATTAGCACGGCTCAGCGTGCCAAATGTTCCTGACTGAAGGACGACGATCGTTGTTCCAAGCTCTTTTATGATGTCATCCGGGCCAGACAGCATAGGAATCACATCTCCCAGCTACTTGATATGGATGGCAACCTGGTGGGGGAGCCGGCTGACATCCAGGACGAGGCTGTCAGGTACTACTCTGAGTTATATTTTCAGACTGACTACCTGTCTGTGTTCCCAGATGTTGTTACGAAGAGATTGGTTACTCCGTATGGGAATATCATTCTTCTTGCCCCTGTTACTTTGGAGGAGGTGGAATCAATTGTCAAGTTGGCGGATCCCAACAAGGCACCCGGACCGGATGGTTTTAGCAGTGGGTTCTACAAACGCCATTGGGATATTCTGAAGTATCAAGTCTTGGAGGTGGTGCAAGAATTCTTCACCAAAGGGAAACTACTAAAAGAGCTGAACCACACTTTCCTGACCTTGGTGTCAAAGAAGGAGAGAGCGACATCATTGACGGATTTCAGACCTATTGCGTGCTGTAATTATTTTTATAAGATAATTACGCACCTTATGTGCCGGCGGATGGAGGGGATCATGCAGGACTTGGTATCTCCGAATCAGGCTGCATTCATCAAGGGGAGGTCGATAGCTGAGCACAGCCTCCTGGCTCATAAGATGGTGAGGGACTTTAGCAAACCCGGAGGGGAGAAAGCATGTGTGAAACTGGACCTGAGGAAGGCGTATGACATGGTCAATAGGGATTTCCTCTGTCATCTGATGACCGCCATGGGTTTCGAGGACCACTGGGTTGCATTGATCCGGGAGTGAATCACGTTTCCTACTTTCTCTGTCCTCATCCAGGGCATCCCTTATGGGTACTTCCAGAGCAACCGTGGGCTTAGGTAAGGTGACCCTCTGTCCCTTTACCTGTTCACGCTTGTCATGGAATACTTTACATGTTTGATGGACCTGCCAGGGCACTGTGGGAGGCTGGTCCCATTGTTCAGGAGGGTGGATTCTCTAGTTACCCACCTTATCTATGCAGATGATCTCTTGGTGTTCATCCAGCCATCGACGGAGGGTATGCAGACGATTGCAGAGATTATGGGAGAGTTGAATTCCTTCTCAGGCCTTCAAATAAACAGAGAAAAGAGCAAGGTGTACTTCAGCTCCCTATGTCCCCAGAAGGAGGAGCGGGCCGATGTGCTGGGAGTTGAGAGGAGTGATCTTCCGGTGAGATATTTAGGAGTCCCTCTCACAGTCAACTATGCACAGGATTAAGACTGCCATAGTCTGGTGGAGTACGTCCAGAGGAGAGTGGAAGGTTGGCAAGCCGCCAGGTTGTCCTTTGGAGGACGCATCGAGCTGGTCAGATCGGTGATTTCGGCTGTGGCTCATTTCTGGCTGCAATCTATTCTCCCTGTTGCCACTGTTAGGAAAGTGGAGCAGATTTGTGCAGACTTTATTTGGTGGGGGGTTATGCCTGTGATCTCCTGGAAGCAGCTCTGTAGACCCAGAAAGGAGGGAGGAGTGGGGCTTAGGCCATTACTGGAGATCAGAGAGGCCTCTGCGCTAAAGCTGGCATGGAGATTCATCAACGGGGGGTCCCTCTGGGCTGACTGGATGCACAGCAAATATGTGAAGCAGGGAAACTTCTGGATCTGTGCTACTGACAACAATCACTCAGTCACTTTTAAGAATGTCTTGAGACAGAGGGGTTCTCAAATCTGTAATCCGGAAGGTCATGAAGGATGGGTCTGGAACGGACCTCTGGCTGGATCCTTGGATAGATCGACTTTCGCTATTGGACATCAGGGGAGCCCCGACACATCAGGAGGACAGGCGTGGGCTGACGTATAGTCGTATCATATGCGACGGGAAGTGGAGGTCGAAGTCTTATCGGTTTACCGAAAAGCTGGGTAGGATTATCAGTACTATTGCCATTGATCCGGACTTGCCTGCTGATCGGTGGATTTGGGAGCGGACAGAAGCAGCTCCGGGAACTAGAGAGTTCCAATTCCGGAGCTGCTACAACCTCATCCGGCGCACCTTTCCTTAGAGTTCTGACTACGAGTTCGTATAGTGCAAGGGTCTCGTCAGGAAGATGCAGCTTTGTGTCTACAAGCTTCTACTGGGCCGTCTTTTGACTAGGGATCGTCTGAGTTCGTTTGGAGTGCCGGTTCCAGATCCTAAATGTGTGCTATGCAGTGTGGAGAATGAATCTATAGGACACATTTTCTTCGAGTGTGCCCTGGCATGGCAGATCTGGTCTGAGCAGAGTAGAGCGTTGGGTGGATGTGACTCCGGGAAGGGAATTGGGGACGTCATCACTGTGCTCCGGGATAGCAGAGGTAGAGGGCAGGACTGGTTCTGGACCGCCAGAGTTCGACTGGCGGCCTCATTTTGGCATATATGGCGGGAACGAAATCGTCGATTTTTGAGAGACATCCTATAAATCAAAATACCCCACAAGTCTGAAATCAGACCTGCATGGGCCACCACTAAAACCTTGTCACGCCCCAGAACCAGAATACTGGAGAGCGGGGGACTGACTCAGCCAGGTACGTATTACGGGTAGATGAATACCGTATAATACGATCAATGCTGTCTAAAAGACGAGGGGGTACATACTACATGAAAGTCTCACTATGGTCACTTCACATCTATTGTCTCAATCATTCAAACAAGAAATAGTAATAGAGAATATGTAAGATAAAGCAGTAAGGCGTCCCAAATGCTCTGTCAAAATGTTCTTGATATCTGGCTTTACAAAACATAGTCAGATTGATGTAGCAAAAGTATACACAATTGTTATCAGCTGCAGTCTGACTTTAATTACAATTATGTAAAAGTAAGTACTAGACAATCCGACTAACATGTCGGTGCCAAACGGCTAAGTATAAAGTAAGTGACAAAACGAGCGGTGAAATAAGGGACTCACTCGAGTCCTCCTGCGATCATCCCTCTAGTGTTGACCATCTTGGAGGTAGAAGTAAGCTGGATCCTCGGGGACCGGCTCTAAATCTGGCCATGCAAAACCAGAGAGGTTAGACCTCTAATAGCAAGTACCACAAGGAAGCACGACATGAGAACTAAAACCAGTAAGTAAGAGAATATAATAATAGATCTCTGCTTTCCACTAGGATTCACATCACATCACGACACTTCGAACCAACCTCCCAACCAAACAAGGACAAAAGTTGGCCCGTCATGTCCTGACATTCTGATCATCCCAGTTAGGTAACAGAGTAGTACAGTACACAAACAAATCATCTTGAACGGCCAATCAACTCCTACGGCTTGCTATTGTGAGTCCCAAGTTATCCTGGAATTATGCAATTAGGGATTCCTCAGTTCTTACTATGTGCAAGCAAGGCTAGTCTATCCAGTGAATCATGTGTGCCATACATGAATTAGACGAGTCCTAGCAGGACGCCCGTCATCAATATACAATATACAATAATAATATAAGCATATACTGCTCCCTGCCCGTGTGGCAGTTTTACAGTATCTGTGGGAACCAGCCGGCCCGTCGGGTACTACTTGTCCCAAGGGGGCTGCCATGTAAGAACTCGGGAATCCATTCTCTCCATGCCATCATTATTTTATTTAACTTAATAGTCCCTACGTTGAGTGAAATCCCATGCCGTGGATCATGGTCATTCAAATGAGTACTTTCGTACGGGGTACGATATGCACAACTCTACAACGATACCAGTGCGGTTAGGTTGCAGGTCTTACATAGCGTAATACAACAATCAAATCTAACCACGGTTATCATGCCTTGACCATAAAGTACATATGCTTCTTTTGTAGAAAATAAATAAGTAAATAAATAAATAAATAGATTGAAGCCTGCATGTGCATGTATGTCAATATTCGGGATCAGCCAGTCGATTACAATAGTTCATAACATGAACGTGTCTCATTCATTCAATTCAATAAGACGACTAGCCAGTCTCTTAGTTCCAACTAGGAACGCATGATCAATTTAGTCAAGATAACCATTATTATCAATGGTGACAAGGCATGAAAGTCAATTAGTATTAAATGGGGTCGAGTCTATAACTCTCAAGGTTTAATTCCAGTCAATCGGGGTATCTATGCTCAATTCACGACACATGGTACATCCCACGTAACAATCCATATTTAACAGAAATATTAACATATCATAATTTTATCAAGTTTATGCCAAAAGGCGTAAGGATATAAAATGGACATTAAATATCTAATAAAATATCAATATACAGGGCTATAGAAGATCCAGGGTAAGTAAGGTCAGCGTACGCTCAAGTCAGGCTACGCTCAAGTCAGCGTACGCTCAGGTCAAAGAGGCAGCGTATGGGCTCCATACGACTCCTCACTATCCAAGTGAGCGTATGCAAGTCATACGCTCCCAAAAGGCAGCGTATGGACTCCATACGACTCCTGACCATCCAAGTCAGCGTATGCAAGTCATACGCTCCCAAAAGGCAGCGTATGAACTCCATACGACTCCTGACCATTCAAGTCAGCGTATGCAAGTCATACGCTCCCAAAAGGCAGCGTATGAACTCCATACGACTCCTGACCATTCAAGTCAGCGTATGCAAGTCATACGCTCCCCAAAGGCAGCGTATGGACTCCATACGACATACGCTTCCAAAAGGTAGCGTATGCAAGACACACGCTTCCTAAAAAGGCAGCGTATGGACTCCATACTGCGCTGCGCTAAAGAGTGCGCACAGCTCAGTGACGCAAGCTAAAAAGCTAGCGTACACTGCTCACTGTCTTCTCCAAATAGCAAGAACTCCATGGTTGCACCCCAAAGCTTCAAAAGTCCATAACTTGGTCAAAACAAGTCCAAATCCAACTTTCCAAAGGTCAAAATTAGGTAGAATAAAATTCTCTACAACATAGAACCATCAAAACTTGAAAACAAAGAAGTTTGATAGATCAAAACTACCAAACTCTGAAAATAACTTATTTCTAGATCTACAAAAATTAAGACTTCGAAATAAAAAATGCCAAGTTCTAAACTCTCTTAGGATCATGAGAGGAAGGCAAATGAACTATAAAAACATGGGTTCTCATGGAAAGCAAGTTGTACTTGCCTACAGTTGGTAGGTAGAGAGAGTAATGAAGAAGAAGAAGAGGAGTAATGGTGAGAATGTGAGTTTATGAGAAGAGAGAAAGAGATGTAAGCTTTAAATAGAAAAGGGGGTGGTAGGTGGGAGTTGGGCCGGGTCCAATGGGTCGGGTTGTAGGGGATCCAACCAAGGCTAACCCGAACCCAAATAAGCAAGACTAAGGCAGGGAATAAGAGCATGAAATAAAGTGCAGAAATAAAATTGCAGAAATAAAATTGCAGGAAATAAATTAACATGAAAATTTAAAGAGCAGATTAATTGATTAACATAAAATTAAAGGAATTTAAATACGGATAATACATGATAAATATTAAATAAATACTCATGAGTTGTACATGTATAATAATATGTATTCTGGGAACGGGGAGTGACAAACGGCCTTCCTGACCGCATGAAGAGGCCTCAGTCCCACTCCACCTTCCTTCCGAGGACGACATAGCTGGTTCCAAGAGATCGCATGTATCCCTTCCCTCCAGATGAAGTCAGAACAGATAGACTCCATTTTCCGAATAGTGGCCGTCGGGATCTGGATAGACTGGAGCCAGAACATCGTGATGCCCGCAATAACCGAACGCACCAACTCAATCCGTCTGCCAAATGATAGACCCGCAGCTTGCCAGCCTTCCACTCTCCTCTGAGCAAAATCTACCAAGCTGTAACAATCCTGCTCTCTGGCATAGTTAACCGTCAGCGGGACCCCCAGGTATTTCACTGGGAGCTCGCCTCTGTCCACTCCCAAGGCGAAGGCTCTCTCTTCCTGCTGTGTACACCGGGAACTGAAGTAGACTCTGCTTTTCTCCCTGTTTAAGTGGAGCCCAGATAGCCGCCCGAACTCCTCCATAATGTCAGAGAGCGCTCTCATTCCCCGCTTGGAAGGCTGGAGTAGCACCAATAAGTCATCAGCATAGATCAGATGGGAGACAACCGGACTCACCAACCGGAAAAGGGGGACGATCCTCTTGCTATGCACCGCCGTATCCATCATGCATGTAAAGTACTCCATCACCAAGGTAAATAAATACGGGAAGAGGGGGTCACCCTGCCTTAGCTCCCTGTTGCTTCTGAAGTAGCCATGCGGCGTGCCCTGGATGAGGACTGAGAAAGTAGGGGACCAAATGCACTCCCTCACCCTCGTAACCCACCTCTCGTCGAACCCCGACAAGCATCAAGTGACACAGGAAGTCTCGGTTGACCGTATCATAAGCTTTCCGGAGGTCAAGCTTCACACAAGCCTTCATCCCCCCAGGTTTGCTGAACTCTCTCACCATCTCATGAGCTAGCAGGCTGTGCTCCGCTATCGATCGGCCCTTGATGAACGCTGCTTGATTCTGGGACACCAATCCCTGCATAATCCCCTCCATACGCATGCACATAAGATGAGTGATAATCTTATAAAGAAAATTACAGCAAGCAATGGGCCAAAAATCTGCAAGTGAGGTCGCTCCCTCCTTCTTAGGAACCAGCGTCAAGAAGGTATGGTTCATCTCCTTCAAAAGCCTGCCCTCCGCAAAGAACTCCAGTACCGCCGCCAGAACAGGGGCCTTAAGCACACCCCAGTGTCGCTTAAAGAACCCTGAAGAGAAGCCATCTGGTCCGGGAGCTTTGTTGGGATTAGCCTTTATCACTGTAGAAGCATGGAAAAAGATAAGGAAAACCCATGCGGCTCAAAACAGAAGGAGCCTCATGCGACTCAAAACAGAAGGAGCTTCATGCGGCTCATAAGTCCTTCAGGATCCCATACGGCTCAAAACAGAAGGAGCCTCATGCGGCTCCAAAAGTCCTTCATGCGGCTCGGATGAATCCACGCCACGTGGCCTCACGCTGTTCGATCCGACCACCGGCCATAGACTTTTCGTAGATCAAGCTTCACACAAGCCTTTATCCCCCCAGGTTTGCTGAACTCTCTTACCATCTCATGTGCAAGTAGGCTGTGCTCCGCTATCGATCGGCCCTTGATGAAAGCTGTCTGATTCTGGGACACCAAACCCTATATAATCCCCTCCATACGCCTGCACATAAGATGAGTAATAATCTTATAAAGAAAGTTACAGCAAGCAATGGGTCTAAGTCTGCGAGCGAGGTCGCGCTCTCCTTCTTAGGAACCAGGTTCATCTCCTTCAGTAGCCTGCCCTCTGCGAAGAACTCCTGAACCGCCTCCAAAACAGGGAACTTAAGCACACCCCAGTGTCGCTTAAAGAACCCTGAAGAGAAGCCATCAGGCCCCGTTGCTTTGTTAGGATTAGCGTTCATCACAATGTCTTCCACCTCCTCCAATCTCACAGGGGCCAATAGCAGGCTATTTCCATGGTGCGTCACCAGCCTCTTCGTGATAAGGGCTAGGAACGTACTAGTGTAATCCGTCTGCTGGTATAAGTCAGAATAAAATCTGACGACCTCCTCCTGAATCTCTAACGGGTCCCCTACCAGACGTCCCTCGCCATTCAGAAGCCTGGGGATGCTGTTCCGGTGCTGACGGGTATGGATAACATCATATCTTTGAGCCAGGTATATTTTGTCCTCTGTGCCGCACTAATCTCCTCCTGCAATCTCATAATACTGACCTCCTCAATCAGGGTCTTCTCCTTAGCCGCCAACTTTCCGTTCAGAATGTCAGCTTGTAGAGCCACCTGAGTGTCCCGAAGCTCGACTTTCTTTTTCGCCAGAGAAGATTGCGATCTCATCTACATCCAACCCCTGAGCGCTCGCTAGATCTGTTTAAGTTTATGAACCATGCGGAACTGAGCCGTGCCTTCCCGGAAGTGCTGCATCTCCTCCGTAACCACCTCCTCATATCCAGCCGACATGTACCAACTATTATTATACCGAAACGGCCTCGACCACATAATAGGTCTCTCACAGAGGCTCACTCGGATTGGAGAGTGGTCGCTAGTACCAGCCGCAAGACCTTCCGCCACCGAATTAGGAAAGCACCGAAACCATTCACTATTGCCCAAGGCCCGATCCAACTGACATGCAATCCGATTTTGTGTAGCCTTGTTGTGCCAGGTCCAGATATGGCCAGCTCTCTCCAGCCCCTTTATCCCAGGCAGAAGCAGACAACTCTGGAAGTCATATAAGATCGAATCCAGAACAGTACGACCCTCCACCTTCTCCTGGCGAAGCAGCATAGCATTGAAGTCCCCCATGATGAGTAGAGGAAGATGCATGCTGTCCGCCATATGACTAAGGTGCACTATGTCCTCCCACAAGGACTCCCGGAGTCTCCGATTATTGTGCCCGTATACAGCACCCAGGATGAAGCGGAATCCACCTTTGTTCTTTAATGAAATGCCAATAAGTTATTCTGATTATTGTATCTGTACCCCCTTCCAGCTATCTCGGTTCCACCTAACCCAGATCCTTGCCATATCGTAAAGATCTAAGTTATGAATGTGGTCCCAGTTTGCCGGAGTCCTACGCGAGAGCATCGCGGCCCCTCTGATCTTCGTCTCCAGCAAAATAGCTATGTCACAAGCCTCTTTCCTCAGAACTCCACCAATCTCTCTCCAGCGTCCAATGGAACATCCTTCCTAATGTTTCATGCTAGGACCGACATTTAATTAATAGAAGAGGGGTCACCCTGAAACTCGTCTGGATCAACACTCGAGGGAAGTGTCTCATCCGCCTGCTATATCCACCATGGAGGAAGGAGCGAGATGTGCCTGAATCCTGCTAAGGGTAAGAGCCCAGTCAGGATTGGCCTCAGTCTGGTCGTCCAGATCCTTCCGTATGGCCGGAGCATGCCTTTTCCTGCTTCTGTATACCATGATAGCCGTGGAAGCTTTCATTACCTTCTGACTACTGCCAGCTGCGCTCATACCCCTAGTCACTATGTTCCTCTGTGGCCTGAAAGTGACCAGCACACCCTGCGACTCTCTTGTCTCTGCGGTGATCCTGTCTCCAGCCTCCTGTCGACCTCCATTACCGAATCCTCCTCCATATGTCTGTCTGTCGAAGTCTCCCCAGGTACATGGTTGGGAGCCGTCTCCATCCCGGATGCCTCCATCTGAGCCGCCGGTGGCCTGACGAACTCCTTCCCCTTATACTTGCACGTACTAGTAGCGTGCCCAAATCACTCACAGTAGGAACACATAGGGGGAACCCAGTCATACTCCACCGACTGTGTCAGAACCTCCCCGGACGGTACCTGATATTCAAGCATACTCGGTAGTTCCGAGCCCGCCTTGATCTCCACAAAGATCCTGGCATACATCAGTCTGGTGCGGAAAGCAGTGGCCTCGTCTGCCTTGATCGGTTTTTCCACGAGGCTGGCGAGTCTCATGAGGAGCGGGATGCTCCAATACTTCACTGGAAACTCTGGGAATCGGATCCAGATGGGAATAGCATTCAGCACCTCCTTCTCACATCTCAGCTCCGGCGTCCACTCCTTCAATATGATGAGCCTCCCATCAAAAAACGAGGGCCCTCCCTGCAAAATTCTGGTCACATCTTCCGCTAGCCCAAATTTGACATAGTAAAACCTATTCTCCCGGGAGAAGAATTTCATGTTGCCTTTGGGCATAATCCCGGATTTGGCCATAGAACGGCTTGTTCCCTAGCACATATAGCACCAATGTATTCTTCCAGAAGTCTGAAACCTCTGCTATTTCTTCTGCGGAGAAATACGCCCGGAGTCCTCCTCCAATCGACATCGGTGTAACATATTCCATCGACAACGGGCTTTTCGTCTCCACTGGCGTGCATACCTCCTTCGATGACCGAGGCCTCTGCTCCTCAGTGTGAGTCCTGGTTGGAGGTCTCGCAGATCCCAGGCCTTGCCAACCGGTATCAACAACAACTCCCTTAGCCTTCTCCGCCGTCGTCACCTTTGGTCGCTATCTCGACACAGTGCGCACCGTACCTCCCCCTCGATGCCGGGGATCAGCTGTGCCTATTGATGGGCGATTCCCATTATTTTTAGGTCCCACCCAACCCGAGGCTCGGGTCTGAGCCTCTCGTCGCCCTCCAGCCCGTCGTCTCACCACCGTCTGCCAACCTGCCTCTCCAGACCTGTCCACCTCCGGCATAGATCCTGACCCGAACTCGAATATTTGTGCCGTATTCCCCGACCCTACCCCTCCTTGGTCGGTCCCACCCTCGTCGTCGGTGCCCTTCACCCCCCTCCAAGCGGAGCCCCATCACCGGTGCCCGGCCCCGTACCCAACCCCAGCCTGCCTGTGGGGGGTCTCCACCCGCGCCTGACACCCCCCCCGCCCCGGGACGTGACCCCCCTCACCTGGGGGGGTCCCACCAGATCCGTCCGACCCCCCCTGCCGCCGCCGTCCGGTTAGGAGGGGCCGCCCGCCCCCCCTCCGGGCAGCCGTGCTCGCCCCCTCCCCCACAAGAGGATCTGGGGGCCGGGGGGGGAGGCGTAGTAGCCGCCATAGGGGAAACCCTAGCAGAGCTCTTCATCTTTATATATATATATATATATAAACTATTTTGGGAAGTTGACCAAATGATGATGATATGAATCCTATGCACGGGGTTGTGTCTTGGTTGGCCAGTGGTACGTGACGTGACAGTGTTATTGGAACAACCTGATATGTCAGTTATTTTTTGTTAGTCAAAACTTGAGGTTCAACTTGGCTTGTCGATGTCAACCATGCTCAGTCTTGGGAGAGTATTATTTTACTTCGGCTTGTCGATGTCAACCATGCTCATGCTCAGTCTCCCCGCGCCCCCTGGCGCACTGCGACCATTCCCGAGCGCGTCTCTTGGCGCCGTTTGCCCGAGCCCCTTGCCTGGCACACCTTGTGCCATTGTTTCCCCTCCTGACCTTTGGTATTTCCCCTGGGTTATCGGTTTTCTCTTGCTGATTTTATTTTCTGGGAGCTTGATGCTACAGCACGAGTTGACTAACTCGACACGCCTTGACACGATTTTCTGTGTTTTACTTTATGGGTAGCATCCTCTGATTTTGGCAGTAACTTGTTGGGTGCTTGTAACTTGTAACCTGCAACCTGTAATTAATCCCCTGTAACTTGACATCTTGATAGTGGCCGCCTCAGCGCACTCTTGACTTGACTCGGCTTGATAACTGGTCGTACTTGACTTGCCCTGACACCGTGGGTGTTCTTCTGTTGCCTTGTACGAATCTACTTGTCATGTCTTGCATTATGTCTAGGACGTGACTCCCTGGGTACCACGGCCAAGGATTCACACTAAATATGGATTAGGCTAATGATTAGATCAAACTAGAACATGGAGAATTCCAGTCACAAGCAATCTCGTTATCTGGGCGCTTTAAATGGACTTGTAGCTTGCCGACGAGTAGAACACATTTCCAGCACACTGTCATGTGTTGCACCTCTAAGTCACCTAAGGGTATATCATCTCCGGGGCGATGTATCCAAACATACTCTCAACCTGCGGAAGGATAACTGGATAGTCTGCAGGGCTTGGGACTGGGAAATTCTCATTGCATCTTGTTAGTAATTAGGCTTGTGATAACCCTAGTTAGTTAAAGTAGTAAGCCGTAGAATTGCTTGGCCGCTTGTGAATGGATGTTGTCCAGCCTTGTCTAAGTCTTGTCTAGTCCCAGTACTTGGTACCCCTGAACATGATTGTTTTACTTATCTTTAACAATAAATAGATAGAGACAAGTGCTATTCAGGCGAAGGGTTATAACCCCGGTCCTTGTTTGGTTTACGGGTTGTAATCTGGCTCCCAGAATGGTTTCATGTCCCTAGTCGTTTATTGTTTTGCTGTACTTTTATTACTTGTACTTTTCTTCCATTTTTTTATGTTCTGATATGCTAGCTTTTGTTCTTATTTCATGGCCTCCTTTGTGGCACTTGCTCTTCCTGGGGTTTGACCCAGCTGGTTTTGTGTGGCCAGATTTTGGAGCAGCACCCGAGGATCTACCGAACCTCCAGCCCGATGGTGGCGACTAGAAGGAACCCGGGCTACGAGTGGGTTTTCCTTTTTGTTTCACTCACTCCGTTGTAAATTATTCTTTTGAGGCATTTAGCCGACGAGCACCTGTTAGCTCGATGCACATTTACTCACTGTCTGCCTACGGGCTGTAACATGATTATAAAATCCTAGGGTTGATCATGTATGACTTAACTCTTGCTAGTCCTCATATTTTGTATGACTAGCTTCATGATCAGCTGAATATGTAATATTTGGGATGCCTTTTATTGTATATTTGGTGGTCTAACATCTTGTAATTATATTATTTGTTTGAGATTGAGACAATAGGCTTGACCTTAAGAGACCGTTGGCTTGTAGTAAACCCTCATATCTAGACAGCCGTGACCGTATAGCGAGGTGAATTTCATTTCAATATAGGTAGCTGGCTGTGTACGCCCCCGCTCTCCAGTATTCTGGTTCTGGGGCGTCACATGGTTTAAGTGGTGGCCCATGCAAGTCTTGGCATTCAAGAATGTGAGGGTTTACCAATTAGATGTCTCAATCAGTACTCGTCCTTGATCTCCGTTTATATCCTCTGCATCTCTGGATTCTTGCCCTGATCGTGTGCTTGTATCGTTGTTCTGTCCTGGTCCTTCCTTATTATTTTCTCTGTGTCGTCTTCTTCAGCGGCACTGTACCTGACCTCGCCGATCAGCAAGGTGGAGCACTTCCCGGGGACCAGCAACCCGGAGATCAAGCCCAGCATTCCGGAGTAGCCTCCAGAGTTGTATCTCCCGAAGGAGAACCCCCAGTTCGGCCCGTCCAGCCTGCAGAGCCTGACGATGGCACCTTGGTAGGTCTCATCAGGACCTTGATAGCTTCCCAGGATCGTAGAGGAGACGCCTTGTACCAGGTAGTAGCAGATGCTTTGACTAGAGACGGTCATCCAGGGAACAGCACGACCAACAGCTTCAAGCGCTTGAACCCTCCATTCTTCGACGGCAGCGAAGATGCGATTGCCGCGGACGCTTGGCTTCAGGATACCGAGGTGATTCTAGAAGCAGCTAGGACACCCGAGAATGAGAAGGTAGCAGTGGTATGCCTGCAGTTGTTAGACTTGGCTCGCAGTTGGTGGGCAGCGCAGGCCATAGGATTAGCGGCACCGGTCACTTGGGCGGTGTTTAGAGAAAGATTTCAGACAAAATATTCGTTAGCATTTCTGGTGGAATGGCATGAAGAGGGAGATAGCCCGGTTTGTCTCTCGGTATTTGGTTTGCCAGCAGGGTAAAGCTGAACATCAGAGGCCCGCTGGACTTCTTTAGCCCTTGCCGATTCTAGAATAGAAATGGGAGCATGTGACCATGGATTTTGTGACTGGATTGCCTAGATCCCCAGCTGGTCGAGAAGCTATTTGGGTTATAGTTGACAGGCTCACGAAGGTGGCTCATTTTCTCCCATTCAAAGTTGGGCAGTCTACGGCTCAGCTAGCAGAGATGTACCTCAGAAAGATTGTCAGGCTTTACGGTGTGCCCGTCAGTATCACCTGGGACCGAGATTCAAGGTTTACGTCACACTTTTGGCCTAGCTTGCAAGAGAGTTTGGGAACTCACCTTCAGTTTAGCTCAGCTTATCACCCGCAGACAGATAGCCAGTCGGAACGCACAATCCAGACTCTTGAAGATATGTTGAGATCTTGTACCCTTGACTTTGGTGGTTCATGGAAGGATCACCTACACCTGGTGGAATTCTCGTACAACAATAGTTTCCAGGCCAGTATTCAGATGGCCCCATTCGAGGTACTGTATGGTAGGAAGTGCAGATCCCCGTTAGCATGGAATGATGTTGGAGAGAGGCAGATGCTCGGTCCAGAAATGATTGCCCAGATAGTTGAAGTGGTCAGAGGGATCAGAGGTCGTCTTCGAGTGGCCCAAGATCACCAACGGCATTGGGCCGATGCTCCTTAGAGTTTTCTATCGGCGACCATGTATTCCTTAGGATCTCGCCTAACTGCGGCGTCATTCGCTTTGGCGTACGAGAAAAGCTTAGTCCTAGGTATATAGGGCTGTTCGATATCCTGGAGCGAGTAGGAGATATATCCTATCGTCTCGCTCTTCCGTCGTCGCTAAGTGAGGTGCATGATGTATTCCATGTGTCCCAATTACGGCGGTATATCTCGGACCGAGCCATATCCTGGACCATTCGAAATTGGTTATTGGTACCAACCTTTCGTATGAGGAGAGGCCCGTGTCTATATTGGACCAGAGGGAGAAAATACTCAAGAACAAGACTATTAGCTTAGTCCGTGTTGCTTGGGGTCATCACTCTCTAGGTGAGTCAACGTGGGAGCGTGAGGACGACATCCGATCGCGATATCCCTACTTGTTTGACTCGTAAGGTATAATGTCTTCCTTATACCTTATGCTTTCCATCCCTTGCTTGCATGTATGATTGTATGATTGAACTGCTTAGTGTAGTTGTTGGTGCTTAGTGTAGCTTGCCGTGGCAATCTCTAGCTCCTTGATTTAATTCCGAGGACGGAATTCTTTTAAGGAGGGTAGAGTTGTCACCCCCGTTTTTCGTATTTCGTATTCATGCTCGTAATTTGGATTTTGGCATGTATTTTTATTTTCTCGACTTGTCGAATTTTGGGTTTTCTCGTATTTTTGGGTTTCGGCTCGGCTCGGTTTTAGTTGGTTTGGTTTGGTTTGGTTTGATTTTAAGCCCAAAGGAACATCTTAGCTATACTCCACCCTCATTCCACCACAACCCACCCTCATTAATATCCCCACCTAACTTTCTCTCTCCTCCATAATTTTCATTAATTTCAACATCTTCTTCCTTCCTCCACACAACACCAACCTCCATAGGCAAGTGCACCTTGCCACCAAATAAGCAGCACATTTTTATTTGTCCATTAGCTAGATTAGGCCATCGAGAACAACATTAGAACTTGGCATTTTATGATTTGGAGTCTCCATTGTTCTAGATATAAGTTTTAGCTATTTTTGGATTTTCTTGATTTTGATCTATTAAACTTTGATTTTTGCTTGTTTTGAGGCTTCCGTGTGGAAGAGAATTCAATTTTACACAAGTTAGAACTTTGGAAATCCAAATTTGGTTTTGATTTGGCCAAGATATGAAGAATTGAAGTTTTTGGTGTTCTTGGTTCATCTTCTCAGCCTAGCTGGAGAAGAAGACCTCTCGGTCTGCGCTCTTTAGCGTAAGGCTGAACGTGCAGCCTTCCTCGGCCGACGATCTTTAGCGCTGGCTGACCAGCACAGCTTGTCCCTTGGCGAACTGCGCACCCCTTCCCTGCGCACTCGGCCGCGCGCCCCCATGAGCACTCGGCTGCGCGCCCCCATACGCAATCGGCAGCGCGCCCCATGCGCCTTGGCCGTACGCCCCCATACGCACTCGGCCGTGCCCCCCATGCGCATTTGGCCGCGTGCCCCCTGCGCACTTGGCCCTGCGCCCTCCTGCGCACTTGGCCGTGCACCCCCTGCGCACTTGGCCACGCGCCCCTGCGCACTTGGCTCTGCGCCCTCTGCGCACTCGGCCCTCTGCGCACTCGGCCCCCTGCGCACTTGGCCCTGCACCCTCTGCGCACTCGACCCCCTGCGCACTTGGCCCTGCGTCCTCTGCGCACTCGGCCCCCTGCGCACTCGGCCCCCTGCGCGCTTGGACCTCGTGTCCCTTGCGCGCTTGGACCCCGCACCCCTGCGCGCTTGGCTCCCCGTGCCCCTTGGCGCACTGTGACCGTTCCCGAGCGCGTCTCTTGGCACCGTTTGCCCGAGCTCCTTGCCTGGCACACCCTGTGCCATTGTTTCCCTTCCTGACCTTTGGTGTTTTCCCTGGGTTCTCGGTTTTCTCTTGCTGATTTTGTTTTATGGGAGCTTGATGCCACAGCACGACTTGACTAACCCGACACGCCTTGACACAATTTTCTGTGTTTTACTTTATGGGTAGCATCCTCTGATTTTGGCAGTAACTTGTTGGGTGCTTGTAACTTGTAACCTGCAACCTGTAATTAATCCCCTGTAACTTGACATCTTGATAGTGGCCGCCTCAGCGCACTCTTGACTTGACTCGGCTTGATAACTGGTCGTACTTGACTTGCCCTGACACCGTAGGTATTCTTCTGTTGCCTTGTGCGAATCTACTTGTCATGTCTTGTATCATGTCTAGGACGTGACTCCCTGGGTACCACGGCCAGGGATTCACACTAAATATGGATTAGGCTAATGATTAGATCAAACTAGAACATGGAGAATTCCAGTCATAAGCAATCTCGTTATCTGGGCGCTTTAAATGGACTTGTAGCTTGCCGACGAGTAGAGCACATTTCCAGCACACTGTCATGTGTTGCACCTCTAAGTCACCTAAGGGTATATCGTCTCCGGGGCGATGTATCCAAACATACTCTCAACCTGCGGAAGGATAACTGGATAGTCTGCAGGGCTTGGGACTGGGAAATTCTCATTGCATCTTGTTAGTAATTAGGCTTGTGATAACCCTAGTTAGTTAAAGTAGTAAGCCGTAGAATTGCTTGGCCACTTGTGAATGGATGTTGTCCAGCCTTGTCTAAGTCTTGTCTAGTCCCAGTACTTGGTACCCCTGAACATGATTGTTTTACTTATCTTTAACAATAAATGGATAGAGACAAGTGCTATTCAGGCGAAGGGTTACAACCCCGGTCCTTGTTTGGTTTATGGGTTGTAATCTGGCTCCCGGAATGGTTCCATGTTCCTAGTCGTTTATTGTCCTGCTGTACTTTTATTACTTGTACTTTTCTTTCATTTTTTTATGTTCTGATATGCTGGCTTTTGTTCTTATTTCGTGGCCTCCTTTGTGGCACTTGCTCTTCCTGGGGTTTGACCCAGCTGATTTTGTGTGGCCAGATTTCGGAGCAGCACCCGAGGATCTACCGAACCTCCAGCCCGATGGTGGCGACTAGAAGGAACCCGGGCTACGAGTGGATTTTTTTTTGTTTCACTCACTCCGTTGTAAATTATTCTTTTGAGGCGTTTAGCTGACGAGCATCTGTTAGCTCGATGCACATTTACTCACTGTCTGCCTACGGGCTGTAACATGATTAACAAATCCTAGGGTTGATCATGTATGACTTAACTCTTGCTAGTCCTCGCATTTTGTATGACTAGCTTCATGATCAGCTGAATATGTAATATTTGGGACGCCTTTTATTGTATATTTGGTGGTCTAACATCTTGTAATTATATTATTTGTTTGAGATTGAGACAATAGGCTTGACCTTAAGAGACCGTTGGCTTGTAGTAAACCCTCATATCTAGACAGCCGTGACCGTATAGCGAGGTGAATTTCATTTCAATATACGTAGCTGGCTATGTACACCCCCGCTCTCCAGTATTCTGGTTCTGGGGCGTCACAGACACGGGCCAGGGGGTCAAGGGTGTCGCCTCTGCTCCAAGCGGTGGCGACGATGTTCTTGGAGTGTGGATGGTGGCTCCAGAAGACGAAGAAGCGAAAGTTTTTCTTGATATGTTTGGTTTTGCTGCTAATATATATATATATATATTTTATATATATATATATATATATATATATATATATATATATATATATATATAAAATATATATATATATATATATATATATATATATATATATATATATATATATATATATATATATATATATATATAGTGTTCTAGTTATCAGACTGAAGTTCTTAATATGAATATATAATAGCAAAGAATGTGACATTCATATTAAGAACTTCAGTCTGAAAACTAGAACACTATATATATATATATATATATATATATATATATATATATATATATATATATATATATATATATGGCTTCCCCGAGCGATCGCGATCGGGCTAGGGTTTCGAGGAACCCCCCTTCCCCGTGGCCACCAGATTCCTTCGCCGGCGGGGGAAGGAAGTCAGGAAAGAAGGGGGGTCGGGCAGTCCCCCTAGGTCGGCGGCGGCGCCCTCACAGGCGGAGAGAGGGGGGGGGGGGGCGAGAGCGTTGGTGGGGGGGGGGGGTCGGGCGGACCCCACTGGCCTACTGCAGGCGGAGACGACCCCCCAGGCGGTTGGGAGGGGGAGCGACGGTGGGAGGGTCAGGCGGACCCCCCAGGTCGGTGGCTCGATGCTCCTCCCAGCCGGGGGGGTCAGGCGCACTCCCTCCGGCGTTCGCGACGGGCTCGTGATGGTAGGTCCGACTATGGGAGCGGACGGGGATTAGAACCTTCCGGGTGTCTCCAACGCTCCGAATTTCGAATTCGGAGCATGATCTGGATCTCACGGGGGCCAGATGGAGGGAGGAGGATGGACGACGGTTACCCGTCGTCGCGTGGCGAAGACCGGGAGAAAGGTAGGAGGAGGACAGGGCCATTTTAGGGATCGCTACTCTGCTGACAGACGACAAGGCGGGTCAGGGGCTCGGCCATCGGCCCGTGGCCCTGTGGCGTCTGCTGGGAGATCGGTGGGCTGGCGGCCCAAGGCGACCGCGGCGGATAAAAGAAAGAGCAAGGTGGAAGAACTTGGCGATCAGGGGTCTAGGTCTCCCCCCCGGGGGTTGTCCCCAGGCCACATGGGGCGACTCCACGGCCCGGAAGGTCCTGGGCAGATATTTGCAAACCCGTGGGACCGAAAAGTCCCATATCGATGGAGTACGTGCCGTCGAATAAGGCAGGGAGGGATTTTCGGGCCTCGTTCCCTGCGCAGGAGATAGAGAAGGTGACCGTCTACTGGAAGAATACTCTGGTTCTGTACGTCCTAGGCAACAAGCCTTTCTACGGACAGATCCGGGGTTATGCGACACGAGTCTGGCAGCCTAAGGGCAGTAAGGAGTTCTTTGCTCGCGAGAACGGCTTCTATTATGTGAAGTTTGGGCTTGCGGAGGATGTCACAAGGATCCTGCAAGGCGGCCCCTGGACGTTCGACGACAGGCTAATCATTCTGAAGGAATGGACCCAGAACGTAGATGTGAGTGGGAAGTCCTGAATGCCATTCATGTATGGATTCGCTTCCATGAGTTTCCTGTCCGGTTCTGTAGTATCCCATTACTGATGCGTTTGGCGAGCTTGGTGGGCACCCTGATCAAGGCGGAAGGCGGATGAAGCTACTGCCATCCGTTCGAGGTTGATGTATGCCAGGATTTTTGTGGAGATTCGGGCTGGGAGGGAGTTACCGAAGATGGTGGAATATGAAATTCCTTCCGGAGAGGTGCTAACCCAGAAGGTAGAATACGAATGGGTTCCACCTACCTGTTCACGATGTACTTGTTTTGGACATCTGGCCAGTGCTTGTTCGTTAGTAGCCCCCCCGGTGGAGCCTAATATTCCCTTTAGTGAGGTTCCAGATTCACCCCGTGACATGGATTCGAGAGATGACAGTGGAGAGGAGGTCTTGACGGGAGGGGCTACTCCTCCAGTGAATGATGGCAGAATGAGCCTCATTGTCTCTACCCAGCTAGCTCCTATGATTGGGGCTTTGATCACTTGTCTGGGGCAGAGGAGTATGACTACCAGAGGCATGGTGGCGTCGGGGAGAGAGGAGCGGGGGGGGGGGGGAGGGGGGTGGTGGATCGGCTGAGGGGCATGTTTACTGTAGGAAGCGACGTGCTGTTGGTCCGCTGAGTGACGGTCCCTCCAGGGAGGGGGGCATCCTACTGCCAGGCAGGAGGCGGTGCGTGTTGACAACCCTGTCTGGGCGATGGTGCTCTCTCAGGTCGTTTTCCAGCAGGCAATTCCGACTGGGATGGAGGAGGATCTATTAGCGTCGAATATGGTACATTCCCCATGTACCGATTCGGGTATTTCCCAGGAGAATATCCTCTCATTAATTAATAGCTATCATCGCCTGGAATGTGAGGAGAGCGTGTTCGATAGGGATGTGGAGAGAGATTTGTGGGGTTCTTCACAGAGAGAAGTGCGACATCTCTGTACTGTTAGAATCTAAGATCAAAGGTGAAAAGACCCTTGCTTGGCGGACCCTATCTCATTGGGCCCAACTTCACAACCTGGCTCTCTGTGACATGCCCAGGATTTGGGTCAGATGGAACTCGAAGAGCTGGGAAGGGGACTTGATCTTGATGACGGAGCAGTTGATCGCCATCTCCTTCTCGAACAAGGATGGTTTTTGGTTCTTGCTGGGGGCGGTTTACGGCCACAACGACAGGAGGAGACAGGAGTCCCTGTGGAGCGATATCTCCAGTGTTGCCGCCGTTGCTGATTCGTCGTCTCTTTCGCTTCTTCTGATCGGGGACTTCAATGCCCTTCTGCATCGAGAGGAGAAGGTGGGCGGCCGTCCAGTTCCAGACTCTATCCTATATGATTTCCAGAGATGTCTCCTCCAGGCGGGGCTCCAGGGATTGTCGTGCTCAGGCTTCATTTGGACTTGGCATAACAAAGCAATTCGGAACAGGGTTGCATGCCAGCTTGATAGAGCCCTGGGCAATAGGGAATGGTTCCGGCATTTCTCTAATTCTTCGGCTGAGGGCCTGGCCGCTGGGACGAGCGACCATTCCCCCATCAGGGTATGCTTCACTACTCGGTCTCTTGGGAAGTCCCGTCCATTTAGGTACAACAACTATTGGTATCCCTCGGAGGGCTATCTGGAGGCTGTCTCAGAGGGGCTTACTAGCTGTCAGGAGGGGACGGTCCAGTTTTGCTTCGTGCGTCGACTCGAGGCTACGAAGAAGGCTTTACGGAGTTGGGTGAAGGGGTTGCCCAAGTCTACCTTAGAAGATAAGGAGGTGGAGCTGCGGGCTATCCAGCAGGACATAAAATATGACATGCTAAACGGTGACCTGGCGGCGAAAGAGAAGGAGCTGATCGGAGAAGTCAACATCTTGCGACTGCAGAAGGAGATTAGCACGGCTCAGCGTGCCAAATGTTCCTGGCTGAAGGACGACGATCGTTGTTCCAAGTTCTTCTATGATGTCATCCGGGCCAGACAGCATAGGAATCACATCTCCCAGCTACTTGATATGGATGGCAACCTGGTGGGGGAGCCGGCTGAGATCTAGGACGAGGCTGTCAGGTACTACTCTGAGTTATATTTTCAGACTGACTACCTGTCTGTGTTCCCAGATGTTGTTACGAAGAGATTGGTGACTCCGTATGGGAATATCATTCTTCTTGCCCTGTTACTTTGGAGGAGGTGGAATCAATTGTCAAGTTGGCGGATCCCAACAAGGCACCCGGACCGGATAGTTTTAGCAGTGGGTTCTACAAACGCTATTGGGATATTCTGAAGTATCAAGTCTTGGAGGTGGTGTATGAATTCTTCACCAAAGGGAAACTACTAAAAGAGCTGAACCACACTTTTCTGACCTTGGTGCCAAAGAAGGAGGGAGCGACATCATTGACGGATTTTAGACCTATTGTATGCTGCAATTATCTTTATAAGATAATTACGCACCTTATGTGCCGACGGATGGAGGGGATCATGCAGGACTTGGTATCTCCGAATCAGGCTGCATTCATCAAGGGGAGGTCGATCGCTGAGCACAGCCTCCTGGCTCATAAGATGGTGAGGGACTTTAGCAAACCTGGAGGGGAGAAAGCATGTGTGAAACTGGACCTGAGGAAGGCGTATGACAAGGTCAATAGGGATTTCCTCTGTCATCTGATGACCGCCATGGGTTTCGAGGACCACTGGGTTACATTGATCCGGGAGTGCATCACGTTTCCTACTTTCTCTGTCCTCATCCAGGGCATCCCTTATGAGTACTTACAGAGCAACCGTGGGCTTAGGCAAGGTGACCCTCTGTCCCTTTACCTGTTCATGCTTGTCATGGAATACTTCACATGTTTGATGGACCTGCCAGTGCACCGTGGGAGGCTGGTCCCATTGTTCAGGAGGGTGGATTCTCCAGTTATCCACCTTATCTATGCAGATGATCTCTTGGTGTTCATCCAGCCATCGACGGAGGGTATGCAGACGATTGCAGAGATTATGGGAGAGTTGAATTTCTTCTCAGGCCTTCAAATGAACAGAGAAAAGAGCAAGGTATACTTCATCTCCCTATGTCCCCAGAAGGAGAAGCGGGCCGATGTGCTGGGAGTTGAGAGGAGTGATCTTCCGGTGAGATATTTAGGAGTCCCTCTCACAGTCAGCTATGCACGGGATCAAGACTGCCATAGTCTGGTGGAGTACGTCCAGAGGAGAGTGGAAGGTTGGCAAGCCGCCGGGTTGTCCTTTGGAGGACGCATCGAGCTGGTCAGATCGGTGATTTCGGCTGTAGCTCATTTCTGGCTGCAATCCATTCTCTCTGTTGCCACTGTTAGGAAAGTGGAGCGGATTTGTGCAGACTTTATTTGGTGGGGGGTTATGCCTGTGATCTCCTGGAAGCAGCTCTGTAGACCCTGGAAGGAGGGAGGAGTGGGGCTTAGGCCATTACTGGAGATCAGAGAGGCCTCTGCGCTAAAGCTGGCATGGAGATTCATCAACGGGGGGTCCCTCTGGGCTGACTGGATGCACAGCAAATATGTGAAGCAGGGAAACTTCTGGATCTGTGCTACTGACAACAATCACTCAGTCACTTTTAAGAATGTCTTGAGACAGAGGGGTTCTCAAATCTGTAATCCGGAAGGTCATGAAGGATGGGTCTGGAATGGACCTCTGGCTGGATCCTTGGATAGATCGTATTGGACATCAGGAGAGCCCCGACACATCAGGAGGACAGGCGTGGGCTGACGTGTAGTCGTATCATACGCGACGGGAAGTGGAGGTCGGAGTCTTATCGGTTTACCGAGAAGCTGGGTAGGATTATCAGTACTATTGCCATTGATCCGGACTTGCCTGCTGATCGGTGGATTTGGGAGCGGACAGAAGCAGCTCCGAGAACTGGAGAGTTCCAATTCCGGAGCTGCTACAACCTCATCCGGCGCACCTTTCCTTAGAGTTCTGACTACGAGTTCGTATAGTGCAAGGGTCTTGTCAGGAAGATGCAGCTTTGTGTCTATAAGCTTCTACTGGGCCGTCTTTTGACTAGGGATCGTCTGAGTTCGTTTGGAGTGCAGGTTCCAGATCCTAAATGTGTGGTATGTAGTGTAGAGAATGAATCTATAGGACACATTTTCTTCGAGTGTGCCCTGGCATGGCAGATCTGGTCTGAGCAGAGTAGAGCGTTGGGTGGATGTGACACCGGGAAGGGAATTGGGGATATCATCACTGTGCACCGGGATAGCAGAGGTAGATGGCAGGACTGGTTCTGGACCGCCAGAGTTCGACTGGCGGCCTCATTTTGGCATATATGGCGGGAACGAAATCGTCGATTTTTGAGGGGCTGGTCACCCCTCCGGTAGGCATCCTCCATAACATAGAGTTTGATGTTAATGCTATGGGGAACTGAAGAGTGGGAGTCCCACTTTGATTGTATGTTGTAAGATTATTGCATTGCTTTTGGAATAAAATTCACCCTTTTTCCAAATATATATATATATATATATATATATATATATATATATATATATATATTTGGAAAAAGGGTAAGTTTTATTCCTCGCACATAGCGGTAAAGGTATTACAATACACTAATATCACAACTTCTCATGCCCCAAATTTAATGTTATGGGGCCATTACTGATACATCGAATTCTATGTTATGTAGAATTCCAATATGAGGGGTAGTCAGGCCTTCGAAAATACGTCTGTTCCGCTCCTTCCAGATGTGCCAAACGGAAGCGGCGAGACGAACTCTGGCTCTTCTGGCCCACCTCGGATCCCTGTCTCTGTGATCTCGGATCCAGCTAAGAATGCTCCTGATGTATCAATCCACTCCAACTTCTCTCAGCTGCAACTGCTCAGTCCATATGTGCCAGGTCGTCGGGCATTCAAAGAAGAGATGTCCCATAGATTCGTCCTCCCCGTTGCATAGCACACACTTGGCATCTGGGATCTGCATCCCAAACCTGAGGAGTCTGTCTCTCGTCATCAATCTGTCCCGCAGAAGTCGGTAGGCACATAGCTGCATTTTTCGGGCAATCTCCTTACCCCAAATGAAGTCCACCTCCTCAGCCTGGCGTGGTGAGTCCGAACCATGTCATAGCAGCTGCAAAAGCAGAATAGTACTGACCCTCCCCCAGATCCTGGGTAGGCCCAGCCCCAGGAGTCCTCATGCTGGCTATCGTCAATAGTAATAAGGCAGATCTCCTCGGCTAGCTGAGCTGTATAAGGATATCCTTCTGGCCTCCATATCCCATCTCGGATGATCCGACTGCATGTGAGCCCCCTGCCCGCCTCTTTGTGCAGCTGTCCTCCCAATATCTCCAGCAAGGATCTAAAACCCAACCAATAGGGGTATAAAATGGACAAAGTAGTCCGTTGTTCGTACGTGTCCGGCTCGATAAATGGTTCGACCGCGGAACGTCCGATTCATTAACGAACAAAACTTGGACATTTTTTTTGGTCCGATTAAAAATCGAACCCGGACACGGTCATATCCATGTCCGGTCCGAATTCGTCCGCGAACAGTCCGATAGTGGAGACTCCTTTTGGTTTTGTATCAATTATGCCAAAATATTTTGGTTTTGTATCAAGTTTTTGTTGTCCCGTCTCGATTTTTGTTATCATTTTACTATTGTTTGTTGTATTCTATAACCTTCAATTGTATTTTCTTTCAACTAGATTTTTTGAACCAACTATTAAGATATCTTAATAAAATAATAACTTTTGGTAATATATTTAATTTGTCCGCGGACCGTCCGATTGAATTAACAAACAGTGGTTGTCCGTGTTCGTCCGGCCCGAACTTGAACAATGAACTGTCCGTGTCCGTCCGTATGAACTCATTTTCATTAACGGACCGAACACGGACAGTGGACTGTTCGTGTCCGTCCGGTCCGTTTACACCCCTACCAACCAAGGATCAAGCCAGAGATCAGTAGTCGTCCCATCTTTCATGTTCCTGCAGATAGCGGTCTTAAGCATCGGCCGACACCTCAGAATGGCCTTAAACGTGACCAAGAAATTATTTTCTATCCTGCAGGCCCAAAAATTAGTCCGCCTTAGGTATCTGTTCGCCATCCATTCCGTCCAAAGGGACCCCCTTGATCAATCTCCAGGCCATCTTCACACAAACGGCCTTCCTGACCGCATGAAGAGGCCTCAGTCCCACTCCACCTTCCTCCCGAGGACGACATAGCTGGTCCCAAGAGATCGCATGCATCCCTCCCCTCCAGATGAAGTCAGCACAGATAGACTCCACTTTCCGAATAGTGGCCATCGGGATCTGGATAGACTGGAGCTAGAACATCGTGATGTCCGCAATAATCGAACGCACCAACTCAATCCATCCGCCAAATGATAGACCCGCAGCTTGCCAGCCTTCCACTCTCCTCTGAGCAAAATCTACCAAGCTGTAACAATCCTGCTCTCTGGCATAGTTGACCGTCAGCGGGACCCCAGGTATTTCACTGGGAGCTCGCCTCTGTCCACTCCCAAGGCGAAGGCTCTCTCCTCCTGCTGTGTACACCGGGAACTGAAGTAGACTCTGCTTTTTTCCCTGTTTAAGTGGAGCCCAGATAGCCGCCCGAACTCTTCCATAATGTCAGAGAGCGCTCTCATTCCCCGCATGGAAGGCTGGAGTAGCACCAATAAGTCATCAGCATAGATCAAATGGGAGACAACCGGACTCACCAACCGAAAAAGGGGGACGATCCACTTGCTATGCACCGCCGTATCGATCATGCATGTAAAGTACTCCATCACCAAGGTAAATAAATACGGGGAGAGGGGGTCACCCTGCCTCAGCCCCCTGTTGCTCCTGAAGTAGCCATGCGGCGTGCCCTGGATGAGGACTGAGAAAGTAGGGGACCAAATGCACTCCCTCACCCTCGCAACCCACCTCTCATCGAACCCCATTGCAAGCATCAAGTGACACAGGAAGTCCCGGTTGACCGTATCATAAGCTTTCCGGAGGTCAAGCTTCACACAAGTCTTCATCCCCCCAGGTTTGTTGAACTCCCTCACCATCTCATGAGCTAGCAGGCTGTGCTCCGCTATCGACCGGCCCTTGATGAACGCTGCTTGATTCTGGGACACCAATCCCTGCATAATCCCCTCCATACGCCTGCACATAAGATGAGTGATAATCTTATAAAGAAAATTACAGCAAGCAATGGGCCGAAAATTTGCAAGTGAGGTCGCTCCCTCCTTCTTAGGAACCAGCATCAAGAAGGTATGGTTCATCTCCTTCAGAAGCCTGTCCTCCGTAAAGAACTCCTGTACCGCCGCCAGAACAGGGGCCTTAAGCACACCCCAGTGTCGCTTAAAGAACCCTGAAGAGAAGCCATCTGGTCCGGGAGCTTTGTTGGGATTAGCCTTTATCACTGTAGAAGCATGGAAAAAGACAAGAAAAACCCATGCGGCTCAAAACAGAAGGAGTCTCATGCGGCTCAAAACAGAAGGAGCTTCATGCGGCTCATGTCCTTCAGGAATCCATACGGCTCAAAACAGAAGGAGCCTCATGCGGCTCCAAAAGTCCTTCATGCGGCTCGGATGGCTCCACGCCACGTGGCCTCACGCTGTCCGATCCGACCATCGGCCATAGGCTTTTCATAGATCAAGCTTCAGACAAGCCTTTATCCTCCCAGGTTTGCTGAACTCTCTCACCATCTCATGTGCAAATAGGCTGTGCTCCGCTATCGATCGGCCCTTGATGAAAGATGTATGATTCTGGGACAACAAACCCTGCATAATCCCCTCCATACGCCTGCACATAAGATGAGTAATAATCTTATAAAGAAAGTTACAGCAAGCAATGGGTCTAAAGTCTGCGAACGAGGTCGCGCCCTCCTTCTTAGGAACCAGGTTCATCTCCTTCAGTAGCCTGCCCTCCGCGAAGAACTCCTGAACCGCCTCCAAAATAGAGAACTTAAGTACACCCCAGTGTCGCTTAAAGAACCCTGAAGAGAAGCCATCAGGCCCCGTTGCTTTGTTAGGATTAGCCTTCATCACAATGTCTTCCACCTCCTCCAATCTCACAGGGGTCAATAGCAAGCTATTTCCATGGTGCGTCACCAGCCTCTTCGTGATATGGGCTGGGAACGTACTAGTGTAATCCGTCTGCTGGTATAAGTCAGAATAAAATCTGACGGCCTCCTCCTGAATCTCCACCGGGTCCCCTACCAGACGTCCCTCGCCATTCAGAAGCCTGGGGATGCTGTTCCGGTGCTGACGGGTGCGGATCACATCATATCTTTGAGCCAGGTACATTTTGTCCTCTGTGCCGTACTAATCTCCTCCTATAATCTCATAATACTGACCTCCTCAATCAGGGTCTTCTCCTTAGCCGCCAACTCCCCATTCAGAATGTCAGCTTGTAGAGCCACCTGAGTGTCCTGAAGCTCGACTTTTTTTTCCGTCAGAGAAGACCGCGGTCTCATCTTCATCCAACCCCTGAGCGCTCGCTTGATCTGCTTAAGTTTATGAACCATGCGGAACTAAGCCGTGCCTTCCCGGAAGTGCTGCATCTCCCCCGTAACCACCTCCTTATATCCAGCCGACATGTACCAACTATTATTATACCGAAACGGCCTCGACCACATAATAGGTCTCTCACAGAGGCTCACTCGGATTGGAGAGTGGTCGCTAGTACCAGCCGCAGGACCTTCCGCCACCGAATTAGGAAAGCACCGAAACCATTCACTATTGCCCAAGGTCCGATCCAACTGACATGCAATCCGATTCTATGTAGCCTTGTTGTGCCAGGTCCAGATATGGCCAGCTCTCTCCAGCCCCTTTATCCCAGACAGAAGCAGACATCTCTGGAAGTCATATAAGATTGAATCCGGAACAGTACGACCCTCCACCTTCTCCTGGCGAAGCATCATAGCATTGAAGTCCCCCATGATGAGCAGAGAAAGATGCATGCTGTCCGCCATATGACCCAGGTGCACTATGTCCTCCCGCAAGGACTCCCGGAGTCTCCGATTATTGTGCCCGTATACAGCACCCAGGATGAAGCGGAATCCACCTTTGTTCTTTAAAGAAATGCCAATGAGTTGTTCCGATTATTGTATCTGTACCCCCTTCCAGCTATCTCGGTTCCCCCTCCTTGGTCGGTCCCATCCCCGCCGTCGGCGCCCTTCACCCCCCTCCAAGCGGAGCCCCATCACCGGTGCCCGGCCCCGTACCCAACCCCAACCTGCCTGTGGGGGGGCCTCCACCCGCGCCTGACCCCTCCGCCCCGGGACGTGACCCCCCCTCACCTGGGGGGGTCCCACCAGATCCGTCCGACCGCCCCCTTCCCCCCTGCCACCGCCGTCCGGTTAGAAGGGGCCGCCCGTCCCCATTCCCTCCGGGCAGCCGTGCCCCCCCTCCCCCGCGAGAGGATCTGGGGGGCCCGGGGGGAGGGGGGGGGGGGGGGAGGGGGGGGGGGGGAGGCGTAGTAGCCGCCATAGGGGAAACCGTAGCAGAGCTCTTTATATATATATATATATATATATATATATATATATATATATATATATATAAACTATTTTGGGAAGTTGACCAAATGATGATGATATGAATCCTATGTACGGGTTGTGTCTTGGTTGGTCAGTGGTACGTGACGTGACAGTGTTATAGGAACAACCTGATATGCTTGTTATAAGTCAGTTGTTTTTTGTTATTCAAAACTTGAGGTTCAACTTGGCTTGTCGATGTCAACCATGCTCAGTCTTGGGAGAGTGTTATTTTACTTCGGTTTCTATTATGAGTTGTTAAATTGTTTATTTTTTTTTTAAGATTTCAACATGCCTTGTCATGGCTCAAAATAACATGCTTCATTTGGGAGTTACAATGCAGAAATTTGTTCACTGAGTCATGTCTTATTTTAATCAGGTTGCTATGTTTACTAGGCATTTTAGACTTTATACAAGTAAATTTCTCTTACCCTGTTGTGCAGCCGCTTTCCTGAATTATTCTTCTGTGATATCGAACCAAATTGTTCATTTCATAATTTGTTACAGGCTGTTCAAACTTTCTTTCTAATGTTTCAGGGCAGTGAACGACTTCTGTTACTAGTTTCTGACTGTTCAAGTTCGTGGAGCTTACTCACAGGCAAGGGTGAGGAAATTGGTTCCAAAGGATAATTCCAAGCTTTCACGTCAGGCTCCATGGGTGAGCAATCAATACTATTGATTAGTCACACTAGTTTTTAGCCTTTTAGTGATCTATGAATTAAGAACAATTCTTGATAGAATTAAATATTGAGATTGCACGTCAAATGATAGTTCACTCTTGTCAACTACATGCCAAAAGGTGCTCATTAGTTGGCATGAGCTTAAACTCTGTAATCGAAAGGTAGGTCTACCTACACACTAACTAGTCGACTTGTTTTCTGTTATGGTGCTCTCATGCTCAAAGCTACCTTGGCAAGAGAAATGACACTGCCGTAGAGGGTCGGCATTAGGTCGATAACCGGCCATAAAAACCTTGTCATTCCTTTTATGGAGCATTTTTATGCTCCATAGCCAACCCATTTCTGATGGAAGGAGATGACGATGATTACTATGATAGATATATTTGTCAATCACATCCATAACAATCTTATATTTTTTACTCTACTTTTTATATTTATTTAGTTCCGAAGCTATACATTGTTTAGCAATTAGGATATATGACAAAACACTTTTTTTGAATGTCATTTTGTAGCAAATATAATAGTTAAATGCCTGTGTTGATGAAATGATGATATATTCACGCATAATATCATTGTATATTACTTGTTGTTCTTAATTATCGACTTTATGATGATCTTGTCACTTAATCCTTTATGATGCTCTTGTTGCTCCATGTGTTCTGTTTATCCATAAATCCATGACTACATTCACTTCCAGTCAAATTTCCTGTAGGTAATATAGTAAGATGCATGGTGTGATAATCTGAGTGATGATACACGATATGTAACTCAGCTTTGACAATTAACTCATGTCTATTACATGTTTGATTCAGACATGACAACTGTCACAAAATTAGCTGATCAAATCTGAAATACATATATGCCCTCTTCCCAACTGATTGAATTGGGTCGGTGGAGACGCAACTGATTGAATTGGGTCAGTGGGGAGTCACAACGGTGGTTGGTTGTGTTATTGTCGGGGAACAATTTTTTGATAGAAAACTGAGAAGATGAAACAATTGTAAAAACAATGTTCCAACGCAACACTTCCAGGAAGGTTGCGCAAGTTTAACGAAGATAAAAAAGTTCTCGTTACAGCAGCATACGATATTACGAAAATCTAAAAAGATTTTGTAATCCACAGCGGCGAAGAAGATGACAGACGATTGATGGATGAATATCCTGCTGGATGAATGATCACCGTTGCTTATAGCTATATTCGTCCCACACGAATAGCTTTCCGGAACCAGCAAGTCCGTCGGAGAACTTTGGAACACTCCTGCTCTTCTAACTCGGATCGTACACGGACTCCCGTGCAAAAGCAACGCTGGTGCAACACTTCTTTTCTCTCTCAAGACTTCTGTTTACTTGTGTTAAAAAATACTTGTAAACTTTCGTAACTCTCTGTATATGCCTGTATATCTGCCTGTGAGAGAGAGATGAGACCTTTTATAGGCCCGAGTAGGAACTGTCCGGTTAGCACAACATTCGAGACGTGGTAAAAACCACTCTAAACGTACAGTAACTGCCTAGATCATGCACAGGCACGATCAGAAGAAAGTTTTGCACCTCGCGCACCCCGTGCGCCTTGTACACCATGCGCTGAAGGCACACTGAACCACTTGTGCCACCTGCACGCCCTGTGCCACCGTGCGCCACCCGTGCAACTGGGCGCGCACCTGTGCGCGCAACTGGTTGTGCCACTGGGTGTGCACCTGGTCGCACAACCTGGGCCGCGCAACCTGGCAGCACACCTGGCCGCGCAACCTGGCAGCGCACCTGGCCGTGCAACCTGACCTGTACAACCTGGCCACACAACCTGGCAGCGTGCCTGGCTGTGCAAGTAACTCGTCCAACGAGCGCAACTTATGCACGCTATGCGCCTAGCGACGATGCTGACGTGCTAAGTGCAAAGTGCGCCAACAAAATGCGACATTACGCCTAATGAGCCCATGAGCCCGAGTCCGTGTCGGAGTCCGGTCCGAGTCGCTAAGCCCCTACGGGACTTAGCTCCAATGGAAATAAATTTCTCAAGAGCAAAAAGCATGAATGCTTTCAATTGTTGATTTAGCCTTTTTCCCATTAGAAAAATAATCCGATATGGCACACCTATGTGCACCTCCACACTACATGTGCATCTCTAAAAAGGCATAGCTAATATATAGAGATACAACTCTTTTAGCCTAGCCGATGTGGACTAAAGTTCCAAAGTAAAAAGGCCAAAAATCCAACAATCCACCACATATCACTATATATAGGTATAAGTGTTCCCCATAGTAACTGTCCATCATGCATTAGGAGAGATGTCACCGACGACTTGAATCTTCCCATATGGGTCAAATAACAGACTATAATACAAGAATGGACTAAACCTTGAATTATGCATCATAGCTGAAATTCTTTGCACTCACATAATATAGTTATATGTGCTTCTGGCTTGCACATTAATGGCTCTGTGCCAGCCTGGTTTCAGTGTATAATTTTGGGCATCTACTAGTTTATCCTCAAGAGACGGCCTGAGATCTCTGTCCATACACTATAGGTGAGTTTATTATTAAAGAGACATGACATGAAGCGCTTTGTGCTTCCCTTGCGGTGCTACGCCGCTATGACATGGCTTAAAGTCGAGGTCTTATCCCGTACTGGGAACCTCATCGTAATGTCATACTACTGTAGCATGAGGCAACCGCTTCTTTATAATATTAAACTACCCAGCATGAAGCCTTAGGCTCCCTTGTGGTGCTACGCCGCAACGACATGGCTTACAAGGCCGAGGCTTTATCCTAACCGGGTACCTCATCGTGGTGTCGTGCCACTGTAACATGAGGAACTCCTCCTCTTTGTAGTGCTGACTACACCCTTCTTTATTTTAATATACAGTATTAGGCTAACTGCCTATTTGCGGTGCTACGCCACTGTGACTTGGCTAGCAAGGCCGAGGCATTGCCCCATGCCTGGGAACCTCATGGTGGAGTCACCCCACAATAGCATCGAGTTTTACTCCTTGTAGTGCTGTTCTACCGTGCTTCCTGTAAAGCACACTAGGCATTCACTGTGCCTGAGAACTCATTAAGGCATTTAAGCCAACCTTCCCACAGGATCCGTTTTCTGCAGAAAACAACAGTAGACAACAGTGGTTGTAGGTCCTTAACCTCTCCATGCCCAATAGAACATGTACCCACCGTTCCTGATATTCTTTCGATTAGTGGTCCTCCCTTGAACCAAAAGCTAGATGCCTAGTAGATTTCTCTTTAAACTAATAGCATAAAACTTTATGGTAGGAATACAATAATACAATATCAGAATGCCTTCAAGCCCATTTTACAAGTTGTGTTGTCAACCAGCTGGCGCTTGAGGCCCTTGGTGAACGGATCCGCCAGGTTCTCTTGACTCCGAACATCAATCAATACAATAACACTTCTAGATAAGATCGTATACTGCCCTGTGCTTCAACCGTACAGTCCTCTTCTTTTCGTTGAAGTGGTCATTTGATGCCACTGCCGCAGTCGCCTGGTTGTCGCAGTATATCGGTATCGTCGATATTTGTTCCCCAACCACTGAAAGATCATACATGAGCTTTCGAAGCCATTATGCTTCCTTGACTGCGGTATCAAGTGCAAAGAACTCATATTCCATGGATGACCGCGAGAGCATAGTCTACTTCTTCCACTTCTACGATATAGCAGCTCCACCCATTGTGAAAATGAATCCACCTGTGGATCTTTCGCTCTCCACCTCTGAGCACCAGCTGGCATTACTGAAGCCTTCTACTACCGGGGGATCTTCGCTGTAGTACAGTGCATATGTCTGAGTCTTCTAGAGATATCTCATAACCCGTTTCACAGATTTCCAGTATTTAACACCTGGGTTGCTCGTAAAATGACTCAGCATTCCCACTACGAAAGCTATGTCAGGCCTTGTGGCAGTAGTAGCATACATCAAACTCCCGATTACGCTTGCATACTCCAGCTGCCTGACGCTTTCCCCTGAATTAGGCTTCAGCTTCAGATCACACCTGTACGACGTATCGATCCCTGGAAGATCCCGATACCCATAACGAGTGATCATTTTCTCAATATAATGAGACTGTGACAGCACTAGTCCAGTGTCTGTCCGGATGATCTTGATCCCTAAGATCACATCAGCTTTCCCCAAGTCCTTCGTACTAAACTTGTTCGAGATAAATTTCTTTGTCTCCGTGACACAACCCATATCCATACCTAGGATAAGCATGTCGTCCACGTACAGAGAAACGATCACACCTCTTCTATCAGTGAACTTCATGTAAAAATACTTGTCCGACTCGCTGACCATGTAGCCGTTTGACCTTATAATTTTGTCAAATTTCTCATGCCACATCTTGGGAGCCTGTTTAAGACCTTACAAAGATTTCACCAACTTGCAGACTTTGTCTTCAAGACCCTTGATTAAAATCCCTCTGGCTGTTGCATGTAAATCTTTTCGGCCAGCTCACCATTTAGGAAAGCCGTTTTCACATCCATCTGATGTATCACTATCTTATGTATTACGAGAGCAATCAAGATTCTGATGGTGGTCATCAGGGTACTGGAGCATACGTGTCAAAGTAGTCAATATCCTGCTTCTGAGAAAATCCCTTGGCTACCAACCTAGCCTTGAACTTGTCAATAGTTCCGTCTGCTTTCATTTTCTTTTTGAAGATCCATTTGCATCCGATGGGTTTTGCTCCTTCAGGAAGATCAATCAACACCCAAGTGTTATTTGAGGTGATGGAATCAATTTCATTGTCAATCGCCTCCTTCCAGAAAACTGCATCTCTGGTCTTCATCGCCTCATCATAGGTAAGCGGATCTGCTTCCACATGATATGTGACAAAGTCACTTCTGAAGTTCTTCGACCTTCTCATACGGTTAGCTGACGGCTCAGGTTGTTCTGGTTCAATCGTTGTTTCAACAACAACAACTTTTTGGACCACATCTTCATTGAAGACTTCAGTTTTCTGCGCACCCTCATTGTTCTCCGGTGTATTTGCAAGAACAATATTCTTGTGCCTTGTAAATTTGTCTTCAAAATATTCTGCATCACGCGATTTAATGATATGATTTGACTCGATATCGAGAAATCTCCGAACATCACTCTTCTCGGCATACCCCAAGAAGATCGTCTTAGTAGTCCTTGTCCCAAGCTTCTGAATCTTCAAATCTGGAAGCTTGACATATGCCAGACACCTCCACACTCGAATGACATTCAGGTTAGGTCTAACCTTGAACCAGAGTTCATGAGGAGTAACGTCTGAAGTTGCATGAGGCGCTCTATTTAAAATAAAAGTGGTCGTCAATGCAGCTTCTCTCCACTAGCACTTAGGAAGACCCGCAGTCAACAACTTTGAGTTAATTATTTTTGTTAACATTCTGTTCTTCATCTCTGCTACTCCGTTTGATTGAGGAGAGTACGGAGCCGTAGTCTCACTGACAATTCCATGTTCTTTGCAGAACGATACGAATTCATGATACCTGTACTCCCTCCTCGATTACTTCTTATTCTTTTGAGTTGTTGTCCAGTCTTCCGCTCAGCTACGGCTCTAAACTCCTTGACTTCTCGAATGCTTCGTCTTTAGCCTTCAGCAAGTAGATGAACGCATACTTTAAGAAGTCATCGATAAAAGTTATGAAAGACTTCATCCCGGCCTTTGTAAAGAATTATTTGAAGTCACAGATATCAGAGTGTACTAACTCCAAAAGATCTGTACTTCGATTAACCCGAGAAAAGGGTTTTCTTGTGATCTTTATTTGAGCACAAACTTCACATTTCTCTACCTTACCCCCACACTTGGAGATAAGCCCTAGACTAGACATTCTGTTTATTCATTTACAATGAACATTTCCTAGTCCATTATGCCACAAATCAAAAGTATAACCAGAAGGAGTGATTGCATTAATTATATTGGACTGATTTACAAGCTAAATTTTAAACATTCCTTCGGTTTAAAAAGCTTTCCCGAAATATATTCCCTTAAGAGACATCACCATCTGGCCAGCATTGATGTCCATCCTGAGGCCTGTGTTAGGCCTCCTGAGATCAGGTTCTTGGCGATAGCAAGTACGTACTTCACGTCTTGAAGCATCAGAGACTTGCTAGAAGTCAACTTCAATACCACCGTCCCAATCCCGAGCACTACAGCTTGTGCCTGGTTCGCCACCATAACCACTTCAGAAGTAGGTGTAGGTGGTGAACCACTTCTTGCTGGAGCAAAACATGGCAGGTGGCTCCAGTGTCTACCCACCAGTCAGAGTCAGTCCCTATCGCATGAACCTGCGCAATCATAGTAATAACGTCAGTGATCATAGATACCTTGCTAGGCTCTCTTTGCTCTGATTGCCTGGTATTTGCTTTGCATTCATTCTTGAAGTGGCCCTTCTTGCCACACTTGAAACAAGCCAAATGTGACTTTGGCTTCTTTTGCTTGAAAGAATTTCCTTTGACTTTCAGATTGTTAGGGTCCTTCTTCTTGCTGTGGGAAGCCGCCTGCTTTCCTCTTGGTTTCTTAGTATGAACCATATTGGCGTTAGCCAATTTCTTGGACAGTGCGTCCACTTTCAGTTGAGCCCGCATCTGGTCCTCAACATAAATTTTCTGTAAGAGATCTTCAAGGCTGATCTCAAGCTTCTTCCTATGCATGTTTGCATAGAACTTGCACCACCCAGCGGGGAGCTTCGAGACAATCCACAATCCCTCCAACAACAAACTTATTGGGGAGGGGCATTGCCTCATCTTCCAGCTTCTGTTGCAGCTTCAGGAATTCCTTCACCTGCGGCAGCATGGACTTCTCATCCTCAAAGTGCTATTTATGATATTTTTCAACCACAAATATCTTGCTCCTATTTTTGTCTTCTTCGTACCGTTTCTCCAGAGACTCCCATATGTATCTGGCAATAGTCTTCTTACTGTAGGATTCTGCTAGGAAATCCTCCATAGCATTCAGGATAAGCAGCCTGCAAATGCTATTCTCCCTTCTCCACTTGGCCTGAAGTTTAGTAGCCGCAGTGATTGCGGCAGCAGGCCCATTATCTAGAACAGTAGGTTCCTCTTCAAGAAGCACGTGCTCAACGTCTCTGAGTTGAAGAGTGAGATAAACCTTTCTCTTCCAGACTTGATAATGCTCTCCATCAAACTTTTCTAACTTACAAAAGTCAGTATTGAGGAGTGAAGCATTAAAGTTTTCTATCGTCGCAATATAGCTTTGAGATTGTTAGTACCGGGGCACATTTTTTCGATAAAAAACTGAGAAGATGAAACAATTGTAAAAAAAATATTCCAACGCAACACTTCCAGGAAGGTTGCGTGTCACGTCCCAGAACCAGAATACTGGAGAGCGGGGGAATGACTCAGCCAGCTACGTATTACGGGTAGATAAATACCGTATAATACGATCAATGCTGTCTAAAAGACAAGGGGGTACATACTACATGAAAGTCTCGCTATGGTCACTTCACATCTATTGTCTCAATCATTCAAACAAGAAGCAATAACAGAGAACATTTAAGAATAAGCAATAAGGCGTCCCAAACGCTTAGTCAAGATGTTCTTGAGATCTGGCTTTGCAAAACATAGCCAGATGATATAGCAACATATACACAATTGTTATCAGCTGCAGTCTGACTTAATTACAATTATGTAAAAGTAAGTACAAGACAATTCGACTAACATGTCGGTGCCAAGCGGCAAAATGTAAAGTAATTAACAAAACGAGCGGAGAAGTAAGGAACCCACTCGAGTCCTCCTGCGATCATTCCTCTAGTATTGACCATCTTGGAGGTAGAGGTAAGCTGAGTCCTCGGGAACCGGCTCTAAATCTGGCCATGCAAAACCAGAGAGGTTAGACCTCTAATAGCAAGTACCGCAAGGAAGCACGATATGAGACATTAAACCAGTAAATAAGAGAATATAATAATAGATCTCTGCTTGCTACTGGGATTCACATAACATCACGACACTTCGAACCAACCTCCCAACCAAACAAGGACAGAAGTTGGCCCGTCATGTCCTGATGCTCTGATCATCTCAGTTAGGTAACAGAGTAGGTACAGTACACAAACAAATCAACTTAAACGGCCATCCAACTCCTACGTCTTACTACTGTGAGCTCCAAGTTATCCTGGAATTATGCAATAAAGATTTCTCAGTTCTTACTATGGACAAGCAAGGCTAGTCGATCCAATCAATCAATTACGCCAATCATGAATTAGACGAGTCCCAGCGGGACGCCCGTCATCAATATACAATAAATAGTATTACCAGATACCGCTCCATGCCCGTGTGGCAGGTTTGCAGTATCTGTGGGGACCAGCCGGCCTGTCGGGCACTACTAGTCCCAAGAGGGCTGCCATGTAAGAACTCGGGAATCCATTCTCTCCATGCAATCATTATTTTTATTTAACTTAATAGTCTCTACGTTGAGTGAAATCCCATGCCGTGGATCATGGTCATTCGGAATGAGTACTTTAGTACGGGGTACGATATGCACAACTCTACAACGATGCCCGTGCGGTTAGGTTGTAGGTCTTATATAGCGTAATGCAACTATCCAAACTAACCACGGAACAATCATGCCTTGACCATAAAATACACTTGCTTCTTTTATAGTAAAATAAATAAATAAATAAATTGAAGCCTGCATGTGTGCCTGTATGTCAATATTCAGGATCGGCCAATCGATTATAGTAGTTCATACTTAATATGAACGTGTCTCATTCATTCATTTCAATAAGACGACTAGCCAGTCTCTTAGTTCCATCTAGGAACGCATGATCAATAATTAATCAAGATAACAATCAATGTTAATTAATGCCAAATTCGGAAAATAACCATTGGGAAATAAATAATGTTTGGGAAATAAAGAATCTCATGCGCTGTGGGAAATGATTGGGGAATAAATAAATCTCATGCACTGTAGGGAATGTTTGGAAAATAAAGAATCTCATGCGCTGTGGGAAAGGTTGGGAAATAAATAATATCATGCGCTTGAGGAAAATGATTGGGAAATAAATAAACTCATGCGCTGTGGGAATGCGGCTGTGAGAAATAAATATCATGCGCTGTGGAATAAGATTGAAAAATAAATAATCCATGCGCCTGAGGAATGAGATTGGAAAATAAATAATCTCATGCGCCTGAGGAATGAGATTGGGAAATAAATAATCTCATGCGCCTGAGGAATGCGGCTGTGGGAAATAAATATCATGCGCTGTGGAATAAGATTGAGAAATAAATAATCCATGCGCCTGAGAAATAAGATTGGAAAATAAATATCATGCGCTGTGGAATAAGATTGGGAAATAAATAATCCATGCGCCTGAGGAATGAGATTGGGAAATAAATAATCTCATGCGCCTGAGGAATGAGATTGGAAAATAAATATCATGCGCTGTGGGAAATAAATATCATGCGCTGTGGGAAAGGTTGGAAAATAAATAACCATGCGCTGTGGAATAAGATTGGAAAATAAATAATCCATGCGCCTGAGGAATGAGATTGGGAAATAAATAATCTCATGCGCCTGAGGAATGAGATTGGGAAATAAATAATCTCATGCGCCTGAGGAATGAGATTGGAAAATAAATAATCTCATGCGCCTGAGGAATGAAGAGCTGTGGGAATAAAGATTTCCATGCGCTGGGACTGTCCTTCTTCTCCGAATTTTCTGAGAACAGAACCATGGGAACCATGGAAGCCATTGCTTCCAAGCTTCATAAATCCTTCATCCCAAGTCCAAATATGGACTTCCATAGGTCAAAATTGGGTAGAACGAAATTCTCTACAACATGGAACCATCAAAACTTGAAGATAACAAAGTTTACTAGATCAAAACCTAAGAAATCCGAAAATGTAACAAATTTAGATCTACAACAAATAAGCCATGGAAATTGAAAATGCTAAGTACTAAAGAGACTTAAAATCAAATAGGGAAGATGATGGAACAATAAAAATAGGGATCCATCAAGAAGCAAGTTGGCACTTGCCTATCTCTTCTAGGTTGGTGGGAGAGTTATGAGGAAGAAGAAGAGTAATGGTGAAGTAATGAAGAGAGAGAAAGGAGATGGGCTTTAAATGGAAGGGGTGGTGGTAGGTGGGGGTTTATTTCGGTTCATGATGAACTAACATAATTAAACCAATCTGAGCCGAACCCATAGCAAAGCTAAAGCAGAGTATAAAAGCAGAAAGTAAAGTGCAGAAATAAAATTGCAGAAAATTAATTAACATAAAATTAAAAGATTTTAAATAAAGAGCAATACATGATAAATATAAAATATTTACATTTAAACAGTACATGCATTCTAAAAATACGTATTCTGGGAATGGGAAGTGACATCTCTACCCTCCTTAGAAAAATTCCGTCCTCGGAATTTCAAATCCACGCAGGATAAAAACATCAGAGCTGAACTACTCTAGGTATAAGCAATTTAAGTAAGCAATCATTCTACAATGTCAATAGTATGTAACATATCTATGTTGAACATTCTACGATACCAAGCAATTCTACTCGTAAGGTGGCAAGCATGAGGAGTTAAGACAATCAAGGTATACAGAAAGAGATATACCTTGTGAGTCAAACAGGTGCGGATACCGTGATCGGATATCATCCTCACGTTCCCACGTTGACTCCCCTAAAGAGTGATGACCCCAAGCAACCCGGACAAGGCTAATTGTTCGGTTCTTGAGTATCTTCTCTCTTCGGTCCAAAATACACACAGGCTGTTCCTCGTAAGACAGGTTGGTACCAACAACCAGCTCAGAATGATCAAGGATATGGCTTGGGTCCGATACATACCTTCGCAACTGAGATACATGAAATACGTCATGCACCTCTCGTAACGAAGGTGGAAGGGATAAACGATAAGCAACATTGCCTATCCTCTCAAGAATAACAAATGGGCCCACGTACCGCGGACTCAACTTCCCGCGAACGCCAAACCTAATGACCCCACGGGTAGGTGAGATCCTCAAGAACACGTGGTCCCCAACGGAAAACTCTAGCGGCCTACGATGCTGGTCCGCCCAATGACGATGCCGATCCTGTGCAACTCGAAGTCGCTCTCTAATTCCTTTGACCAATTCAACTGTCTGAACAATCATTTTCGGGCCTAACATCTTTCTCTCCCCGATATCATCCCATGCTAGTGGCGACCTACACTTCTTACCATATAGTGCTTCAAACGGCGCCATCTGGATACTGGCTTGATAACTGTTGTTGTATGAGAACTCGACCAAGTGTAGGTGGCTCTCCCAAGATCCTCCAAAATCTAGGGTGCAAGCTCGCAACATGTCTTCTAAAGTCTTAATTGTTCTTTCTGATTGCCCGTCCGTCTGTGGATGGTAAGCCGTACTAAATCTTAACTTGGTACCCAAGCTATGATGTAAGCTCTTCCAAAAATGTGATGTAAAACGGGTATCTCTGTCTGACACAATACTGACTGGGACCCCATGCTGCCTGACTATCTGCTGCATATACAATTCTGCCAACTTCTCCGTAGATTGCCCTACTCTAAAAGGAAGAAAGTGCACCACCTTTGTAAGCCGATCTACTATCACCCAAATAGCATTTTTACCACTTGGTGATCTTGATAAACCGGTCACAAAGTCCATTGTAATATGTTCCCACTTCCATTCCGGGATAGGAAGCGGTTGCAATAACCCAGCTGGCCTCTGCTGTTCTGCCTTCACTTGCTGACATACCAAGCAACGGAAAACAAATCTAGCTATGTCCCTCTTCATCCCATTCCACCAGAAGTGCTGCTTGATATCTTGGTACATCTTGGTCCCTCCAGGGTGAATATAATACTGAGAGCTGTGAGCTTCTGCCATAACCTCCTGTCTGATATCTCCACTTGGCACACATAGACGTGACCCAAACCTAAGTGTACCATCTTCATGAATTCTCACCTCCTTCCTGAGTCCTGACTCACATTCTGTCCTAAGCTTCTGAATCCTTGGGTCTTGTGCCTGAGCTGCCTTGATCCTATCTACCAAGTTGGATTGAACTTGTAGACTCGTCAGAACTCCTACATCACTAGGAAGTACAACCTCGATGCCCATTTCCTGAAGGTCTTCTAAGATATGCCTCTGTGTTGTTAACATAAATGTGCCGCCTCTCCTGCTGAGAGCGTCTGCTACCGCATTAGCCTTGCCTGGATGATACTGAAGCTCTACGTCATAGTCCTTGATCAACTCCAACCATCTCCTCTGCCTCATGTTTAGTTCCTTCTGAGTAAAGATGTACTTCAGACTTTTATGGTCCGTGTACATATCCACTCGATCACCATATAAGTAATGCCTCCATAGCTTCAAAGTAAATACTACTGCCGCCAACTCCAAATCATGAGTTGGATAATTCTTCTCGTGGTCCCGAAGTTGCCTAGATGCATATGCTATCACCTTCCCATGCTGCATGAGGACACATCCAAGTTCTTTACCTGATGCATCACAATAAACGATAAAACCTCCGGGTCCAACTGGCAATATAAGAATAGGCGCTGATATCAACTTCTGCTTCAGATTCTCAAATGATGTCTGGCATTCTGCCGACCAGACGAATGGTACATCCTTCCGTGTCAAGCGGGTCATGGGTGCTGAAAGCCTTGCAAAGTCTGACACGAACCTTCTGTAATAACCCGCTAATCCCAAGAAACTCCGTACATCAGCTACGGTCTTGGGTACTGGTCAACTCTCTACTGCTTCTACCTTCTTGGGATCTACTGCTACTCCAGCTCCTGATATGATATGACCCAAAAATGAAATATGATTCGTCCAGAACTTACACTTGCTGAGCTTGGCATACAACTGGTTCTTTCTCAGAACCTGTAACACTTTCCTGAGGTGGTCTTCATGCTCCTCTTCACTAGCAGAGTATACGAGAATGTCGTCAAGAAACACAACGATAAACTGATCTAAGTATGGCATAAAGATGCGGTTCATCAAATCCATAAATATTGCTGGAGCATTGGTCAAACCAAACGGCATTACTAAGAATTCATAATGCCTATACTTCGACCTGAATGCTGTCTTGGGAATGTCCTCCTTCCGAACCCTCACTTGATGATACCCTGAACGAAGATCTATCTTGGAGAAAACTCTAGCTTTGCTCAACTGATCAAACAAGTCGTCGATCCTGGGTAGTGGGTACTTGTTCTTTACTGTCGCTGCGTTAAGCTTCCTGTAATCAACGCATAATCTGGACGACCCATCCTTCTTTCCTACAAGTACCACTGGTGCTGCCCATGGTGATATGCTAGCTTGGATGAACTTCTTCTTCTTCAGTTCCTCTATGTGTTGATATACCTTAGCCTGCTCCGAGTCCGCTATTCTGTAAACTCGATCTGATATCGGTTTAGTTCCAGGTGCCAATTCTATGCTGAACTCAATATCTCTAACTGGTGGCAGACCTGGAAGTTCTTCAGGAAATACGTCTAGAAACTCTTCAACTACCTTCGGAACTTGAACTTCTTCCATTGTCGTTATTACTCCCTGCTCTTGTTGAGTTGCCTCTGATCTGACTAAGGTGAATCTCTTTATGCCTGGGATATCAAAAGATACACTCCCTCTATGACAATCTATCGTCGCATGACTGTCTTTCAGCCAGTCCATGCCTAAGATAACGTCAAAATTTCCAACAGAAAATTCTATCAACCGGGCGGGTAAGGAATGCCCGCAAACTACAACGCTACATGCTAGAATAACTCTACTAACTCCTACGAGCCCATTACCAGTGAGTATATTTAACCTCCCTGGCAATGCCTCGAATTCTATTCCTAGCCGTGTTGTAAATTGTACAGATATAAATGAGTGCGATGCTCCCGAATCAAATAATGCTACTGCGGGATAAGAGGCGACGAGAATGTTACCTGCCACAACATCTCCCGATGCCAATGCCTCTTCCAAGGACAGAGTGAATGCCTGCCCTCGACCTCTTTGCTGGTTCCCATGCTGCGGCCTAGCCTGGTGCTGCCGCTGGCCCCTGCCCTGGTGATGCTGGGGTGGTCTATGCTGGTGTTGCTGCATCAGCGGTCCCTGCTGCCGAAACATCTGAGCCTGTGGCATTAACGGACGCTGGGCCAATGGTCTTACTGCCACTGCGGGTCCTCGATACTGCCCTGCCACTGGTGTTGGCAGAGCAGAAAACTGTTGTACTGGTCCTCCTGACCTCGAATTCATAGGACATGTGGTAACCCGATGATCTGGATTTCCACATATCAAACACAGTCTGTTCAATGTCCGACACACATCTCTAGTGTGCCCTATCTTCCCGCAATAAGTGCAGCCCACTGGGGGTTGCTGGTTCTTCCTCTGTTGCTGTTGCTGCTGCCTGGGTGGTGGTGCTGGCCCTCGCATTGCCACATCGTGAATGCGAATGCCAAGGGATGGTGATGTTGTTCGGGGCGCTGCTCCCCCTCCTCCTTCACTCTGACTGTGAGATCTCTTCTGACCTCCAGTCCTGGCCGTAATCCTCTGAACGGTTATCTCATGCCTTCGAGTTGCCGTCAATACTTGATCAAAAGTCTGGTAATTGTGCCCCTCTATCAATTGCAAGAGCTCAAGGTGAAACCCTTGCTGGAACCTCATAGCTCTCTGGCTCTCTGTTGCTACCATCTCTGGGGCGAACCTACTCAATCTGCAGAACTCTGTTGCATAAGCATCTACAGTCTTGCCAGCCTGTCTGAGGTTGATAAACTTCTGTTGTAGCTCAAACTGCGCCACAACTCCATAGTACTTCGTCTTGAATCTTGCAGTAAAATTGTCCCAAGCAACAGGACGTCTGATGCCTACTTCCTCTGATTCCCACCAATCACGTGCAAGATCCTGAAGTAACAATTTCACCTGATCTACACGTTCTTCTGCCGGCACCTTAGCGGCTGTCAGAATAGCCTAAATGTCCTTAAGCTATGCATCTGCTGAAATGGCATCTTCCGTGCCCTCGAAACGGCGGGGATTGTACTTGCAAAACCTGGCGGACGCTCCTGAATCTGTCCTTGCCCCTCTTTCTAAAGCTGTCTGCAATCCTTGGTTGAGGAGCACATTCTGCTCTTGTAACTGAGCGTGCATGCGCTGCTGGGCTAACATCTGATGTTGCTGAGTAGCCATCATTCCTTTTATGATCTCCAGAAGGGCTGGTGTGTCTACTCCCACAGGGGTAGGTGGAACTGTTGGTGGTGGTGGAACATCCGGATACTGCGATCCAGCTGCTGCTTCCACTATCACTTCTTCTTGAATAGCCTCTTGAGTTAGTACCGGCCCTTGTTGCTGACCAACATGGTCAGGTTGTCTGTGTTGCTCTTGTTGTTGTTGTCCAGTCCTGGCAGATGCGGACGAAGTGCCCCTAAGAAAAGGGACAAAAGAACAATCAAACGATCGGACAGGAAAGATCAATGAAGTCAAAGGATACCAGAATGTCAAGCTAGAGTCGAGAGTAACGGATCATGAGATCAAGAGGGAACATGTGTGATTGAGACATCCTATAAATTAAAATACCCCACAAGTCTGAAATCAGACCTGCATGGGCCACCACTAAAACCTTGTCACGCCCCAGAACCAGAATACTGGAGAGCGGGGGAATGACTCAGCCAGCTACGTATTACGGGTAGATGAATACCGTATAATACGATCAATGCTGTCTAAAAGACAACGGGGTGCATACTACATGAAAGTCTCGCTATGGTCACTTCACATCTATTGTCTCAATCATTCAAACAAGAAGCAATAACAGAGAACATTTAAGAATAAGCAATAAGGCGTCCCAAACGCTTAGTCAAGATGTTCTTGAGATCTGGCTTTACAAAACATAGCCAGATGATATAGCAACATATACACAATTGTTATCAGCTGCAGTCTGACTTAATTACAATTATGTAAAAGTAAGTACAAGATAATTCGACTAATATGTCGGTGCCAAGCGACAAAATATAAAGTAATTAACAAAACGAGCGGGGAAGTAAGGAACCCACTCGAGTCCTCCTGCGATCATTCCTCTAGTATTGACCATCTTGGAGGTAGAGGTAAGCTGAGTCCTCGGGAACCGGCTCTAAATCTGGCCATGCAAAACCAGAGTGGTTAGACCTCTAATAGCAAGTACCGCAAGGAAGCACGATATGAGATAATAAACCAGTAAATAAGAGAATATAATAATAGATCTCTGCTTGCTACTGGGATTCACATAACATCACGACACTTCGAACCAACCTCCCAACCAAACAAGGACAGAAGTTGGCCCGTCATATCCTGATGCTCTGATCATCTCAGTTAGGTAACAGAGTAGGTACAGTACACAAACAAATCAACTTAAACGGCCATCCAACTCCTACGGCTTACTACTGTGAGCTCCAAGTTATCCTGGAATTATGCAATAAAGATTTCTCAGTTCTTACTATGGACAAGCAAGGCTAGTCGATCCAATCAATCAATTGCGCCAATCATGAATTAGACGAGTCCCAGCGGGACGCCCGTCATCAATATACAATATACAATAAATAGTATTACCAGATACCGCTCCATGCCCGTGTGGCAGGTTTGTAGTATCTGTGGGGACCAGCCGGCCTGTCGGGCACTACTAGTCCCAAGAGGGCTGCCATGTAAGAACTCGAGAATCCATTCTCTCCATACAATCATTATTTTTATTTAACTTAATAGTCTCTACTTTGAGTGAAATTCCATGCCGTGGATCATGGTTATTCGGAATGAGTACTTTAGTACGGGGTACGATATGCACAACTCTATAACGATGCCCGTGCGGTTAGGTTGTAGGTCTGACGTGGCAACAACTTTATGGAATGCTTTATAACCACATGATAGAAATAAATGTGTGGTTGAGATTGTTTGGTGCAACAATTGATGCAATAAGTTTGGTGCAATATCCCTTCCCTATATATATATATATATATATATATATATATATATGATATACATATATATATATATGATATATGTGTGGGATGTACATATATGTATCCTATATATATGAGTGTACTATATTATATTAGATACATTATTAGGATGTGTGTTAATATATTATATTAATATGTGTATATATAAATGTATGTGTGGTATACATATAGGTAGCCTATATGTTAATGAGGGTATTATATTTAGATATATATATTGTCATGTGTGTATGTGATTTATGGGTTTTTAGGCATGATATTGCCTAATAGCCTAGACTAGGGCTCTTAGCCTATGGGTGTGGCTTGAATGCCAGTATAGAGTCTAGATTGGACTTGTATAGCCTTGTTAGACCTCGATTAGACTAGTTAGACTAGTATAGACTTGTTTAACTTGGTTGACCTAGTTTGACTTCTAGGGTTGGCCAGAGTTGACCAAGAGTTGACTTTGGTCAAGATTGACCTAGATTCATGTAAAATGCATTGACTTGCATCTTATTATCATTTTAGACTCATAGTGACTTGTGTTGTTCTATAGGAGACAGACACCACTCCTCGGACAGTAGATATTCTTCAGATACTCAGGATACAGGCGAGTACATTCTCTGATCATTTCATATCCTGCATTAGGAGTATTTTCCTGCTTTAGATTACTTTATATGATGCTGACACGTCGGAAACACGAATTAGTACTATGTGGATCTTGTTGTGCGATATTATCCCCTTAACGGATACATCGGGTATTTCGTATTCGTGTACTTTATCATGAGCATCGTGTACTCCTTGTGGTCGTGCTTTTTGTGTACAAATCGTGTGAAATCGTGTATACTCATGTGCTTACATGATCTTCGTGTGCGACTATACTTCATGTGCAATAACATATCTTGGCTAGATCCTTGTGTACTGATTGGAGTGGGGGAGTAGAAGTGGTTATGTAATCAATCCAGTAGATTACTCGTGTATAACGTCTGTAGATTACTCGTGTACAACATCGTACCGTTTACATAACCGTCTTGTGCTCTGAATCACTAGTCACTGATAGTTCTCTATATATGGTATCTATTTATTTACAGTCTTCCTTTTTATCATGTTATTTCCTTCAATTTCTTGTATCTTACTCTCTAGCATGATTATATATCCTGACCTGCTAGGATTTATTGAGATGTACTGTGCTCGCTCCTGTCCTGACTGGACCTGTTGAAATATTACAGAGGACGAGGCTGAGGCGTACTGCCCTACCTACTACGGTGCTACACTAGATGAGTGCTGTGACTTGGACCAGTAGCAGAATCCACTTGCAGTTGACGATACTCCTTTAGATTAGGATGTCTTTACTTTTCATGGATTACTGTATATAGATTCTGAGATATTTTAGGATATGTACTTATTTAGATACTTAGAATTCTGGATTGTATCTCTGTGTTTTCATTCTGGATATTTATCTATCTATCTTTATTCTGCTCTACCTTAGTTGTGATTGAGACTGTATTTGCTATGTCACATCCATTCGGAGAGTATATACTGTACAGGTACCTTTATATTGTTAGATATTGACCTAGGATAGCGTTCTACCTCCGATATTGCGGCGTAGGCTGAAGGTACCTACGTCTCGTGCCCTTACTCTAGGGTGCGGGTTGTGACACATTTTTAGTGGTGGCCTATGCAGGTCTAGTTTAGAAGTGTAGTGGTATTCAAACTAGAATATTGCTGCAGCCTGCAGTAGGAATTAGTATATTTTTTTGAGGTACTCAATCACACTAGGAAAACTCCGTATCAGATTCCGTATATCTATTTTGCTGCTTATTGTCTTCCTTAGAAATTTAAACTGTCCTCCTTTGATATTTTGACTCATTCTCAGTAATTGTTTCTTGTTTGAACTGTGTCTCCAGGATGGTTGAGACGAGATCACATCGCCCTGGACTGGGAGACGCTGGAGAGGGGTCTAGCACCTCTCGACCTCAGCAGCAGCCAGCTCCCGGTGCCACGGGGCCAGTGCAGCCCTCAGGAGTCGGTGTTTTTGTAGCTTTTGGAGGAGCACCTCCACTAGTCAGGAGGTCGAGCATTGTGATTCCTGAGATCCTTCCACCGCAATAGTCTCCGCCCGCAGGGATGGTAGATGCTGCACATCTCTTCTCCTTCGTGGAGAGGATTCTGGAGTCCCACCAGCAGCAGCAGCAGAGACAGACTGTCGATTTTCGTCAGGGGATCGACGAGGCACACCAGCTGGTTTGCACTACAGTTGAGATGGTTACTGCTCACGGGGCCCAGCAGCAGCCCCGTCGGAGGGAGAAGGACATACAGGACTTTCAGAAGATGCATTTCAGAGAGTTTTTCGGCACAGAGGGCATCCATTATGCAGACGACTGGATAGAGCATATTGAGGAGATATTCTGACTGGCGGAGATACCAGATCGACTCCAGATTGAGGCGGCGGGCAGCCAGATGCATGACTTAGCCCGTGCGTGGTATCAGACAGATCCCAAGGTAGGAGTTGAGGGCCAGACTTGGGCCCAGTTCAAGGGGAGCAGTTCTTTCCTGATGTGGCCTTGGAAGGTATCGAGGCACAATTTGATGGTCTGGTTCAGGGGAACCAGACGGTAGCTGAGTATGCTGGGGAGTTTTGTAGATTGGCCATATTTATAGATGACTTGACCGAGAAGACGAAGGCGAGAAAGTTTTGCCGAGGCTTGATTAGAGAGATTCGGTCGCTGACTAAGAGCGATCAGAACGCCACCTTTGTAGAGATATTTTCTGGGGCTTTGGCGGCGGAAGACGACCTAGGGTTGAGACAGAAGAGGGGTCGTGACTTCCAGGGTGGCATTAACAGTCAGGGCCAGGCCAAGAGGCCTCACTTCCAGCATCAACAGCCACAGAGGCCAGTTCAGCAGTATCAGCATCAGGGCCGGACACCTTTTCAGCAGGTGCAGCATCAGCAGCAGAGAGGGAAGCAGGCACCCAGGCAGCAGGCTATCAATTGTACTTTCTGTAAGAAGCCTGGGCACAAGTAGAAGGAGTGCAGGAAGAGACTTGGCACATGCTTGATGTGTGGTTCGGTGAACTATCAGATGCGGGACTGTCCAGTTGCGACGATGCGTCCAGTACCAGGAGGAGCTGGGACAGCCAAGGCTCCAGTAGGTCAGCTGAAGGGGCCATTGCAGACCCAGCAGCAGAGGTTCTACTAGCACCAGCAGTAGACATGAGGTGGACAGCAGGGGCGAGCTTTCGCCATGGCGGCTGAGGATACAGAGGCCGTAGGGGCGTTGATAGCAGGTTCGGTTCTTCTCGACTCCCTTTCAGCTTTTGCACTCTTTGATTTCGAAGCTTTCCACAGCTTTGTGTCAGTATCTTATGTTATTAGACACAGTCTGGTTTCTGAACCATTGCCTAGGACCTGCAAGATCATGACCGGGGGTGGGGTCATCCTCGTGAGTGATGTTTGCAGAGGGCGGAGCATTATGTTAGGAGGCCGAGAGTTGGGAGTGAGTTTGCTCGTCATGCCATTACCGAATTACGATATTGTATTAGGTATGGACTGGCTGAGTAGACACCACGCTCGTATTGATTGCCGAGGGGGTAGAGTTTTGTTTAGGGTGCCAGGAGGGCCAGAGTTTGAGTACACCCGGCGGCAGGCAGAGCAGGACAGTGGCATCTTCTGTAGAGATTCAGTTGAGGAGCAGGTGGCTTCGCATCCCTTGATCGTAGAGTTTATGGACGTATTTCCATAGGAGTTGCCAGGGCTTTCACCAGACAGGGATGTAGAGTTCTCGATGGACTTGGTTCCCGGCACGGAACCGATTTCTCAGCATGTCTATCGAGTGAACAACAGTGAATTGGTGGAGCTGAAGAAGCAGGTAGATGAGCTGCAGGACAAGGGCTTCATTCGATCGAGTTCTTCACCTTGGGGTGCACCGGTACTCTTCGTACCCAAGATGGATGGGTCGGTGCGGATGTGTATCGACTACAGGGCACTTAACAACCTGACGATCAAGAACAGATACCCATTGCCGCAGATCGATGATCTCTTTGATCAGTTGAGCGGAGCTCGAGTGTTCTCCAAGATTGATTTGAGGTCAGGTTATCACCAGGTGAAGGTGAAGGGGAAGGATATTCCTAAGACCGCTTTCAGGATGCGGTACAGCAGTTTAAGTTTTTGGTTATGCCGTTTGGGATGACCAATGCACCAGCAGTATTTATGAACCTAATGAACAAGGTTTTCCACCAGTACTTGGACAAGTTCGTGGTGGTATTCATTGATGATATCCTGGTGTATTCCAAGACAGAGGAGGAGCACGAGGAGCACTTGAGAGTGGTTCTGGAGACGCTCAGGAGGGAGAGATTGGGCCCGAAGAAGATCACAGCAGTTGAGGCTTGGGCAGCGCCGACTTCAGTGGCAGAGATCAGGAGTTTCCTGTGGCTGGCAGGATATTATAGGAGATTTGTACAGGATTTCTCCCAGGTTGTAGAGCCGTTGACTCGGTTGACCTGGAAGGATGCTGAGTATGTTTTGTCAGAGGAGTATCAGGCAGCTTTTGATGAGTTGAAGAAGCGGCTTATGACAGCTCAGATTCTGACATTGCCTTCAGGTTCAGGTGGATTCACTATTTATAGTGATGCTTCAAGGAAGGGGCTGGGCTGTGTCTTGCAGCAGCATGGAAAGGTGATTGCCTATGATTCCAGGTAGTTACGTCCCCATGAGAAGAACTACCCTACCCAGGACTTGGAGCCGGCAGCAGTAATATTTGCTCTGAAGTTGTAGAAACACTATCTATATGGAGAGAGGGTAGAGATTTTCACAGATCACAAGAGCTTGTAGTATGTGTTTACATAGAAAGAGCTCAACATGAGGCAGCGTAGGTGGCTAGAATTGATGAAATACTTTGACATCCTACTTCAGTATCACCCAGGAAAGGCCAACGTGGTTGCCAATGCCTTGAGTAGGTATCCGACAGCCATGTGTTTGACCATGGATCGACACTTGCTTGCAGACTTGGAGAGTCTTGGGATTGAGGTGATCGTGCCCGGAGTGCAGATGCAGTTATGGGGCCTTCAGATACAGTCGGACTTGATGGAGAGTATCAAGGCGACGCAGTTCGAGGATGTGGCTCTGCGGTGTATCCGAGAGCAGGTTCGTACAGGGTGGTGGATGGCAATTTTTTACTTATAGAGGATGGTGCCCTGAGGGACGGTTCCAGGTTATGTGTACCTAGTGGGGAGCTCAGAGAGCCGATCATGCAGGAGGCTCACAGATCGCAGTACTCTATACATCAAGGTGCCAACAAGATGTACAGGGATCTGCGAGAGCACGTCTGGTGGTACGAGATGAAGCGGAAGGTCGCCCACTTCGTAGCTAGATGCTTGGTCTGTCAGCAGGTAAAGGCAGAGAGGCAGAGGCCCGAAGGATTATTGCAGCCGTTGTCCATTCCAGAGTGGAAATGAGAGCATGTCACCATGGAATTTGTATCCGGGTTACCGCGTACACTAGGAGAAAAAGACGCAATTTGGGTCATCGTTGACAGGTTGACCAAATCGGCCCACTTTTTGCCATTCAAGGTAGGTATGCCTACAGAGAGGCTTGCGGAGTTGTACATGCGGCAGATAGTCAGAATTCACGGAGTTCCCGTCAGCATTGTCTCAGATCGGGATAGTCGCTTTACTTCCCATTTCTGGAGGAGTCTGCAGACTAGTTTGGGCACTCAGCTCAAGTTTAGTACTGCATACCACCCCCAAATGGACGGACAGTCAGAGAGGACTATTCAGACACTTGAGGATATGCTGCGGACGTGCGTACTGGATTTTAGAGGTTCCTGGGAGGATCATCTATATTTGGTGGAGTTCGCTTACAAAAACCGTTATCAGGCCAACATTGAGATGTCACCTTTTGAGGCTATGTACGGGCGTAGGTGCCGTACACCCTTATCTTGGGATGATGTTGGAGAGCGAGCTTTACTGGGGCCAGAGATGGTTGTTGATGCAGCCGAGAAGGTGAAGCTCATCAGGGACAGATTTCGCGTGGTGCAGGACAGACATCAGTACTGGGCCGACAGCCACCGGAGGCCGTTGGAGTTTGAGGTACAGATTTAGAGATAGGATTAGAAGTAGGTTGTACTTTGTTGTTTGATTGATCGTGTTTGATTTTTAGTAACTTGAGACCTTGCTTGTGTTTAGGTTGGAGACATGGTTTTTCTGCGGATATCTTCGACTCATGGTACGATAAGTTTTGGTGGAGGTAGGAAGCTTAGCCCGTGCTTCATCGGACCTTTCGTGATTAGGGGGAGAGTCGGTGATGTGGCTTATAGGCTAGACTTGCCACCTGCACTCGTGGGCGTCCACAACGTATTCCACGTATCACAGTTGAGACGGTACGTGGCTGACCCTAGCCATGTCCTTGATCATTCGGAGATTGAGGTTGGACCTACTCTCAGTTATCCAGAGCAGCCTGTAGAGATTCTGGATCGCCGTGAGAAGGTGCTGAAAAACCAGGTGATACCCTTGGTACGCATTGCATGGAGGCATCATTCTCCAGGAGAGTCTACCTGGGAGCGGAAGGATGAGATGCACGAGCGGTACCCCTATCTGTTTGCACCTTGAGGTATACCTTTCTATCCTTCTTAGCAGTTTAGTTTCGCCTTTAATTTCGAGGACGAAATTATTTTAAGAATGGAAGATTTGTCACTACCACATTTCTAGCTTGAGGGTATTTTGGTCATTTTTAAAATTTTGGAATTATTTGGAATTATTTAGTATTAATTATAATTATTAGAATTTTTAGTGAATTTTAGTATATTTGATTTGGTGCTATTATTGACTTTGACTCAGGGTGACTTAGGAGACTGTCCTAGAAGCTAACCTAGGTCATGACTACTCGGTTAGAGTGTGTAACCCTAGCTTGACCTAAGTTAGTGATATCCAACCAATTAGAATTTATTTGGAGAGAATAGGAATTTATTTGGCTAGAGAATGACTTGTGGTTTCACAAGTCATGATTTATGACTTAGGTCCATAGAGGCCCATAGACCACTAGTGGAACCCTAACCTAGCCCAACACCCCCATGGCCGGCCAACCCTATCCCTCCATCTATTTAATGCCTCCTCAAAGTTAGGGCTAGCCTACTTTAGAAAGTTCTCAAGTTAGAAAGAGAGGTATGCCCCATCTTTAGAAATTTATAGAAAATCCAATTTAATTCCTTTTCCATCCTAACCAATTGTAATAGGTTCTAAATTTCTTCTACTGGCTGTTTGTGGTGAGAAATTTCAGGGAAGAAGCAATTTGGAAGAGTTTTGGTAGCTTGAGGATCCACTCACATTGGAGCTTTTTGAGCCATTGTAAACCCATAGGTAATTTTGAATCCCTTCCATAAAATGATGTTTTGATTGCATATTTAGGAAGCCCTAGGCCTACCTAGCTGTAGGTATAGCTATCCCTAAGTTTCGTGTCCAATACGTGTCCGTATCGGACACGTATCAGTAGTTACGTGTAGGTGTTCGATGAAATGCCACAGTGGGCATTTCATCACTGTTTTAGGAATTGGTTTGAATAGAAAGTTAGTTTTTAACCTCACTTAAGGGATTCCAGTGTCCTGAGGTGTTATTCGTGTCGTGTCGGGTCGCGATGGACACAAAAACACGTGGGTGCAGCACGCGCGCACGAGCAGTGCCTTTCCCCTGCTACTCGGGGTCTTCTGTGCACAACACACACCACATGGACACATAATATTGGACACACGAGTTGGGGCAACCACTGACACGAGGTTCTCAGAGTGACACGACCTATCATGTCGTGTCTGATATGCAGTTGGCTGTGCACGGGGCGTGCACCGTGCGTGCACAGTCCTATTGTTTTGATTTACTGTTAATTCCAGTTTTACATGTTTTAATTCATGTTTTTAATTATTAAATAGATCCTAAACATGATTAATGATATATGTTAGATTGGATTTACATGTTAGTTTAGGTGTTTGATGTGGTATTTGAATTCGATTGGGTAATTGCACTCGACTGATACATAGGGACTGATACATGGTGTGTTTCTGTTTTTACATGTTAATTCCTATTGTTAATCCCATTTTAAGAAATGTTTTCAACTGTTAATTACTTCCACATGATTGCTAGTTCATGTTAATGAAATATTACAATTCAAATAGGCTTTATGATTTGAGGATAGGAATTTGAACATTGTGTTGGTTTTTCGAATAGGGTTGACTGATAGATGGAATGTTTCAGTTTTTCATATGATAATCCTATTTTATTTTGAATTCCAATTGATTGTTTCAGTCATATGTTTCCCACATAATTGTTGTTCATGATTGGTTCTATTTATATTCGATATTGGCTTTTATTTTAGAATGGGATATTAGACTTGTGTTGGGCTTCGAATTTCTTGACTGGGAACTAGATTCATTTCCTATACCTGAGGTTAATCCATTCCTAATGAGCTGTAATTGAACTGATTTCCTTTAACCTGAGATTACTTCATTCCCTTTTAACTGAAATGGTTTACATGTTACTGTCATGCTTATCAGCACTATTTCCTGGATTTCACCATTTGATTCCAGGTTACACAATGTGTTCACTGCTATCTCATTTTTCTATTTTCCTGGAATGTATTTCCAGTTTGTCATTCATGGAATCCCAGTTATCACCACACACAGGTTATTACCATGCCACTGATTTCCAGGATATATTGTTAGCTAACTGATTTCATGTTCTGCCCACTGTCTCATATTACTCACTGTTTCATGTCACATTGACACCCTCATGTGACACTCTTGACACAACTCTCTTGACACTCTCACTCATACACACACATGAGAATGCATTGCCCTTTCTATCCCTATACATATGTGTATCTACATATATACATGTATATATATATATATATATGTGGGATGTACATATATGTATCCTATATATATGTGAGTGTACTATATTATATTAGATATATTATTAGGATGTGTGTTACTATATTATATTAATATGTGTATATATAAATGTATGTGTGGTATACATATAGGTAGCCTATATGTTAATGAGGGTATTATATTTAGATATATATATATTGTCATGTGTATATGTGATTTATGGGTTTTTAGGCATGACATTGCCTAATAGCCTAGACTAGGGCTCTTAGCCTATGGGTGTGGCTTGAATGCCAGTATAGAGTCTAGATTGGACTTGTATAGCCTTGTTAGACCTAGAATAGACTAGTTAGACTAGTATAGACTTGTTTGACTTGGTTGACCTAGTTTGACTCCTAGGGTTGACCAGAGTTGACCAAGAGTTGACTTTGGTCTAGATTGACCTAGATTCATGTAGAATGCATTGACTTGCATCTTATTATCATTTTAGACTCAAATGTTCTATAGGAGACAGACACCACTCCTCGGACAGTAGATATTCTTCAGGTACTCAGGATACAGGCGAGTACATTCTCTGATCATTTCATATCCTGTATTAGGAGTATTTTCCTGCTTTAGATTACTTTACATGATGCTGATACGTCGAAAACACGGATTAGTACTATATGGATCTTGTCGTGCGATGTTATCCCCTTAGCAGATACATCAGATATTTCATGTTCATGTACTTTATCATGAGCATCGTGTACTCCTTGTGTTCGTGCTTTTCGTGTACAAATCATGTGAAATCGTGTATACTCATGTGCTCACATGATCTTCGTGTGCGACTATACTTCGTGTGCAATAACATATCTTGGCTAGATCCTTGTGTATTGATTGGGGTGGGGAAGTAGAAGTGATTATGTAATCAATCCAGTAGATTACTCGTGTACAACCTCTGTAGATTACTCGTGTACAATATCGTGCCGTTTACATAATCGTCTTGTGCTCTGAATCACTAGTCACTGATAGTTCTCTATATATGGTATCTATTTATTTACAGTCTTCCTTTTTATCATGCTATTTCCTTCAATTTCTTGTATCTTACTCTCTAGCATGATTATATATCCTGAACTGCTAGGATTTGTTGAGATGTACTGTGCTCGCTCCTGTCTTGACTGGACCTGTTAAAATATTACAGAGGACGAGGCTGAGGTGTTCTTCCCAACCTACTACGGTGCTCTATAGGAGACATACACCACTCCTCGGACAGTAGATATTCTTCAGATACTCAGGATACAGGCGAGTACATTCTCTGATCATTTCATATCCTCCATTAGGAGTATTTTTTTGCTTTAGATTACTTTACATGATGCTGACACGTCGAAAACACGGATTAGTACTATATGGATCTTGTCGTGCGATGTTATCCCCTTAGCAGATACATCGGATATTTCGTGTTCGTGTACTTTATCATGAGCATCGTGTACTCCTTGTGTTCGTGCTTTTCGTGTACAAATCGTGTGAAATCGTGTATACTCATGTGCTCACATGATCTTCGTATGCGACTATACTTCGTGTGCTATAACATATCTTGGCTAGATCCTTGTGTATTGATTGGGGTGGGAAAGTAGAAGTGGTTATGTAATCAATCCAGTAGATTACTCGTGTACAACCTCTGTAGATTACTCGTGTACAACATCGTACCGTTTACATAATCGTCTTGTGCTCTGAATCACTAGTCACTGATAGTTCTCTATATATGGTATCTATTTATTTACAGTCTTCCTTTTTTATCATGTTATTTCCTTCAATTTCTTGTATCTTACTCTCTAGCATTATTATATATCCTGACCTGCTAGGATTTGTTAAGATATACTGTGCTCGCTCCTGTCCTGACTGGACCTGTTGAAATATTACAGAGGATGAGGCTGAGGTGTTCTGCCCTACCTACTACAGTGCTACACTAGATGAGTGCTGTGACTTGGACCAGCAGCAGGATCCACTAGTAGTTGACGACACTCCTTTAGATTAGGATGTCTTTACTTTTCATGGATTACTGTATATAGATTTTGAGATATTTTGGGATATGTACTTATTTAGACACTTAGAATTCTAGATTGTATCTCTGTGTTTTCATTCTGGATATTTATCTATCTTTATCCTGCTCTACCTTAGTTGTGATTGAGACTGTATTTGTTATGTCACCTCAATTCGGAGAGTATATACTGTACAGGTACCTTTATATTGTTAGATGTTGACCTAGGATAGCATTCTACCGTCGACACTGTGGGGTAGGCTAGACGTACCCACGTCTCGTGCCCTTACTCTAGGGTACGGATCGTGACAAAGGTCGACTGGCATGTGGCTTGATCCTTGGATCAAGCATACTAGTATGTTGAGACCGATCAGACTGCACATGGCAGGAGCGGTGTTCCGAGTAGTCGGGGTTCGCCCGCTGATAGTTGGTAAGAATTTGAGTCTTGAGGGTATGTACGACTTCTTGATGAAGACATTCGTCTATGAAAAATTGATGCGAATATTCATCAAGACAAATGGGTCTGGGATGAGTCTCCTTCCGGTAATATTGTGAGCTCTATTGCTTACAATCAACCTGCACTATTCATAATAAAATAGAGGATGCAGATATTATGTGGATGAAGGGGGTGGCTCAGAAAATGCAATTGTATATAAACTAATGCCTGGGAGATTGATGACGTTGGACATGATGGTTGATGGATGTACGAGAAGGTGATTTAACCTGTGTGCTGTGCCAATGGGCAGGTGAGGCTATGGCGCATCTATTTTTTTGGTGTTCAATTTCCAGAACCATATGGAAAATTAAGGAGGGAAGACTCAAACTGCACAATACTGGGCAATATTGTAGTGCCTTGATCCAGTTGCGGAGCACGGATGGGGCTAGCGGACGATTGGCCGAGTCGAAAGAGATTAGGGAAACTTTACTTGGGAAAACTTTACCAGGATCGTGGGATAATAAATTGAGATCTTTTCCTTGTTACGGATTGGAATCTTTTGAAATGATGTCCAAGATGAAGTGACGCGCGTCTTGGAGAAAGAATTCTTTATAAGAGTCGCTTTTCCCGAGACCGTAGCCATACTGGTTTTCGATGTGGCTTTCGCTGTTGATTTTTTTGTGCATTTTCGTGAATGTTTTTGATGAATATTTTCATGGATTTACTTTCACTATCTGTGCATTCTTATCGAATCACTGAGAAAAAGAGAAAGAGTAAGCTGATCAGATGTTGGTGCCAATGCAGGTGCTAACGAAGTGAACTGAGCTTGACGTTGCGTGGAAGACCTCTTTCTCTCAGCAGTTCACCAACAAATGAGTGGCTTTGATCCTTCGACGATCCTTGATCATCATGCGTAACAAAGGATGACTTGTTATTGTGTTTGGTGCTTAATAAAAGATGCCTTGTAAAAACCCAGAAAGATAATGAAAGATAAATTATCACATGGCTAGAATTATGTTGTAAATCAAATAATGCCTTGTATGCTGCGATACTAAATGTTGAACAGGTGATGCAAAGACCCAAGTATTAGGCGATGAGTATATCAAACTTCGGTTCGAAAGAATGGTAACACAGAATGAATAGTCCCTTGGTTGGACAAATGAGTATTGGAGCCTACGGCTCAAGGCAAGTTAGCAAGATGAATGAGAACCGTGGCTGATGTACTGGAATTCTGTTACCATGCATGTATGTTTCTTATTAGTTAAGTTACATTCACATGCATGGTCATGGACAACTTGTGCATATGGTATAGTTCCTCGAACGGTACTCTGAGGCTACGGAACCCGTTCGGCCTAGGGGTAACATAGTGCTGAAGTAGTAGCACGGTTATTCGAAAACCTTCCAGTCGGGCTAGCTACCCACCGCTGAAAGAGAACCGTTTGACCACGATATCCGAGATGGCATGTAGTCAGCGACCTTAATATAGACATGTGTTATAGCTAACAATATCTTATGCAAGTTGAGTAAGTGTTATTCATAAATGTACATGGAAGGATATCGACCGTGGGTAAGATTCACTAAATTGGTGAACAATATGAATTGCTTATGTTTTCTCTCATCAATATGTGCTGCTTATGTTTTCCATGAAATATAAATTGTTAATGGACCCTAAGACAAGATAGAAAGATCAAAAATCAATAGTGTACTTCACATAATTTACAAATGTTGATTTAGTGAGATTGGTTACGGCCACTCACGAGTACATATGTGGCAATGTACTGACCCTCATATCTACAGGTACAAGAACCTAGTGGATAATCTTAGATGCAGAAGGCTTGCTGTCCGACTCTTTAGAAGCTTCACACATCCTTGAAGTTTTCACTTGAAGAAGAAGGCATTTTACTGAAGGTGGTTATTGCCGCATTTTTAATAAAGGAATATGATGTATGGAATAAGTTGTATCCCATTTCAATATTTTTGCAAGTTGTAAGCCAAGTTTGGCATTTCATCTCGGCTGTTTGAGAGCCTTATGTTTTCCTATGCAAGTTATTAATAAAGAGCTTATTTCAGTTCATATATGTGTCATTCAATTTCTCTATGAACTTGCTGCAAACTTTATTCAAAATGTCTCTTTTATAAAATGTATATGAGCACGCCTTGTACAAGTGCAACTCCAGACTTGTACGATATCATGCCTTAGCGAGTACGAATGATTCAACGTGAATCAAAGCGAGAATGAATGATTCTCCAAATCGGGGCGTGACAAGTATGACGTGCAAAGTGTGATTCAGATGTTCAAAGCATCTATAAGTAGGGGTCCGAAATGGGTTCGGGAAGCTTGTATGAGATTAGCGTCGGCAGTTTGGCATATTTGGAAGGAGAGAAAACAACCGCATTTTCGAAGGTCTCTATACTGTTACCATTGGCATTATCCATAATGTAGAAAATGATGTTGTCACTCCCCGTTCCCGGAATGCGTATTTTTATACATATACAACTCATGAGTATTTGTTTAGTATTTATCATGTATTAGTTTGTATTTAAATTCTCTTAAATTTTCATGTTAATTAATTATCTGCTCTTTAATTTTCATGTTAATTAATTTCCTGTAATTTTATTACCTGTATTTTATTCCTGCATTTATTTTCTGCTTTTATCTTCTTCTGTTTACCTTCGGGTTGGCCTTGGCCGAACCCCCACAGACCCGGCCCATTAACTCCCACCTACCACCACTTCCCCTATTTAAAGCCACCTTCTCCATTCTCTCTCCTTATTACTTCATTCTCACCATTACTTCTTCTTCTTTCTCTCATTACTCTCCACCACCTACCAGCAGCAGGAGAAGGCAAGTGCAATCTTGCTTCTTGCTTGGAGAACCATTTTTGTGGTTCATTTCCCTTCCTCTCATGATTCTGAGAGAGATTAGTTCTTAACGTTTTGAATTCTGTGGCTGGTTTTTCCTAGATCTAAGTTGTTGTATTTCGGCTGTTCATGGGTTTTGGTCCTCCCAACTTAGCGTGTTTCTGGCTGGGAACTTCATTTTCTGGCTGGAACGAAGGCTCCATAGGACTTGGAGTTCGGAAGATGTGCACGCACACGTTCTTACGTGCTCGCGTAAAACATCAGCCCAGTCACGTACATGTCTTTACATGTCTGCGTGGATTTTGAGACACGCTCATGTTCTTACATGTTAGCGTGTATTTTTAGTCACGCTCATGTTCTCATGAGCGTGCGTGTATTTTTAGTCACGCACACATCCACGAGTCTGCGTGTATTTTTAGTCACGCACACATCCACGAGTCTGCGTGTATTTTTAGTCACGCACACTTCCATGAGTGCGAGGATTTTTAGTCACACTCTCTCGTGCGTGCGTGGATTTTTCCTTCACGCTCATGCTGTGCTTGCTTGCGTGACTTTTTACGCTCACGCTTGCCAGCGTGTATCACTTTTCACGCTCACTGTTCACGCCCAATTTCTACGCTCACCCCAGCTAGACTTAGCGTGACTTGTTGGTCTTAAGCATAGACCTCTTGTGTGACTTTTGGCCTTAGCATAGACTTGTTGGCGTGACTTCCTGACCTGGGTGTTTTTATTTATTCCTCAACCTATTCATTTAATGATGGCATGATAATTCTTCTATTATATCCTTACGCCTTTTTGCGTGAATTTCTTGATAAATCATGATATGTTAATATTGTTAATACAGATTGTTATGTGGAATGTGTCATGTGTCTTGATTAATCCATAGATACCCAGTATGACTAGAACTTAACTCTGAGGAGTTATAGGCTCGACCCCATGTAATACTAATTGACTTTCATGCCTTGTCACCATTGATAATGATTGTGACATTGACTAATAATTGATCATGCGTTCCTAGTTGGAACTAAGAGACTGGCTAGTCGTCTTATTGAATTGAATGAATGAGACACGTTCATGTAATGAACTATTATACTCGATTAGCCGATCCCGAATATTGGCATACAGGCACATGCAGGCTTCAAAGTAATTATTTATTATTAAATTATCTATTTATCTTACAAAGACAGCATGTGTACTTTATGGTCAAGGCATGATTATTTTGTGGTTAATTTGATTGTTACATCACGCTATGTAAAACCTACAACCTAGCCGTACGGGTATCGTTGTAGAGTTGCGCATATCGTACCCCGTACGAAAGTACTCATTTGAACGACCATGATCCACGGCATGGAACTTCACTCAACGTAGAGACTATTAAGTTAAATAAAATAATGATGGCATGGAGAGAATGGATTTCTGAGTTCTTACATGGCAGCCCCCTTGGGACTATTAAGTGCCCGACGGGCCGGCTGGTTCCCACAGATACTGTAAATCTGTCACACGGGCAGGGAACAGTATCTGCTTATATTATTGTACATGCTATAACGGCGGGCGTCCCGCTGGGACTCGTCTAACTACATGATTGGCACAATTGATTAACTGGATAGACTAGCCTTGCTCGCACATAGTAAGAACTGAGGAATCCCTATTTTTGCATAATTCCAGGATAACTTGGGACTCACAATAGTTAGCCGTAGAAATTGATTAGCCGTTCAAGATGATTTGTTTGTGTACTGTGTTTACTCTGTTGCCTAACTGAGATGATCAGAATGTCAGGACATGACGGGCCAACTTCTGTCCTTGTTTGGTTGGGAGGTTGGTCCGAAGTGTCGTGATGTTACGAGAATCCCAGTAAGAGGCCGAGATCTATTATTATATTTTTTTACTTACTGGTTTAGTCCTTCATATCGTCCTTCCTTGTGGTACTTGCTATTAGAGGTCTAACCTCTCTAGTTTTGCATGGCCAGATTTAGAGCCGGTCCCCGAGGATCCAGCTTACTTCTACCTCCAAGATGGTCAATACTAGAGGGATGATCGCAGGAGGATTCGAGTGGGTTTCCTTACTTCATCGCTCGTTTTGTCATTTACTTTATACTTAGCCGTTTGGCACCGATATGTTGGTCGGATCATCTTGTACTTACTTTTGTATGATTGTAATTAAGTCAGACTGCAGCTGATAACAATTGTGTATACCTTACTATACCATCTGGCTATGTTTTGTAAAGCCAGATTTCCAGAACATTCTGACTGAGCGTTTGGGACACCTTACTGCTTTATCTTACATGTTCTGTATTACTGTTTCTTATTTGAATGATTGAGACAATAGATGCGAAATGACCATAGTGAGACTTTTATGTAGTGTGCACCCCCTCGTCTTGTTAGACAGCATTGATCGTATTATACGGTATTTATCTACCCGTAATACGTAGCTGGCTGAGTCATTCCCCCGCTCTCAAGTATTCTGGTTCTGGGGCGTGACAAGGTTTTAGTGGTGGCCCATGCAGGTCTGATTTCAGACTTGTAGGGTGTTTCAATTTATAGGATGTCTCAATCACACATGTTTCCCCTTGATCTCATGATTCGTTATTCTCAGCCCTTGCTTGACATTCCAGTATCCTTTGGCTTCATTGATCCTTCATGTCCGGTTGTTTGATTGTTCTCTTGTCCTTTTTCTTAGGGGCACTTCGTCCGCATCTGCCAGGACTGGTCAACAGCAACAAGAGCAACATGGACAACCTGACCCTGTTGGTCAGCAACAAAGGCCGGTACTAACCTAAGAGGCTACCTAGGAAGAAGTAATAGTGGAACCAGCGGCTGGATCGCAGTATCCGGATGTTCCACCACCACCGACAGTTCCACCTACCCAAGTGGACACACCAGCCCTTCTGGAGATCATGAGAGGAATGATGGCCACTCAGCAACATCAGATGTTGGTCCAGCAACGCATGCACACTCAGCTACAAGAGCAGAATGTGCTACTCAACCAGGGATTGCAGACAGCATTGGAAAGAGGGGCAAGGCCAGATTCAGGAGCATCAGCCAGGTTTTGCAAGTACAATCCCCGCCGTTTCGAGGGCACAGAGGATGTCATCTCAGCAGATATATGGCTTAAGGATATGGAGGCTATTCTGACGGCAGCTAAGGTGCCGGCAGAAGAACGTGTGGATCTAATGAAGTTGTTACTTCAGGATCTCGCACGTGATTGGTGGGAATCAGAAGAAGTGGGCATTAGACGTCCTGTGGCTTGGGACGATTTCACGGCAAGATTCAAGACCAAGTACTATGGAGTTGTGGCACGGTTTGAGCTACAACAGAAGTTTATCAGCCTCAGGCAGGCTGGCAAGACTGTAGATGCTTATGCAGCAGAATTCTGCAGATTGAGTAGATTCGCCCCAGAGATGGTAGCAACAGAGCGCCATAGGGCCATGAGGTTTCAGCAAGGGTTTCATCTCGAACTCTTGCAATTGATCGAGGGGCACAATTACCAAACTTTTGATGAGATATTGACGACGACTCGAAGGCATGAGCTCACCATTCAGAGGCTTGCGACTAGGACTGGGGGTCAGAAGAGATCCCACAGTCAGATTGAAGGAGGAGGGGGAGCAGCGCCCCGAACAACAGCACCATCCACTGGCGTTCGTATCCACGATGTGGCGATACGAGGGCCAGCACCACCCAGGCAGCAGCAGCAACAGCAGCAGTGGAAGAACCAGCAACCCCCGGCGAGCTGCACTTATTGCGTAAAGATGGGGCACACTAGAGATGTGTGTTGGACATTGAATGGACTATGTCTGATATGTGGAAATCCAGACCATCGGGTTACCACATATCCCATAAATTCGAGGTCAGGAGGACCAGGGCTGCAGTTTCCTGCTCTGCCAGCACCAGGGGCAGGCCAGTATCGAGGACCAGCGGTGGCAGTTAGGCCATTGGCACAGCGTCCGTTAGTACCGCAGGCTCAGATGTTTCGGCAGCAGGGACCGCCGATGCAGCAACACCAGCATAAACCACCCCAGCATCATCAAAGAAGGGGCCAGCAGCAGCATCAGGCTAGGCCGCAGCATGGAAATCAGGAAGGAGGTCGAGGGCAAGTATTCACTCTGTCCTTGGAGGAGGCATTGGCATCGGGAGATTTGTGGCAGGTAACATTCTCGTCGCCTCATATCCCGCAGTAGCATTGTTTGATTCGGGAGCATCACACTCATTTATATCTGCACAATTTACGACACGACTAGGAATGGAGTTCGAGGCATTGCCAGGGAGGTTGAATATACTCACTGGTAATGGGCTCGTAGGAGTTAGTAGAGTTATTTTAGTATGTAGCATTGTAGTTTGCGGGCATTCTTTACCTGCCCGGTTGATAGAATTTTCTGTCGGAAATTTCGACGTTATCTTAGGCATGGACTGGCTGAAAGACAGTCATGCGACAATAGATTGTCGTAGAGGGAGTGTATCTTTTGATATTCCAGGCAGGGAGAGATTTACCTTAGTCAGATCAGAGGCAACTTAACAGGAGCATGGAATAGTAGCGGCAATGAAAGAAGTTCAGATTCCAAAGGTAGTTGAAGAATTTCTAGACGTATTTTCTGAAGAACTTCCAGGTCTACCATCGGTTAGAGATATTGAGTTCAGTATAGAATTGACACCAGGAACTAAATCGATATCAGATCGGGTTTACAGAATGGCAGATTCAGAGCAGGCTAAGGTATATCAGCACATAGAGGAACTGAAGGAGAAGAAGTTTATCCAAGCTAGCGTGTCACCATGGGCAGCACCAGTGGTACTTGTGGGAAAGAAGGATGGGTCATCCAGATTATGCATTGACTACAGGAAGCTTAACGCGGCAACAGTGAAGAACAAGTACCCATTACCCAGGATCGACGACTTATTTGACCAGTTGAGCAAGGCTAGAGTTTTCTCCAAGATAGATCTTCGTTCAGGGTACCATCAGGTGAGGGTTCGGAAGAAAGATATTCCTAAGACATCATTCAGGTCGAAGTATGGGCATTATGAGTTCTTAGTAATGCCGTTTGGTTTGACCAATGCTCCAGCAATATTCATGGATTTGATGAATCGTATCTTTATGCCATATTTAGACCAGTTTGTTGTTGTATTTCTTGACGACATTCTCGTATACTCAGCTAGTGAAGAGGAGCATGAAGACCACCTCAGGAAAGTGTTGCAGGTTCTGAGAGAGAACCAGTTGTATGCCAAGCTCAGCAAGTGTGAGTTCTGGATGAACCACATTTTATTTTTAGGTCACATCATCTCAGGAGCTGGAGTAGCAGTAGATCCCAAGAAGGTAGAAGCAGTAGAGAGTTGGCCAGTACCCAAGACCGTAGCAGATGTACGGAGTTTCTTGGGATTAGTAGGATATTACAGAAGATTTGTTTCAGACTTTGCAAGGCTTTCAGCGCCCATGACCCGCTTGATCCGGAAGGATGTGCCATTTGATTGGTCAGCAGAATGTCAGGCATCATTTGAGACTTTGAAGCAGAAGTTGATATCAGCACCTATTCTTACATTGCCAGTTGGACTCGAAGGTTTTACAGTATATTGTGATGCGTCAGGTAAAGGACTTGGATGTGTCCTTATGCAACATGGGAAGGTGATAGCATATGCATCTAGGCAGCTTCGGGACCACGAGAAGAATTACCCAACTCATGATTTAGAGTTAGCGGCAGTAGTGTTTGCTCTGAAGCTATGGAGGCATTACTTATATGGTGACCGAGTGGAGATGTACACAGATCATAAAAGTCTGAAGTACATCTTTACTCAGAAGGAACTAAACATGAGGCAGAGAAGGTGGTTGGAGTTGATCAAGGATTATGACGTGGAGCTTCAGTATCACCCAGGCAAGGCTAATGTAGTAGCAGACGCTCTTAGCAGGAAAGGCGGCACGTTTATGCTGACAGCACAGAAGCACATCTTAGAAGACCTTCAGGAGATGGGCATCGAAGTTATATTTTCTAGTGATGTAGGAGTTCTAACTAGTCTGCAAGTTCAATCTGACTTGGTAGACAGGATCAAGGCAGCTCAGGTACAGGACCCAAGGATTCAGAAGCTTAGGGCAGAATGTGAGTCAGGACTCAGGAAGGAGATGCAAATTCATGAAGATGGTACGCTTAGGTTTGGATTGCGTCTATGTGTGCCTAGTGGAGATATCAGATAGGAGGTTATGACAGAAGCTCACAGTTCTCAGTATTCTATTCACCCTGGAGGGACCAAGATGTACCAAGATATCAAGCAGCATTTCTGGTAGAACGGGATGAAGAGGGAGATAGCTAGATTTGTTTCCCGTTGCTTGGTATGTCAGCAAGTGAAGGCAGAACAGCAGAGGCCAGCTGGATTATTGCATCCGCTTCCTATCCCGGAATGGAAATGGAAGCATATTACAATGGACTTTGTAACCGGTTTACCGAGATCACCAAGTGGTAAGGACGCTATTTGGGTGATAGTGGACCGGCTTACGAAGGTAGCACACTTTCTTCCTTTCAGAGTAGGGCAATCTACAGAAAAGTTGGCAGAGTTGTATATGCAACAGATAGTCAGGCAGCATGGAGTCCCTGTCAGTATTGTGTCGGATCGAGATACCCACTTTACATCACACTTTTGGAAGAGTTTACATCATAGTCTGGGTACCAAGTTAAGATTTAGCACGGCATACCATCCACAGACAGATGGGCAATCAGAAAGAATGATTCAGACTTTAGAAGACATGTTGCGAGCTTGCACTTTGGATTTTGGAGGGTCTTGGGAGAGTCACCTACACTTGGTCGAGTTTTCATATAACAATAGTTATCAAGCCAGTATCCAGATGGCGCCATTTGAAGCACTATACGGTAAGAAGTGTAGGTCACCGCTTGCATGGGATAATATCGGAGAGAGGAAGATGTTAGGCCCGAAGATGATTGTTCAGATGGTTGAAGTAGTTAAAAGAATTAAAGAGCGACTTCGAGTTGCGCAGGATCGGCATCGTCATTGGGCAGACCAGCATCATAGGCCATTAGAATTTTCTGTTGGGAACCACGTATTCTTGCGGATCTCACCTACTCGTGGGGTCATTAGATTTGGCGTTCGCAAGAAATTGAGTCCGCGGTACGTGGGCCCATTCGTTACTCTTGATCGGATAGGCGATGTTGCTTATCGTTTATCCCTCCCACCTTCGTTACGAGAGGTGCATGACGTGTTTCATGTATCTAAATTACGTAGGTATATATCGGACCCAAGCCATGTCCTCGATCACTCTGAGCTGGTTGTTGGTACCAACCTGTCTTACGAGGAACAGCCTGTGTCCATTTTGGACCGAAGAGAGAAGATACTTAAGAACCGAACAATTAGTCTTGTCCGTGTTGCTTGGGGTCATCACTCCTTGGGAGAGTCAACGTGGGAACGTGAGGATGATATCCGATCACGGTATCCACACCTGTTTGACTCACAAGGTATATTTCTTACTGTATACCTTGATTGTCTTGATTTCTCATGCTTATCGCTTTATGGGTAGAGCTACTTGATATCATGGATTGATGAATTTATTTATATAGTACTTGCTTTTGATATGGTAGAAATGATTGCTTGCTCACTAGAATTGCTTGTATTAGTTTAGCTCCGATATTTCTACCTGCTTGGATTTGAAATTCCGAGGACGGAATTTTTTCTAAGGTGGGTAGAGATGTCACTCCCCGTTCCCGAAATGCGTATTTTTATACATATACAACTCATGAGTATTTGTTTAGTATTTATCATGTATTAGTTTGTATTTAAATTCTCTTAAATTTTCATGTTAATTAATTATCTGCTCTTTGATTTTTATGTTAATTAATTTCCTGCAATTTTATTACCTGCATTTTATTCCTGCATTTATTTTCTGCTTTTACCTTCTTCTGTTTACCTTCGGGTTAGCCTTGGCCGAACCCCCACAGACCCGGCCCATTAACTCCCACCTACCACCACTTTCCCTATTTAAAGCCACCTTCTCCATTCTCTCTCCTCATTACTTCATTCTCACCATTACTTCTTCTTCTTCCTCTCATTACTCTCCACCACCTACCAGCAGCAGGAGAAGGCAAGTGCAATCTTGCTTCTTGCTTGGAGAACCATTTTTGTGGTTCATTTCCTTTCCTCTCATGATTCTGAGAGAGATTAGTTCTTAACGTTTTTGAATTCTGTGGCTGGTTTTTCCTAGATCTAAGTTGTTGTATTTCGGCTGTTCATGGGTTTTGGTCCTCCCAACTTAGCATGTTTCTGGCTGGGAACTTCATTTTCTGGCTGGAACGAAGGCTCCATAGGACTTGGAGTTCGGGAGATGTGCACGCACATGTTCTTACGTGCTCGCATAAAACATCAGCCCAGTCACGCACACGTCTTTACGTGTCTGCGTGGATTTTGAGACACGCTCATGTTCTTACATGTTAGCGTGTATTTTTAGTCACGCTCACGTTCTCATGAGCGTGCGTGTATTTTTAGTCACGCACACATCCACGAGTCTGCGTGTATTTTTAGTCACGCACACATCCACGAGTCTGCGTGTATTTTTAGTCACGCACACTTCCATGAGTGCGTGGATTTTTAGTCACGCTCTCTCGTGCGTGCGTGGATTTTCCCTTCACGCTCATGCTGTGCTTGCTTGCGTGACTTTTTACGCTCACGCTTGCCAGCGTGTATCACTTTTCACGCTCACTGTTCACGCCCAATTTCCACGCTCACCCCAGCTAGACTTAGCGTGACTTGTTGGTCTTAAGCATAGACCTCTTGTGTGACTTTTGGCCTTAGCATAGACTTGTTGACGTGACTTCCTGACCTGGGTGTTTTTATTTATTCCTCAACCTATTCATTTAATGATGGCATGATAATTCTTCCATTATATCCTTACGCCTTTTTGCGTGAATTTCTTGATAAATCATGATATGTTAATATTGTTAATACAGATTGTTATGTGGAATGTGTCATGTGTCTTGATTGATCCATGGATACCCAGTATGACTAGAACTTAACTCTGAGGAGTTATAGGCTCGACCCCATGTAATACTAATTGACTTTTATGCCTTGTCACCATTGATAATGATTGTGACATTGACTAATAATTGATCATGTGTTCCTAGTTAGAACTAAGAGACTGGCTAGTCATCTTATTGAATTGAATGAATGAGACACGTTCATGTAATGAACTATTATACTCGATTAGCCGATCCCGAATATTGGCATACAGGCACATGCAGGCTTCAAAGTAATTATTTATTATTAAATTATCTATTTATCTTACAAAGACAGCTTGTGTACTTTATGGTCAAGGCATGATTATTCCGTGCTTAATTTGATTGTTGCATCACGCTATGTAAAACCTACAACCTAGTCGCACGAGTATCGTTGTAGAGTTGCGCATATCGTACCCCGTACGAAAGTACTCATTTGAACGACCATGATCCACGGCATGGAACTTCACTCAACGTAGAGACTATTAAGTTAAATAAAATAATGATGGCATGGAGAGAATGGATTCCCGAGTTCTTACATGGCAGCCCCCTTGGGACTATTAAGTGCCCGACGGGCCGGCTGGTTCCCACAGATACTGTAAATCTGTCACACGGGCAGGGAACAGTATCTGCTTATATTATTGTACATGCTATAACGGCGGGCGTCCCGCTGGGACTCGTCTAACTACATGATTGGCGCAATTGATTAACTGGATAGACTAGCCTTGTTCGCACATAGTAAGAACTGAGGAATCCCTATTTTTGCATAATTCCAGGATAACTTGGGACTCACAATAGTTAGCCGTAGAAATTGATTGGCCGTTCAAGATGATTTGTTTGTGTATTGTATTTACTCTGTTGCCTAACTGAGATGATCAGAATGTCAGGACATGACGGGCCAACTTCTGTCCTTCTTTGGTTGGGAGGTTGGTCCGAAGTGTCGTGATGTTACGAGAATCCCAGTAAGAGGCAGAGATCTATTATTATATTTTCTTACTTACTGGTTTAGTCCTTCTTATCGTCCTTCCTTGTGGTACTTGCTATTAGAGGTCTAACTTCTCTGGTTTTGCATGGCCAGATTTAGAGCCGGTCCCCGAGGATCCAGCTTACTTCTACCTCCAAGATGGTCAATACTAGAGGGATGATCGCAGGAGGATTCGAGTGGGTTTCCTTACTTCACCGCTCGTTTTGTCATTTACTTTATACTTAGCCGTTTGGCACCGACATGTTGGTCGGATCGTCTTGTACTTACTTTTGCATAATTGTAATTAAGTCAGACTGCAGCTGATAACAATTGTGTATACCTTACTATACCATCTGGCTATGTTTTGTAAAGCCAGATTTTCAGAACATTCTGACTGAGCGTTTGGGACGCCTTACTGCTTTATCTTACATGTTCTGTATTACTGTTTCTTATTTGAATGATTGAGACAATAGATACGAAATGACCATAGTGAGACTTTTATGTAGTATGCACCCCCTCGTCTGGTTAGACAGCAATGATCGTATTATACGGTATTCATCTACCCGTAATACGTAGCTGGCTGAGTCATTCCCCCGCTCTCCAGTATTCTGGTTCTGGGGCGTGACAGATGTGCGTGGTATTGGGCCTATGGGAGAGAATTCTTGATTGAGCTGTATGTAATCTTATTTTGGAGTTAATGAAATTACCAACTTCTATATATATATATATATACACACCGCGTGGAGGGCGTGGGTTCGAGCCTCCTTGGGAGCACGCTCCCAAGCTCCGTTAAGAAGTGGACACCAAAAAATAAAAATAAAAATAAAAATAATTATTATATATATATATATATATATATATATATATATATATATATATATATATATAGAGTTTTCTTATTGGACATCTCAAAAGGAAGAGTTCGTGCCAGTATATTTTCTTGTAAGGTTTTCTCTACTATTCAATAACAATAATCTTCTATTGCCTTGATCTATTGGCTGATCCACATTAGATTCTTGTGTTCTTTTGACTGTCATGACCCGCACCCTGTGTAGGGGCACGAGAAGTGGGTACGTCCAGCGTACGCCGCAGTATCTGCGGTAGAATGATGTCCTAGGTTACTGTCTAATCAACAACTCACGCAATTATATAATGTACTTGTCAAATCTCAACTCCGAACGGAGGACAAGTATTGATATAATGAAATCTCAATCATAGTCTAAGCACGATAAGATAACACCGAAGTTTATAACTAAAGACTAAACAACAACATTTATAAACTACTAAATAATAATATCTCCAACAACTCAAATACAAGCTGGTATCTCAAGTTATTAAATTCAAGTTCTAAAACATGAAAACTAAACCAGTCTACTAGCTAGTCTCCCGATCACTCCTGAGTATCGGGGCCATAGGTAGCTAAGCCATCCCCTGCACCAAGGCAATTAGGGCAAATGTCCTCAGGACAATCATCTGTAATATTTTCAACAGGTCCAATCAGGACAGGAACGAGTACAATTCATCAAGAAATCCCAAGTAAATGACAGAGAACTATAAAGCAGTTATAGACAGTTGTATTGATGAACATGGCAGTTTGTACGAGTAGTGATGTAGAGAAACAGTTAAGGTACAAGGAAAGCAAGGTAACTAAACAAGAAGAGAAGCATGGCAATGAAGACTGTAAAATAAGATCTAGCTGAACTCGAGTAACATGATGAGTTCAGATTGTACAATATAAGTCCAGTGTAATCCCAATGTGAGTCTAATACAAGATGAGTCGAATGTGATTCTAATCATTATTCTAATAAGGTGATTCGAAAAAGGTGATACGAATAGTGATTCGAATAGTAGTCAAACAATGATTCGAATAAATTCTTCAAGTGTGTTTTAAAATACCAAGATCGATATGTAAACGGCTGTAGGTAATACGGCACACCACACACTCGCGAAGTGTGGGATGGCTATCGTTCGAATATCATTCACAGAGGGGTGATTCGAATAGGGGGATATGTCTACATGTCTAATCAGTATTTCCTCGCCCAGTCTAATACAAATAAATCCATAATCCAACACATAAGACGAATACAAGTCCAACCAGCATATGAAGATACGAATAGGGTGATTTGAATAGTGATTCATATGGTAATTCGTATGGTGATTCAAATAATAGAGGCAAGATGAGTAAGTATGTGTGTTGCATACGTGGATTCAATAATAACAATACGTGTTTGTAACAAGAATCAAATAGAACTAACTAGAACTGAAGTACAGTAATTGACAAGTAAATAAAAGAACTATCAGAGAATGTACTTGCCTATTACTCTGAAAAGAGTAATATAATATCAGATGTCTGCACCAGAGTCACAATGTCCTAAATAGAGCAGTATGGGTTATGACATGTTTAAAATAAGGTAAATGAAGTTTACGATGCAATCTATATGATTTCTAAGCCAAATTAGGTCAAAGTCAAACTTGGTCAACTCTGGGTCAAACCAAGTCAACATCTAGTCAAACTAGGTCAACAACAAGACTATCTTGGTCAACTGAGAGTCAAGTCATCTATCTATGGTCAACTAGCTATTTAACCAAGTTAACAAGTCAATATTGGTCAACCTGTCCAAGTATAGGGTATTGGGTTACTAGACTACAGGGCCAACTAACCAATTCATAACATATCCATCCTACTAACTAATCCTCAACTCTAAACACTCACCTAAGGACACTCAAACCTATATCTATACTAAAATATCAAATAACCTATATATATATATATATATATATATATATATATATATATATATATATATATATATATATATATATATATATATCATACTCACATAAATATACCCTTTTATCTCAAACATACCTCACATTAATACCCTCATTTATATATCCATATACCCTCAAAACTCATGTATCTACATAGGCCTAGTATTATCCTAACATATAAATCACTCAAACCCTTACCTATATCTGATAACCCATGGACTCTCATGTAATCCTTCTAATACACTCACACAAACACACACACAGCCTCAATATCTAATCTCTCTCTCTCACACACAACTCCACACTGTCTAATTCCCACACACTCAGCTCCAGGACTGAGAATAACCCTAACTAATACAATGCAAATCCAACCAAGCCAAATAAGGCCTGCTATTTATGGACAGAGCTCCTCCCCTACTGCCCCTATTACAAACCACAACACATTCTAAAACTCACACACACGTATATATATTACTATAATATAATAATAGAGCTAACATGTGTACAGGAATAATCATGATAGTTGGTTAATCTTAGGAATCGTGTGTGTTTACAGGGCTGAAATCAGTGTATTACTCTAGTGTTCTCAGGTCATTAGTAAGGCGACAGTCAAGTGTCTCAGTGAATTAGGAAAACAGAGAATGTGTAAATGTGGACATAGGAAAAATAGGGTGTGTGTGTGTCATAAGAGTCCATGTGTGGACAGGTTCAGCTTTTAAACCATTAAAATCTCAGGAACTTCTCATGTACTGTCAGTTAAGTCCCAAATTGAAAACCATTTCCTTTCAACAACAACCTAATCTAACATGTCACCTACCTAGCAGTAACTAATACATATATAGGAATCTAACATGATAATTTAAGCATCAATGTATCAGTTAGAATGGAAATTAATATTGGGATTTAAAAAAACAGGAATGTATCAATAAAAATAGTAAATGACATGAACAAGTGCTAAAGCAAACTAAATCCCAACCAATTTCAGTGTGATCAAGTGTCCCTCCTATAAGTACGTGTCCTGGGGGGTATTCGTGTCCATGCAAATGGACACGAGGTGTCCAAGAATCAAATCGAAACAGTATCAGAACTGTGCATAGGCTGGGCTCGTGCACACATGTCGAGTCCAAAAGGACACGACACAGTCAACCATCTATCTCGTGCACGTGTCTAGAGTTAGAGGGGGTCTAGGGGTACGTGTGTGTCATTCTGACCAGTGTCCAAGTGTCGCGTGTCCTGAGCATGAGACACGTATCAGTGGGGTATTTCCGCGTGTACGCGTGTCTGTACAAGGTCAGTACAAGCTCGATTCCTTCGCACACAGTCGACGAGATCCCACAAAATTTTGTGGGTAGGATGTCAGTCATTAGGAAAACATGTGTACCAAGTTTCATGGCCTGAGTCGCCATGTCGTGTCCGCTAGGACACCCGAGCAGCAAGGCAGTCGTACGAGCCTTGTGCGGTGTCTTGTGCTGCGTGTCCAAGTGCCAAAACAGTATCCAAACGTGTCTAATTTTGACTCAGTCAAGTTGGGTTGTAAAATACACCTATTAGGCTACACATACATGTAATTTGTTTTGCAAAATACTAAAATCTATTTCTATGTGACATTTCGTCGAACATGTATTTAAATACACCGATACGTGTCTGATACGGACACGAAATGGATACGGATTCCTACCAAACTTAGGCTACACCTAGGGAGACCCTAAATGAATGCATCTATGGGAAGAAATCAGGAATTTACTAGGGTTTGTAGGGTTTTACCTATTGAGTGTTCAAACTCAATGTAAAGAGTCTCGATTCGACGTCTTCCTCGATTTTCTCTGGTTCAACCGTCCTCGAACCTTTCTAGCAAGCACCGACAAGTATCCTCTATGGTTGGGGATGATGATGCAATTGATTTGACTCAATTTGTGCTCAATTTGGACTAATGAGGAGGAGTTTAGGGAAGAACAAGTAGGACTTTTCTAGGTTTTGTAAAAAGAGGCAATGGCTTCTTAGATGATACTTTATAGGAAGGGAGGGGGCTTGTATGGCTGTTGAAAATATTAGGGTTAGGATTTTAGATGAGTGGGTAGGATCATTCCACCCAATTCCAAGCCTTTCTATTGGTCCAAGGCTCCTTTTCACAAATATCTTAAAAAAAATATCCTTCCTAATAATATCTAGATATTACTAATCTTGGCACTTAGTAGGAATGTTCTAACCTTAATTCTAACCTCATGACTAATCTAGGTTAGGTTAACTTCTAGGTTAAGGCTTAACTAAAAGATTAGCACAATATTTAATTTATCAAAATTACAATTTCTCAAAATTGTCAAAATGACCAAAATACTCCTAGGCTAAAAATTAGTAATTTGAATTCCTAATCTCATGATTAGACTCCTTTGGTCATGGTTAGTCTCTAGGCTTAGCAAAACTAGGATTTAGCTATTTAATCATCAAAATCACGAATCAATATTTTAAATAGTTTTAAATTGATTAAAAATCACCGAAAATCACAATATGATTTAAATATCATTATTAAATTATTATAATTATAAAATTTTAAAATTACCCTCATTTGGAAAACTGGGTGTTACAGTGACTGTTTTTATGTTCGATATTTTTATCTTTGCTTATTCATGGTAAAGGGAACTCCCTTATGCCACTACCAAAATATGGCAAAATTGTGACGAATTTAGCGACTCCATGAGAGGACGCCGCTAATTTTTGGGGACTTAGCGACGGGTAAATGTGACATCGCTATTCATCGCTGGTGGTGACTACTAGCTATGAATAGCGATATTAGTATATTAAATGGGAACCTGCATCGCAATTTCGTTGCTACACATCGCTAATTATTTTAATATAGCGACACTTAGCGACGCCTGTTATATTATGTCACCGTATTTTAATAGTCAGTGATGTTTAGCGATGTCCCACGCGAACGTCGCTAAATGTTTCATATAGGGTGGCCACACGAGGGTTTCTTTTCTATTCGCAGCCGAAATTCCCTCCCCCCAAAATTTTTCTCCTCCGGCGTTCGTACCCTCCTCCGGCCTCCTCCTCCTCCGACCTCGTCCTCCTCCGGCCTCCTCCTCCTCGCACCCTCCTTCGGCCTTCTCCTCAGGTAGCCCCCCTCTCTCTCTCCCTCTCTCTCTCTCTCTCTAGGGCACTCATTTGGGACTATTTTGGGTAGCCGCCTCCTCTCTCTCCTCGTCCTCGCACCCTCCTCGTCACTACACCAGGAGTTCTCCATGTGAATGTTTTGCCATGTGTTATGCAGACCATTACTTTTGTTCAATCCAGGAGATGAACTGTCCAGAACTCTCTTAATTGAGGGTATCAGACCTATTGCCATTATTTCAATTGTGCAGTGTATACATCACATATATATCAGTCCAAATAGACCGATTGCCATTATTTTAATTGTGTAGTTTCAATTGTGCAGTTTATACATCACATATGCATTCCTGGTTGGATTATAGCTCACCATTGTGATTAATCCCTTAAATGATAGGGAGGGTTCACAATTGTGATTATAGCCTAATAACTGTAGAAGCATGGAAAAGAATAAAGAAATATCCATGCGGCCAGGGAGCCCCATGCGGCTCAGAGAGCTCATGCGGCTCAGGGATCCATGCGGTTCAAGCGTCTATGTGGCTCGATAGGTTCCATGCGGCTCAGAGAGGAGCCACGTTTCCTGCAATAGCTCCTCCTTTTGTCCTTTACTGTATTAAATGTCCTGACGGCTGACAGCTCTGACAAGGTGACAGTTCTGACACAAAGATACAATTATGACTCCCCTCATAAGGGCGGACTCCTAGGGAAACGAAGGAAATCTCTGACACGATCCCCCGAGATCCAGAAACTGTCAGGCGGTCTTGACACATGGACAGTCGCATGCGGCTCGGGCAGAGATCACCCCATGCGGTTCAGGCCGAAGCTGTCTCATGCGACTCAGACCGAAGCTATCCTATACGGCTCAAGCAGAGGCTACCTTATGCGGCTCACGAGGATTAGCTTCATGCGGCTCACTGTGAAGCCACCCATTATACGGCCGCCTACGCTCATGCTGCTCAGATCATCACCATGCGGTTCAAATGTTCAGGGGCCACTCCCCAAGTAGCCTTGACACGTGGCCAGCCTTATGCTACTCAATCCTCATGCGGCTCAAATTTCCTCAGTAGCTCGCGGTTAAGACACGTGGCATGATGATGGGACACGTGGAATTAAATCAATCCAATAAAATATTGGGATCAAATCAGATCATTTGCAATCAGGCAAATCAATGACACGTGGCAGGAAATCCGAGATGGGCAAATCAGGAGGATTTATGTCAATCATCATTAATTACCCACAAAAGATGAACGGCCCAGATTCAGTGATCCTTAGCCGCCGACTTTTGAGAATGGGCAATCATTGCAAACCCTAATAATGCCCCCCACTCTTATAAATAGCAAGGTGCCATTCCCTTGCGAAGGAGGAGATTCTCTGATAAAAAAAGAAGAGAGAGACAGAGATCCAGAGAGCCAGAGAGCCAGAGAGAGAATATACAGAGATCAAAAGGAGAGCATTTCTTCACCAACGCCAAGCAGTTCTTCTACAGAGCGAAAGCTGCACCCGATCGTCTAAGGAGCAAGGCAGAGCGGCCTTCGCTTTCCTGAGCCTCTATCGTCACCCCCAGAATCTAAAATAAACAATTGTACTTAGATTGCTGTACCTAGGCTTTCGTCCCTAGGCTTTCTTTGTACAAGCGAGTTTGTATTGTGAAGTAAAAGTCCGGTCCTCCGATAATTATTCTGTTCTTTTATATTTCATGGCAAACATGATGGCGACTCTTCTGGGGACAAACTTCTCTACGGCTGAGGAGTTGGTGATGCAATCCGATGCAGCCAAACTTGGCTCCATACAACAGAAGATGGTCGTCATCTTCGACCAACAGGCGTTTGAAGAAATGCGCTCCGACGGGAGCGCTGGCTCGGTCCAGAAGCAAACCCATACAGAGAAGGCTTGCAGGGTGTGGAGGCCAAAATCATTTGCTCCTCCGCAACCCCTGGACGGAGTACTCTTTGCTGCCCAAGACGGCGAAGGCGATTCTCATGCGATCCCACTTCAAGCCATAGAGGACTCTGCTGTCCTCAAGTCCGGTAGAGGAAAGCACTACGATGCTGGACTTGCGGGGACAAAGAGTGATTCTATGTGCTCCAGGAATAAGCCGAACACTCATGCGGCCAAGACTGCCAGCCGCATGCATGATGCTCATGCGGCTGAAACTGCCAGCCGTATGAAGAATGTCTATGCAGCCAGATCTTCCAGCCGCATGGAGAAAACACATGCGGCCGAGGCTTCCAGCCGCATGAAGAAAGCTATACGGCTACAACTGCCAGCCGCATGAAGACTGCTGACTCCAGTCGCATACTGCCTGCTCCTCGTAGCTCAGGCTTAGTCTTCGATCGCCTCTCCTATGGACCCTATCTCTTATGTGCTCAAGAGAATATATCTGACTCTCTGCAGCATCACTCTGACTCTTCCTACTATACGCCTTCAGGCGCTCAAGTGAAAAAGTCAAGGGCAGCACGAGCTCGGGGCTCAGTCGACTGTCCTAACCTCTGACCATCCGAGCGCTCCACATACTGTTATACGGGCCTCTGATAGGAAGTTGTACAGAACCACTCGAGTCCAGCCCCCGGCGGCAAACGGACGCAGTGGTTCCCAAAAGTCTCCCAAAACCCAGGGAGCAAACATGGTCGTTCCAGACCCATCTGACTTGCGTGAGGTTATCCTCCATAAACGCAAGGAAAGAGAAGAGGCCCCGGTACGCAAAGAGGCCTCCCGCGGACATCATTGCACCCAAATCATCGTCAACTTTTGTTACAACAGCACGACAGCAAGAGAAGACCGGCAATCTGTTTTCCAAAGGCTGCAACGACCCAGCTCAGAGGACGAAGCGCCTCCCATCGCCTCTTGCAACTCCACTAAGAAAATTCCCGCTGATGGGAGGGGAAAGAAGATGAACGTTTCCAGCCTGAAAATTTCAACCACTACGACTAAGAAACTGTCATCTAAACGGCTGTCCACCACCGGAGTATTCCAAGGCACCCGTTCGAAGACAAAATCTGCTACAACCGGAGATTCGTCATCCGCACCGCTGGGGATTACTGAAACGGGGGGTAGCACTCCTCAGAACATCCACGATAATTCGATGTTCCAAGGAGACGAGCCCGAGGAAGCAACTCTTCCGTCAGACACTACAAATACCGACGTCTCCGAGGACGTTCACGACTCTCAAGATGAAGCAAGCTCTGAAGTTGGAGGTACTATTCCTTCTGAGTCCGAACCAGTGGAGAACATTCCCACATATCTGATGACTTCTCGGTACATGGGTATGACTCAGAGGACACGTCCTCTACTGTCCCATCCGTCTCTCCTCATGTAAGGACGGTGTTCATGACAGACAGCAACCAAGGTGGTTCCAGTGATCGCCAACGTATCGACACTCTAGAGGTCATACTGCATGCCTTGGTCAAGTCTGTAGACGAGATCAAAGCGGCCCTAACAACTCTGTAAGGAGGGACGCCTGGCCAAACAAGCGCGGGTCTCGCGGTCAATACGGACTCGTACTCAACAGCACCAAATTCGGGCAATAATCCTCCTGAAATGACGGCCCCCACCACTGTGGATGAAGCCCAAAAAGTGAGAAGAGCGGTCCAGGAGCTTCGAGCCATGTTTCATGCTCGAGAAAACTCCCAAGACCTCAGAATACGGCAACCGTACTCTGCTGAATGGAGGGATGTCCCCTTCCCGCCAAGATATAAGCTGTTCAACATCAACCCTTACGATGGCAAGACCTCCGTAAGTCGGTACATCACTTACTTCGAGGTCACCATCGACCATCTGCTCCATGACGATGCCATCCTCACACGATTATTCATTGGAGCATTGGAGGGAGTCGCCTTCGACTGGTACCGCAACCTGCCAGACAACTCCATTCGCCAGCTTCAAGCGCATGTTCTTGGAGAGATTCTATGAAGTAGGGCAGGACATCACAATGTCCACTCTCATGGATGTCGTCCAAGGGGAGAAAGAGCTGACAAGGAACTATATCGAACGGTTTCACCAAACCGCAATAAAGTTGCCGTCTGGTAACCCGGATTCCTCCCTAATTGAAATTTGCCAAAAGAGATTACTTCCGACAATCAGTCTTTGGATGGGCGAAAGTCAATTTAAGGACTGGAAGACATTCATCATCAGTGCCACTAGTGTCGAAGAACGGTTGAAGAAGGCTCGCCAACTGGGATTGCACATCTCGGACGGAAAGAAGAAGGGCAAGCGTCCTAATACCAACAACGACAATAGGGGTAGCCCCTCCAACAATCGGAACAACAGGGTTAAGCAGGCTATGGTGGCTGACACAGCCCAAAAACCTGAGTCAAAATCGATAGACAAATAATGGCCGTAAATCACTTACTCCTTCGAGGACGGCCATGTCAAGCCCATCTTGGACATGCTCATACAAGGAGACAAAATTCAGCTCCCTCCACCAAGACGGGAACCTCGGACGGCAGAAATAGAGAGCCCAAACTACTGTCACTACCATCGTTACGTCCACCATGCTACGCACGACTGCTACCAACTGAAGCGATACATCTAGCATCTCATCCATTCGAACACTCTGGCCATCAATTTCGAGGAGGTAACCGTGGCGGCCAACATGGTGTACATACAATTCAACAGCTTTCCTCCAACAGAGACTCAAGACGGGGTGGTACCCATCCCTCTGGCGACAATGGAGATTGCTAATCTTCCACATCCTCGGGATCAGGTTGCTGGTCTGGTGCCCCTCACCACATCACGAAGGGAGATCATGTGGGTCCATCCGGACCTGGTACTTGAAGTGACTCAGTCCACACCACCTCCCACTTGTATGAAGAAGGGTGGAAAAGTCAGATCCTGCCGCACAATCTTGGCGGATGTCGAAGAAGTCACGGCTGTCGTTACCCGATCTGGGGTACAGGCCCAACCCGTGGCTGAAAACTCAACTGAAGATCATCAGCCAGCTACTGCTGACGCTCCAAGACCTTCTCAGCCTCCGACGACCGACAAGCCTAGGCCGAAGGAGACTCGCTTTGACAAATCCCTCCGAAAAGAGACACCTCAAGAGTTGGAAAGGCCCTACAACTTCGGCATCTTGGCGCAGTTGGCCAATACACCGGCCAAATTATCATTATATGAACTCCCTGAGGCTCTCAAAGGATGTTCGTGCAGCTTTGAGCAATGTACTCCAAAATGCTGACGTATATCTGGCTCAGGTCAACCTTACGGGAGAAAGCCCGTCTACAGATCTCCAAGACAGCGTTTGTACATGAGCGATGACCAATATCGTCTTCACTCCACAGGACATGCTCATCAAAACCATTCTCCACGATCATCCACTATACTACACCGGATACATCGAGGACGTAAAGGTGGACTGAATGCACATTAATCCTGGGTCTTCCATAAGCATCATTCCGAAGGGTCTGCTACATCATCTCCGTATTCCGATGCATCGTCTGATGCCAACAAGCACCGCCATCAACAGTTTCAATTCGGGCAGGAGCTACCCAATTGGAAAGATTCGTTTGAAGTGCCAAATTGGTGATCTCTAGTCAGAAGTGACCTGTTACGTCATAGATGCAGACACTTCTTACAACATCCTCTTGGGGCGCCCTTGGATACACGATTATATGATCGTGCCGTCCACGCTGTACCAGTGCTTCGAGTATGTCGACAAACATGGCTTTGTAAGGATAGAATTTGCCGACATCGATCCCTTGAAAGGAGTCGAGTCCTACTACTCGGATTCCTGCCTATATAAGAAGTCGAAGAGGCACCTGGATGAAGATGTACAGGCTCGAACTGAGACGGCCTCAGGATCAGAAGAACCTCTGACGATTCACCTTCAAGCTCGTAAACCTGGCAGATCTGTACCCCTTACGGCCGCTCTGCGTAAGGATGCGATCAGCCTCTCGGCACAAGAAGGGCAAATGATAATTCAGCTGCCAAGGTCCGGCCAAGCGCCGAGACCCACAACGGAGCCTCTAGCAATCAGGCTACCGAGAGTCAGCCAACCACAAGCAGAGAAGTTCAATCCCTCTGACAAACCAATGACGATACGTCTTTCCAAGAATAAACGTCACCCCGATGCAAGGTCCGGGTTTTCTAGCGAGCCAAAAACTCCCCGCCCAGCATCGAGTACCAAACTGGGGGTCGCTAGCGAGCCAACTACTCCCGGCCCAACATCGAGTACCAAACTAGGGGTCGCTAGTTTGCCAACAACTCCACGCTCGGCTCCACCAGCAGAACCCCTGATGATCAAGCTGTCCAGGTCATTCTCTCAGTCCTCATTTATACAGGGGGTGACCGAAGAAGAACCAGAGCTGGCCAAGTATGTGGCTGTCCACACTGATGTTCCCTCCGCAGATGATGTAATCCCGCTAGAAAAGATACCTTACTTCATCAATAAAGGGCTATCTTTGAACTACCTCGAGCTTAATAAGCTTTGTATAATGTATGCAATTGAACACGGTATAGGCACTCACCTACACACACAGGTGACAAATGTTTACACCACAAACCAGCTTACTCCAGTGGAATACGCCTACCGCATAATCGAGGGAGGGGACCATCCAATCATCTTCGGCCAGAAGGACGACCCACAGCCCTTCACCCTAGAGAAGGTCGATCTCGAATCAGATGCCGGGAGACTGTCTCTGTATCTTTATAGCCCCTAATCCAAATACCTAATGCAAAAACAGGGATATGATATGGAGACTACGCCAGGCTTAAACTACGGCACCGGTCGACAATTGCCTTTGAAGCCACCAATCCCAGCTGGTAAACCACGGGACTACTATAGCAAGATCCGATGTGGACTAGGGTATGTTACGCCCGCAACGACCCCTGAAAGTTCAGATGAGGAATGCGACGGGCATTCACATTCAACCGGGTCACCAACTTCTGATTCGGATACCAGCATTGGAGACGTATTCAGACAAACCATGTCAGTCAATATGGCATTTGCAGACGCCTACGAAGAAGATGAAGACATTCCTAAAATCCTCGAGTTAGAGCCGTGGGCCCAACAGCTGGATGTACAATGGAAAAAACTGTTCGAACAGAGAGAACCTCCTACCGAAGACGAGGTGATACACGTCGACCTCGGCAGCGAATCTTCTCCAAAACCGATCTTCGTCAGCAAAATCCTAACAGACGAAGAGCGAGAATTGCTACAAGAACTTGTCAAAGAATATATTGATGTGTTCGCCTGGAGCTATGAAGACATGCCCGGACTAAACGCTGAAGTTGCCCTTCACAAGCTCAACATTCGGCCAGATGTGAAGCCGGTCAAACAACAGCAACGACGCTTCCGCCCGGGCATCATGGATGCGATCAAAGCCGAAGTCAACAAGATGATAGCCAGCGGCTTCATTCGTAAAGAACAAAATCTAGACTGGGTCGCCAATATAGTACCTGTCCTCAAAAAGAATAGAAAAATTCGAATCTGTATCGACTTCCATAATCTGAATGAGGCATGTCCCAAAGATGAATTCTCCCTCCCTATCACAGACATCATGATTGACAACACATGCGGCTTCGAACGCATGTCATTCATGGATGGTTTCTCGGGGTACAACCAAATCAAGATGTCTCCTGACGATAAAAAGTACACCTCATTCCGAACACCGATTGGCACGTATTGCTACACAGTCATGCCTTTTGGTTTAAAGAATGCTGGCGCCATATATCAAAGAGCCATGAGTATCATCTTCAGAGACCACTTGCGCAAGACTGTGGAGTGCTATGTTGACGATATCGCCGTCAAGAGTCTCTATAAGGGAGACCACCTACATGATCTGAGGACAGTGTTCGACCTGATGCGAGCACACAACCTGAAGATTAATCCCACAAAATCCTTCTTGGGCGTATTCAGCGGAAAATTCCTGGGTTTTATTATTACTACTCAGGGAATTTATGTAGACCCAGAGAAGACGAAGGCAATTATGGAGATGGGTCCCCCGAGAAATCTCTGTGAACTCAGAGGCCTTCATGAAAGGCTAGCTTACATCAGGAGGTTCATCTCCAACCTCTCCGGGCGATGTCGGCCATTCACCCACCTCATGAAGAAAGACGTCTCGTTCGTATGGGACGAAGAATGCCAACGTGCCTTCGACAGCATCAAAGAATATTTGTCGAACCCTCCAGTCCTGGTGGCCCCGGTTGCTGGAAAACCATTCTTGCTATATGTACGAGCAATGGAGCATTCCCTCGACGCTCTACTGGCACAAAACAACGAAGTAGGCCATGAACAAGCTATATATTACCTCAGCCGAATGATGATCGGGCCAGAGCACAGATATACTGCTGTGGAGAAGGAATGCCTAGCCCTGGTGATCGCCATTCAAAAGACGCGGCACTATGTCACCGGACAAACCATACATGTGATCTTACGAGTCAACCCTCTCAGGGTCCTCATGATTAAACCAGGGGCGCTCAGCTCCCACCTCGCCACATGGGCAATATTGCTGTCTTCTTATCATATGGTCTTCGTCCCGCAAAAGGCTGTTAAAGGTCAAGCTCGGGCAGACTTTTTAGCAGCCCACCCAGGCTCGGAGTCGTCCAGAGTATATGAAGGAATCTCAGATGAGGTCGCCGACTCACATGTGACCTCCCACGATGATATATGGCGAATGTTGTTCGACGATGCTTCGAGAACTTGACCCAAGGGTAACATTGTTATTGGAGTCGGGGTAGTGTTGATTTCTCCTTCCGGACTGGTGATCAATCTTGCTTACTCCCTCACGAAATCCTGCTCTAACAATGTGGCCAAGTACAACGCTTTGGTCATTGGCCTCCAACTTACATGAGAGCTGGGGATAGAATATCTTGAAGCTTACGGCGATTCGCAGTTAATTGTCAATCAGATCCGGGGTTCGTACGAAGTCCGCCACAAAGACATGATCCCCTATCAACAAATAACGATCAACATTATCTCATCATTTGAGGGATTCTTCATCGAACATGTTTCCAGACTACAGAACATTGAAGCCGATGCCCTAGCAGGGCTTGTCGCTTCCCTAGCAGTGCCGAACCATACTCATCATTCGGTTGACGTGATAGGCCAGGAGCTGGTCTGTCCCAAGAACAACGTTCAAGTCGTGGCGAGTTATTCCACCCAAACGATCGACGTAGCACCGGACTGGAGACAACCATTCATAGACTTCGTAGTCTACGACATCCTGCCCGAAAACCCAAAGGAAGCCACTTCCATCAGAAGGCGTTCTCTCAGATTCTTCTACGATACAGAGACAAAAATATTGTATCAGCGATCATACGATGGGTTATTGCTTCGGTGTATGTCAAACGCGGAAGCCAAAGAAGCCGTACGCGAAGCTCATAACGGTGTCTGCGGGGCCCATCAGCCTGGCTCCAAATTACAAGATCGTCTTCGCCGAATGGGCTACTACTGACCCATAATGGTAGCGGATGCGATAGACTATGCAAGAAAGTACAAAGCCTGTCAGGTCCATACGGACTTCATCTACCAACCATCCGAGTTTCTACATCCGACAGTGGCGTCCTGGCCATTTGAAGCATAGGGAATGGATATCATCGGTCTGATTACTCCTCCTTCCTCCCGTGGACATCGCTTTATACTCGCGATCACGAATTACTTCTCCAAATGGGTGGAGGCTGTCCCGTTCGCAGAAGTAAAGACTTCAAACGTGATCAGCTTCCTCAAGCATTATGTCATCTATCGCTTTGGACTGCCCCGAAGGATCATCCACGATAATGGTCCGCAATTTGCAAGCCACGCCTTCTATCGATTCTGCGACAAGCAGCGCATCCAGAATATTGCTTCGACACCATACAATCTGGCAGCAAATGGGTTGGCAGAGGCATTCAACAAAACAATCATCAAACTTATCAAGAAGTTTGTCTCTTCCAACAAGCACGACTGGAACGAGAAGCTTGGTGAATGCTTATGGGCGTACCGTACTACAGTCCGAATGGCCACTGGGAACACGACATTTTCCCTGGTATATGGGAGTGAAGTAGTCCTCCCATTAGAGACTCAAATACCCTCACTTCATGTCGCCCTTACATACCAATTGACGACGGACGATAACTACCGTCGCCGGCTACAAGAGTTGGAGGCCTTAGATGAAAAGCGCCTCTTGGCTCAACAACGAATCGAGCTATACCAAGCACGCATTTCTGGAGCCTTCAACAAAAAAGTTAAAATCAGAACATTCCAAGTGGGCGATCTCGTTCTGGCAGTCCGGAGGCCGATGGTCATGACTCACAAAACTGTCGGCAAATTCCAGCCAAAATGGGAAGGTTCGTTTATCATTGAGGCCGTATTCTCCAACGGTGCTTACCGCCTCGCAAAACAAAACGGAGACTTGCTCATGTTGTCCGTCAACGGCAAGTTCCTGAAGAAATACTATATCTAAACGACATTTTCCAGATCATCGAGTCATGTACCCGCTGGTACCACTGAACTCATATTCACAATATCCAGTTCATTGAGTCATGTATCCGCTGGTACTGCTGAACTCACTTTCACAATATTCCCGATCATCATGTACTCGCTGGTACCGCTGAACTCACTTTCACAATATTCCAGATCATCGAGTCATGTACCCGCTGGTACCGCTGAAATCACTCTCACAATATCCCAGATTATCGAATCATGTACCCGCTTGTGCCTCTGAACTCACACTTTGATTCCAAAATTCCCGAATTGTCGAGTTATGTACCCGCTGGTATCCCTGAACTTACATCCCGGTCACTCTTTCGGGGAAAAGTTATGTATGACCATACCTCTGAACTTTCTTCATGAAGGAGCTCCTTCCTCATGATCCACTACACGTACTCCCAATGCACAAAAAGGGTAACAGATCCACAAATTTCCAAAATGACCATGTCGATGTTACCTCTGAGTCGTCTCAATTCTGCCAAAAATAAATCACCCCTCTACATAGAACTTCCATGTCCTCATTACCTCTGAGTCGTTCTTTGTACCCCCCCTTCATTGAGCCCACTCCTGCCATGTCCTCATTACCTCTGAGTGGGAAGGCTCCGTCGAAGAAACCCTCATGCTTACCATGTCCTCATTACCTTTGAGTAAGTATGTTGATCCCTTTCAACTTATTATCTGTACCCACAACCGGAGTATGCCAAGGATAATAAGTCCACAAATATCCTCCGTTGAGTCCACTCCTGCCATGTCCTCATCACCTCTGAGTAAGAAGATTTTGCGGTAAGAAAACCCTCATGCTTGCCATATCCTCATTACCTCTGAGTAAGTGTGTTGGTTCTATTTCATCCTATTATCCGTATCCTAACCCAGGGTATGCCAAAGATAATAGGCCCACAAATATTCTGTGCTAAATTTCTCAGCAAAGGCCCATCATTCCTCATCATGCCCCGGGAGCCCAGCTGCTCCATGGCATTCTTTCCTCCGATACCCGGAACGTCCACGACCATATTACCGTGGAACCTTTCTAGGTATCCCCAATCAAACTTGTTACCCGTACCTAAAACTAAAGTATGCCAAGGGTAACAGGTCCACAGACAAGTCCCCCATGCGGGGCAAACATCACCATAATACCACAGGCACAACAAGCAATACAAATGCAGGGTAGAATGGAAAGTTCTCTTTATTTGAAAGTCAAAAAAAGCGTTACATATTTTGGGACCGCGTCCCTCTCAAAAAAAAAGAAAAAAAAAGGAGAACAGAAATAAAAGAAGGAAATGCCGACTATAGTTCGGCATTATACAATTCCAAGAGGCGGTTTCTCACCAAGACAGTCCCCCGCTCAAGCCTCTGTCTAGCTCGGCGCTCAACCTCCTAGGACAACTGTTCCCCATTATCCAAGTCCATAAGTGCCCGCCAGTCGTCTTCCAACTCCTTCAGGGCAATCTCCAGATCAGCCGAAGCTTGATTAACCCTGTCAGCCTCCTGGATAATCAGCCCCCTGTCAATACGGGCAGCCTCAAGTTCAGACTCCAGGAAAGTTAACTTCCTCTGAAGCTCAAGGATCTGCTCTCGTGTGTCAGTAATCCCACGGGAGGCAGCCGCTTTCTGAGCCGTAAAATTTTTACTCTCGTGGCTCAGTTGATCATATCGATCAGACAGATCACGGAGGTCCTTCAGTATGGCCGGCCTGGTTTTATCCCGAGCAGCCTTGTCTTCTCTATAGCAGCGGTGAGGGAGCCACGCTCCTGATCTATAGTAGCAGACAGATCAGCCTGCCGCAGTACCTGAAGCTGGGCCACAGCTGATCAGTCTCCAGTAATTTTGCCTCCAGGAGTGCAGCCACTCCTGCCCCACCGAAAAGAGTCTTAAGGATATCAATTTGACCCTAGGCGCATTGCCGAGCCAAGACAAAAGAGGTCCCTCTTTGCACAACAGCCACTATCCCCCTCTTCAAGTGACGATAAAAGCTGTCAACCACGTCCTGTAATGCGTCGTCCAAGACCTTTGTAGAGGACGGCGTCAAAGGAAGTGTGGTCGGCAACATCGGAGGAGTGGTGCTAGAACTTGCCACCAAGGGGACAAAGTCCGAGCAGAACGATGTGCGGATGGCAGCTAACTCTTTCTCCGCCACCCGAAGAGCCTGAACACTTGGTAGGACAGAGAGGTCGACTCTCAGAGCCGCCCGAACAGAGGATGATGCAAGGACCATCGTCCCCTGTCCCGACTGCCCTACTACCTGACTTGCCGAATTCGAACCCACAGGAGGCCCATCAAGACGAGCCGGCAGGGGAGGGGGTACGCTCCTCTCCGATAGTGCCCCTTCGGTAGAGTTTGTCTCAATAATGTCCATCTTCGGCACGGGAGAGACAAGACCTGTAGGCCCAGAACAACAATCAATCGATGTGACCCGAAGGACGTGATGATAGAGCAGATAAGCCTCCTCGCAGGTTAAGATTCGGCTTATCTTACCAGAAGAGGAGCATGGAGGCTGCGGCTCGTTCGCAGCTGACATGGTCTCCTCACACGCGATCTTCAAGTTAAATTCGGCCGGCTCCTTTGCCCCAGCCACCTCGAAGGGAGATACGACTTGATCAACATCATCTTGATAGAATTCAGCAATTTCAGGGACAGGCTCACCTGAGCCCCCGTCATTTCGAGTCACGACCTCGGCGACTTGAGACTCCTCTTCTTCTGACGCCTGCAAGAGGGAAGGAAGATGATTAAAATCAAAGATTAGAAGAAAGGAAGAACCGGGAGTGACTTGTTTACCTCTGACGCGAGGTCAACTTCATCGCCGCTTTCTCTTATGGTTAGCTTACGGTGTCTGGTCACAGTCAGCTTTCGGGAACGAAGAATACCGCCAACAGGAAAAATGTGCCTGTTGCGCTTTTGTGCAGGGCCAGGCGCAACGGATGGTTGATCTACCACCATCTCATTTGACATAACAGGCGGCTGATCCGGCACTACATCCGCCACCCGAAGGGAAGAGTCCTCTCCATCATACTCGTCGCCTTCGTCATCCGCAGCAGCGGAGTCCGAATCTTGCACTTAGACTCTATTCTTCCTCTTCCACATCTTGTCCCCCTGGGACCCCTCTTCCAGGCCGGTACCAACAATAAAACTGGCACCCGGGTTAAAACCAACAGGGGGCTTGTTCGCCATGACATGGTACAGAGTCGCTATATACAAGATCTCTATAGACGCCTTAATAGCAGGGACTGAGAAAATGGTGCGGGTATGGAATGTATCATAATAGTGCCAGGCCCTGATGCCATCAAGAAGGCTACCATCAAAACCCAGACAAGAGCTGGGATAGTCTAGAAAAAGCTGATTGTATCCAAACTGCCGGACAAACCTGCTAGGCAGATAAAGCTCCAGAAAGACATTATTACGGTTGCGATACACCAGATGAGCGGGGCGGATGTTACGCAGCCACAAAAGCATCTGGACGTCTAAAAGTTGAGGGGGCCCAATACCGTCGAGATGGACAACCGCTATTTCCTCATCAGTAAAACGAGGGACAGATACGAAAATATTATACATGTCTGCCCTCGCCAGTGCCATCCGACAAGCACGCATGGTCTTGAATTCCCAAGGCTCATTATGATAGCAGAAGATAAAAGCGTCATCATCAGTTACGCCATCTTCAGAGCCCGGTCTCATCAAAGACGGATAATGCATCAACAGCCACCCCATCAGATAATGATAGGGTAGCTCAGTCCGTTCAAAATCTTTTGTCACGTCGCGGGCAATGACCTTGGATGTGAAAGTACGAAGGCCACGGTGTATGCCGCACACCATAATTGGGAGGAGAGCTAGCCGGACTCGCAAAACTAACTTCACAGCCGGAAGGATAAAATTGCGACTGATCCTCTCGATAGAACCTGCTCCTCCCGAGACAACATAATTTCGTAGCCATATCATCAAGAATCCCGCCAGGAATGCCTTCTCTGACAACTCTTGGATATCCTGATAAAAATAACCAAAAGAGTCGGTCTGACTCCCGAATCTGTCGCTAGTGGTGGCCACCCTCTTAGCTGACGACACTAAGGCTTTAACCGCCTCCCGGGACTGAGGACGTCGGGAAGTAACTCGACCTGAGGCATCCGTCGTGAAGAGATAGCGCACCCAGTCCTTGGTATGGGAAGCATTCCCTTTCGAGCTGCTATCCTTTTTGGCTATTTGATGACATGTGCTATAGTGGCACAATATCTCTTGATAAAGAGCCACGACGCCTGGATACCGTCTTTCCAACTCTTCGAACTCCTCATTCGTGGGAGTATACGCCTCAAAAGCTTCGTCCCCCCAAGGAAGCTTGGAGACCGTGTGTATTTCGTGAAACGCAAGCTCCATCTCCCCTACGGGTGTATAGAAGGTTCTCGTACGGCGGTTATAATCTCCAGAAGAGATATAAATAATCTCTTGTTTATGGGCAAGCCGTGGCTGGTGCCCCGAATAGCATGGTAAAGACCGATCTCACACAGAAAGGCCTCATACTTTTGCAAGATCTACATAGACAGATTGGTCCACGAGGGAATGGGATGTATCCAACTAGAGAGCATCAACCGGCCAATGGGATAAGAGCCCTTTCGAGCAAGTTGGTTCATAAAAGTGTCGGCTGTAGAAAACGTAAAATTGGGACCCGGCACATTCAAAAAAGTACCCGGGGCCAATCCCATTACAGAACGGCTGGGGTGTACCTTGCCCGCACATACTGACTTCAGGCTGTTATTATAATGGATGTCTCCCACAAACATCCCACTTCGGGTAGGAGTTAAAGACTCCTCCATCTTCCGGTCTAGTGGGAGCATATTGAACCAAGATAACGGGAAGTGATGCTCCATTTGGGAGATGCGGATCGCCATCCCGTTAGAAACAAACTCCAGTTCTCTGACACCTCCAGAACCTGACTGTTCTTCACAGTCAAGGCGTCTCCAAAGAAGAACGCGGGCTTTAAATATTCTCTTTCTAATTTTCTCGAGTTCATCATAGCGTTAAAAAAATAGAAAGACTAGTTCTTGAGGGCATTCAATCTCGCCGGAGGCTCATCACTCGAAAACTGGTCCGCCATATGCCGAACTATATGGTCGTACCTATAGCCCAGAGCAGCTTGGGCACTACCTACCAGGAGTTCTCCAGCAGTATTTACCGGCAAATTCACTGAGGAGAAGACATAAAAAGGTAAGTTAAAAAGATGGACAAAAAGAACTGATGGGTGCTTTCGAGCTTATGCGGCTCCAACTTAACGAAGCCTCATGCGGCTCAGGAGAACACTTATACGGCTCCAACTTAATAAAGCCTCATGCGGCTCAAGTTCAGAAGAACACTTATGCGGCCCCGTTCAGTGAAGGTTCATGCGGCAGTGCTCTCATAGTGCCCTCAGGGTTCAGATAGGTTCAGACAGACAAACGGGATAGACAAATTTGTGCGAATCTATATGGCTCAGCATAGCTTATGCGGCTTCGTTGGCGAAGCGCATATGCAGTCACAAGTGGCTATTCTTATGCGGCTCGTAGCTCGGCCATAGGACGAACATGCGACTCACAAAGGCTCGTGCATAAAACATGTGACGTAGCCATAGCAGTTAGGGTTCTTTAGACTCATATAATGTCCTTACCAGCAATAGGGGGATGAACATTAGGGTGAGCTGCGGGCACGACGGTCGGCGGAGGAGCAGCCGCAGTCGAGGTAGAAGCAGTCTTCTTTCCCTTCGCCGCCACAGTCGTCGAAGACACTGCTTTCTTACCCTTCGCTGCAACGGTCTTCTTGGGCACCATTAGTGATCGAAGAAGAGGATGACAATCGGGGTAGGGAAGGCTCGAAGTAAAGGAGAAAGTAAAGAAGTTTTCTCTCTTAAAACTCTTCTTATTTATAGGAGGACAAGGGGGGAACACGTAGACTAATAACCGCCTCGAAAAAGATGAAATTGACTCCTCGGATTTTGTCCCCTCTCTCATAAAGGAGATTCACCCAGGGCATAAAATCCAAAGATTTAATGAGCCGACCCTTGGGATTTCCCCTAAAGACGACACTAAAACAAATTTGAGGCAATTAAAGACACGCACACGTGGCAAGGAGCTATGCGGCCCGAAAGTCCCTGCGGCTAATTGACTCCATGCGGTCGAGACATCCATGCGGCCGAGACATCCATGCGACCGAAACATCTATACGGCCAAGTCATCCATACGGCCAGGACATTATATGCGGCCATAAGAGTTTATACATAGTCATGCTTCTTATTCAAAGTATTTCAATTTTACAAATTGAAAACTTTGAAGGGGGTCTTGTAGAAGCATGAAAAAGAATAAAGAAAGATCCATGCGGCCAGGGAGCCCCATGTAGCTCAGAGAGCTCATACGGCTCAGGGATCCATGCGGCTCAAGTGTCTATACGACTCGATAGGTTCCATGCGGCTCAGAAAGGAGCCACGTGGCCTACAACAACTCCTCCTTTTGTCCTTTACTGCATTAAATGCCCTGACGGCTGACAGCTCTGACAAGGTGACAGTTCTGACACAAAGATACAATTATGACTCTCCTCATAATGGCGGACTCCTAGGAAAACGAAGGAAATCTCTGACACGATCCCCGGAGATCCAGAAACTGTCAGGCGGCCTTGACACATGGACAGTCGCATGCGGCTCGAGCAGATATCACCCCATGCGGTTCAGGCCGAAGCTGTCTCATGCGGCTCAGATCGAAGCTATCCTATGCGGCTCAAGCAGAGGCTACCTTATGCGGCTCATGAGGATTAGCTTCATGCGGCTCACTGTGAAGCCACCCATTATACGGTCGCCTATGCTCATGCGGCTCAGATCATCACCATGCGGTTCAAATGTTCAAGGGCCACTCCCCAAGCAGCCTTGATACGTGGCCAGCCTTATGCGACTCAATCCTCATGCGGCTCAGATTTCTTTGGTGACTCGCGGTTAAGACACGTGGCATAATGATGGGACATGTGGCATCAAATCAATCCCAATAAAATATTGGGATCAAATCAGATCATTTGTAATCAGGGAAATCAATGACACGTGGTAGAAAATCCGAGATAGGCAAATCTGGAGGATTTATATCAATCATCATTAATTATCCACAAAAGATTTGATGCCATCACATTAATTGCTCAAATGTATTCTATTCACGATGAACGGTCCAGATTCAGTGATCCTTAGCTGCCGACTTTTGAGAATAGGCAATCATTGCAAACCCTAATGATGCCCCCCACTCTTATAAATAGCAAGGTGCCATTCCCTTGCGAAGGAGGAGATTCTCTGATAAAAAAGAAGAGAGAGACAGAGATCCAGAGAGCCAGAGAGAATATACAAAGATCAAAAGGAGAGCATTTTTTCACCAATGCCAAGCAGTTCTTCTACAAAGCCAAAGCTGCACCCGATCGTCCAAGGAGTAAGGCAGAGCGGCCGCCTCTTTCCCGAGCCTCTATCATCATTCCCCAGAATCTAAAATAAACAATTGTACTTAGATTGCTGTACCTAGGCTTTCGTCCTTAGGCTTTCTTTGTACAAACGAGTTTGTATTATGAAGTAAAAGTCCGATCCTTCGATAATTGTTCTGTTCTTTTATATTTTATGGCAAACAATAACCTAGGCTGATGTTGCATCAGCAACAAAACATGAGCTAACTTGCAGTCTATTTTTATGGGGTTCCAGGGAACCACTTATGTAGAGGGAAGGCAATCATGGAGACTTTGTTATACTAGTTAACTAGACATAACTATATTGCAATAGATAAATTCCCTACAGTTTGTACACAGCAGCATCTCTGAAACATAGAGTACCAAATCCAGTAGAACCTTGTATCATTCGACCCCAGAACCAAGCTAGTGCAGGACACACCATCAGAGAGAAATGAACCCTGTGTCCACCCTAAAATGTTGGTGTTCCAATAAGGAATACATTGGTATTTATGGTGTAGGGCCTTGTCCATCCTGGTTGAGTAACAGGAATCAGTCTAGTTATAGTGCATTAGGAGTATTGGAGATGGTATAATGGTGCCCTGTACTGGAACAACCTAGGACAAGAAAATTCAGGTGACTGTACAAGTAGACTCTTGGGTTTAGACGTATGTTTCAAGGATTAAAGCCTTGGTATCAGCAATATAGGAAGGCTCGGGTAGCCTATATGAGGTATATTTATGTTTAGCATTTCGAACCCAGTCCTTAACTGATGTTCAGCCCAATAACATATGATAACAGCCCATGAATATGTGAACAGTCTATGCTAATGTTAGTCCAACTTTGAACTTTTGTCCTGTAAATTTCCTTATACCCAATGACACTGATCTGTGGATTCTTCCTAGCATCATATTGACACTACTAAATGGTAAAGACCTGGACCCATAACCTCCCAAAGTTGAATCTTAAAGTCTGGCACCTTAGATACCACCAGCACCACTGCTGGGCCAGCAGCATCAAAGTTGTTTCCTTCCAATTTATGGCCTCTTAAATGAACCTATGTATTTGATTTTGAATTACATTAGGGGTCTGATTTTGAGATGTATGAGGAGGAGGAGTGTGTCTGGGTTTTGAATTACATTGGGGTCTAATTTTGGCTTAAATGATCATATCTGTTTGTTGAGTATTAGCTTTCTATATATTTGGATTGTTGTTCATTTGTTGTTCATTCGTGGATTATCTACATTCGTAGATTCTCTATATTATTATAAGCTGTGTGAGGATAGTAGGCCATCTCCATTGTGGTCTAATTTTTGAATTACATGTTTCTAATATGAGGAGCATGTCTGGGTTTGGAAGTAACTGTTCCATTAATCTGATTTTGAATTACATGTACCAGCCAGACACTGTCCCTGCAGCCATTTGACTGGCGAGGCAGAAATCTTTGTACGACATTTTCTATAAGGAATTTGCATTAATCTACGGTACGGCATCGTGATCAGGACATAGTTCCTGCAGCCATTCGGCTGGCGATGCAGAAACTATGTAGCCGTAGATGAAGTTGACTGTCCTCCGACCCCCATCCTTCGGCAATGATGATACGACAACCTATCACTACATCTTTTAGTAGTAGATAAGGTCTTAGTATTATATTTTGTGGGTTCATCTTATTGATTCTGTTACATCCTTTAGATACTAGATTCGATAAGAACATATACTACACCATATGTACAGAACATAGATGATTCCCACTAATGTATGCTAGAATGAATTTTGGGTTGTGTTCTGAGCTATTCGTCCCTACACTTGGCAATTAAGCATGTGAAATATATTGTTGAAAATAATAAAACTTGTGGTCGTTATTGCAGAAAGTGCAGATCGACATGAACTGACGCACGAAAAGAAGGGGATCAAAGTTGTAACAAGTAAAGTTGTGTTTTGGATGTTCTACTCTTGTAAGCTCTTTGTTCACAAAGCAAGATATAATGAATACATAACAAGTATCGAGTTTATAACTCTTGTAAGCTCTTTACTTGAGTCACGAACTCGATACTTGTTCTATATTATTTAATTATAGCTTGTTTTATGAACAAAGAGTTTACAAGAGTTCTTTTTCCAAAGCACAACTTTACTTGTTCCAGCTTTGAGCCCCTTATTTTCATGCGTCAGTTCATGTCGGTCTTTACTTTCTGTAGTAATTATCTTAAAATGGATATGAATTACTATCTACGAAACCGTTTGTGGATATACAATCGTCATCCTGATGAATTACTATCTGTGTCAATCTTTGCAGAATTATCTTAAAATAGATATGAATTACTATCTACGAAACCGTTTGTGGATGTACAATCGTCATCCTGATGATATGTGCGGTATGCGGGATGAATTTATACAGGGTGTGTAACAGTTTCTGTAGTTTGCTAAGGCGTTCCCTCAGTACATGGACCGTACAAAAATTAAGTGTCCATGTGTGAGATGTCGTAACTTGAAATATCATTCGGAAGTGGATGTGACATATCATTTGTATTCGAGGGGTTTCATGCCAAATTATTATCAGTGGACCGCACACGAAGAACTTGTGCCTTTAGTATCCGAGTCGGAGCCTTATGTGGACATTATGTAGATGTCCGCGAGCATGTTGATTACGACCAAGGGTGGACAAACATGGTTTTCTATGCTGCAGGGCCTAGTTTCGATCTGAACAATCAATATGCAGCTGAGAAGGCACCGAATGCCGATACTGCAGAGTTCATGGAGTTGTTGGAGAATACACGGACTCCTTTATATCCTGGTTGTGAAGACAATTTACCATTGGAGGTGATTACAAGATTGTTGAGCATAAAATCAAATTTCAACATATCTCAAGAATGCTACAACCGAATCCTGGAGTTAATTAAAGATACATTACCGGAGGGTGGCAAGTTACCTAAAGACTTCTACCGAGCCAAGAGAATGGTGAGATCGCTTTGGATGGGATATGAAAAAATTGATGCATGTCACAACGGATGCATGTTGTACTATAAGGACGACAAGGATGAAGACGCCTGCAGATTTTATGGTGCCGATCGCTTCAAGACAACTAGTACAACAAGGACTTCTGGTGCATGCAAGCCAACAGATTCGATGCACTATTTGCCTTTGATGCTGCGGTTGCAGAGGTTATGGCAAAGGAGACAGCTGATAATATGAGTTGGCACGCGGAAACAAAAAGATAGAGTACTGGATCATCCATCCGACGGGAAAGCATGGAAGTACTTTGATCGAGTGTATCCTGATTTTACTTCGGAGCTGCGTAATGTCAGATTGGGGCTTTCCTCTGACGGTTTTACCCCATTTGGACTTTTGGGCTCACAATATTCTTGTTGGCCTGTGATTGTTACTACGTACAACTTGCCGCCTTGGATTTGTATGAAGACTTCTTATATGTTCCTAACTGTTATTATTCCAGGTCCAAAGAACCCGAAGAGGAACATCGATGTGTACTTACAGCCCTTGGTAGATGAGCTGAATCAGTTGTGGGAAGTAGGTACAACCACATATGATGTTTCCAGAAAGCAGAACTTTCAGATGAGGGCCGCACTAATGTGAACCATCAATGATTTCCTGACCTATAGAATTTATCGGGTTGGAGCACCCATGGTCGTCTCGCATGTCTGTATTGCATGGATCACACTAAGGCTTTCCATTTGAAACATGAGGAAAATCGTGCTTCTTCAATTGTCATCGACAGTTCCTGCCAAAGGATCATTCATACCGGAGAAACATGAATGCTTTTTGTGTTGGCGTGATAGAGAAGTCCAGTCCACCGCTACGGTGGTCCGGGGACACGATATGGAAGGAAGTTAAATAATTGCCAAGTGTTATTGAAGAGCCTACAGCGGGGTACTAGTGTGATGGATTTGGCCGCGCTCACAACTGGACGAAGAGGAGTATATTCTGGGACCTGCCATATTAGAGTGACCATCTGCTCAGACATAACCTGGATGTCATGCATATCGAGAAGAATATATTTGACAATATAATAAATATTGTGATGGACGTAAAGGGGAAGACAAAAGATAATCCCAAGGCCAGGTTCGACTTAGAAGAAATATGCAGACGTCCAGAGTTGCATTTGATAAAGGAAGGCAGTGGGAAGTATAAGCAGCCCAAGGCTATTTTCTCACTGGACAAGGAGGACAAAGGTAAACTTTGTAGGTGGATCTAGGGCCTAAAATTTTCAGACGGGTACGTATCAAATTTGAGAAGATGTGTTGACCCGAAGGAGAACAAACTACAGGGTATAAAGAGCCACGATTGTCACATTTTTATGGAGAGATTAATCTCGATTGCATTTCAGGAATTCTTACCTCAGGTCGTTTGGGATCCCCTGACAGAGCTTGCATATTCTTCAGAGATCTTTGTTCTACTAAGTTGCTCATCGATCGGCTTGAAAAGCAGGAGAAGGACATTGCAGTAACATTGTGCAAGCTTGAGAGGGTGTTCCCTCATAGATTCTTCGACTCTATGGAGCATTTGCCAATTCATCTTTCCTATGAGGCACGTATTGGTGGGCCCGTCGGTTATCGGTGGATGTATCCGTTCGAGCGCCATCTAAACCTCCTGAAGAGAAAGGTGAAAAATAAGGCACGGGTCGAGGGTTCTATTTATGAAGCCTATGTCCTTGAGAAGATTACAAACTTTTGTTCAATGTATTTCAAGCCTCATATTGCTACAAATAGAACAAGAGCTCCGAGGAACGACGATGAAGATATAGAATATAATGATGCATTATTGAAAGTCTTCAATGCTCTTGGAAAGCCTTCTAGAAAACAGAAAAAGAGATATTTGAATGATAAGGAACTAAGGGCTGCCTAGTTATATATATTACTCAACTGCGAGGAGGATGAAGTGGAAAAGCTAGAGTGGTAAGTGAAAATCTTCAACGTTCAAGTCATCTATTTGTTGATTACGTTATTATAATTTAACGAGTGTATCCCAATATTTATTTGTTTTCAGCAAATTTAATGATGAGGTGAGGTCAAGTAGACCATACATTACAGATGAAGAAGTAGAAGAAGAAATGAGACTTTATTTCCCGTCTTGGTTGAATGCATATATACGTAAGAAGCTAGTTAGAATCTTCCTCCATTTGTATTTGCACAAGAAATAACTTAATATTGAACTTAATTTTGTATCTTCTCGTGTTTAGGTCGATCGTCCGGACGTCACCCTTGAGAATGAATCTATTAGAACTCTTGCCAAGGGACCAATTTATGTCGTCAAAATATGGCCAAGTTATTGTGTGAATGGGTTTAAGTTCAAGTCAACAAATGCTCCCATCAGAGATAGCTTCCTGGATCTTGATTCCACAAAAAACAGTTGCTTGTGTATCAAATCTACAAACTATAAAGATGTCACTCCAGGCAATGATTTCTATGGCGTCTTACGGAAGATTATGGAAGTGATGTACAACTATAGCACAAAGCCTGCCAAGATCGTATTGTTCAAAGTTGATTGGTTCGATCCGATACAAGATCAAAGATGGAAAATTGACAAGCATGGTCTCGTGTATATTAACTACCGTCGTCGATACCAGGGATACAAATCATTTATCCTAGCAAGTCAAGCTTAACTCGTATAATTTACAACATATCCTAGACGGGGAACAATGAGGTACGGCTGGTGGGCAGTATGCAAGACTAAAGCCATAAATACCTACGACATCAACGAAGTGTCTTATCAGGAGGATGAGCTGTCTCTTGTACCCAATACAGTTGATGTCGACTCAGCAGAAGTTCCCCATTTCATATCTACTTGTGTAGAAGAGGTACAAGTATCCGAAGGGGAAGACGAAGGAGATGCTAGTGAAGATGAGGAGGAAGAAAAAGAGGATGAGGATGAGAATGAGGATGAAGATGAGGAGGCAAACGAAGAAGATAAATTTTTAAAAGATGATTGAGAAACCGTGATTTCAATGTATTCATATTTATGTAATCTTAAATTATGAACTATGATATTTTCTATTAGTATTCAGATTTTTGTAAACTTAAATTATGAACTCCAATGTATGTAGATATTTCTAAACTGTCATTGTATTTATTTATATTTTTAATCATATGTTATTATCAGCATGGCAGGACGACGCGGAGATAGGTCAGGACGAGCCGTATCCTTAGGTGGACAGAGAGATCCGTTACCAGAGGATGGCTTCGGACCATCGTCTGACCCGAGAACTCTATTGTACCATACGATCGCAGGTCCGGGTGGCAGTACAACAGGGACGAACAGTTCCAGGCTTGTTGATACTCTTTTCCCTAGCCTTCCTACCACTGACAGCAGCATGGCGGGTGGGGAGCAGGTAGAGGAGGTAGTCCCTACTTTCGTCTGTGTAGATCCATACTAGAGCGACCCTCCATGCGAACCTCAGGACGAGACGAGGATAGAGATTTGGGCCGACGGTCCTACGAAGTAAGTTAAATGAATATATATATATATATATATATATATATATATATATAATATATATATATATATATATATATATATATATATATATATATATATATATATATATATATAAATGATGGAGAGTGGGTTTTGGTCCTGGGTCCCGTTGGTCGGCGCTCGCCCGTCCCTCGACCGCTACCCTTCCGCTCCCGGGCGGTGGCCGGTCGCCCCCCGGCGACCCCCGCCTCGTCGCGAGGCCTCCTACCCCTACGGCATCCCCGTCCTCGGCGGCTGGCCGGGCCCACCCCAGCCGAACCTCTCGTGGGGAGCCCTTGCTCTCGGCGGCTGCCCATGGTGCGGAAGCCTCCCTCCCCTCCTCCCCCGTCCGCGGCGCGGCCGGCGCCCTCGGCGACGTAGGCGTCGCCGGTCTCGGGGCCCCTGGCCCCTTCAGCTCCCTCCCTCCTTGGCCCGGTCCCGATGCCCCCGGCTGGGTCTGCCGCCGCCTCCGCCGTAGCGGTGCCTCCCCCCTCGGCCGCTGCTCCTCCCTCCGCCCCTGATCCCTCCCCTCCTCCCCAGGCGATCGGCTTCCCGCAGCACTCTGCAGCCCTGCCGGTTTTGCCTCCTCCGTCTCCTTCGGCTCGGGCTCCAGCCGCCCCTGCGGTGGCCCATCCCTCCCTGGCAGTTCCCATCACCGCACCCCCCTCTTTTGTCCTCCCTCCGGCGCCTCCTCTCAACCCGGCCCCTCCTCCAGTCGACCTCCCCGCCTGGCAGCCCCCTCAGGCAGACTCCCTCCCCCAGCCTGGCGCCCCTCTATCCTCCGCGCATCCCTCCCCGGTGGCCTTCCTCCGTGAGCCATCCCCGTTCGCGCATCCGCCCTCATCGGTCGTGGATCCCCTTCAACCGCCCGTCGTCCAAACTGCCGCTGCGCTCCCCTCCTCCTCGACGGCGGCGGGGACCTACTATCAGGACCCCACCTCCTGGCTGTGGTTCTGGGTCTCCCAAGACCCCTCTTCCCTTCGGTGGCTCTGGACCCCGGCACAATCGACCGCGCCTCTGTGGCCAGCTTCCGCTCTCGGAGGAGCCAATCCCCTCTCCACGCCGACATGGGGGCAGCGCTACCTCTACTAGGGCGCCGCCTCGGGCCCCCGGCCGGTGTGCTCCGCCCCCTGCTCTCCTTTCTCCGGTGGCTCTCGGCCGGAGTTCGGGCGGTCCGCTCCCCTTCAATTTTGTTCCCCGTTCCCTGCACCATGGCGTTTCCCCCCTCCTCCCCAGCCTCGGCGTCCCCTCCTGGCTGTGGCCTCTCGCTGTGGCCCTTCTCCAGTGGTCTCCTTGCCGTAGCCCTCCTCGCTGGGGTCCGCCGTCGTGGTCCGCACTCCGGCCTACGCGTCCCCTGCTCTCGTCGTGGTTTCGGAGCCCAGGCTCCCCGCTCGGCAGCGCCTCCCTCCCGCCGGAGCCCCCGTTCCCCGCTCGGCTGAGCTGGTGTCTCGAGCCCTCTGCTCTGCGCTCCCCCGCCGTGGCATCCCCAGCGCCGTGGTGCCCCTGCCGTGTCGGGCTCGCCCGTCGTGGACCCCTCCTCTTCCCCCTCCGCCCCCGCCTCCGGGGTCGCCTCCCTTCCCCTTGGCGCCCCCTCGCCGGAGCCCGCATGGCCGCCTCCCCAGGCTCGACCTCTCGTCTCCTCCCGTGGCCCCCCGCCGTCCCCGGAGGGGCCCCCGCGGCACTCCTTGACGTGTCGTGGCTTCCGTCGCCCCCCACATCCTCCCGGCTTTTGCGCCGCCGCCCTCCGCCCCCGCCGTCGTCCCCCCTTCTCTTCCCGACAGTGCATCCCTTCCGTCTACCCCCGGCGGTGGCGCACCCACGGTGGCGTCCCCCCTCCTCCTCGGCCTCGACTTGTGCGAGCGGGAGAGGAGTACCGAGGCCGCCTCGGGCAGTGCGCCTTCCACCGGGCCACGTTCCACGTTGGGGCGCGTGCAGTCTCCCCTCCTCGGGTTTCGGGTCCTCTTGTCCGTTCTGTGCAGGCCCACGACTTCTCGTGTTTTGCTTATTTTTTGTTTTTGGTTTTTTGTAGTTTTGTCTTTTTCGATGTTCGAAATTTTGAATTTTGAATTTTCGGTTCTCTGTTGCATTTTCCCTTCCTTGTTTCCGGGAGCCAGCATTTTGTGTTCTCCTGGCTCAGGATCCACTGTACTGCTCTCTTAGAGCTCGCCTTTGCATTCAATAAAGTTGCCTTTGAATATATATATATATATATATATATATATATATATATATATATATATATATATATATATATATATTTATATATATATATATATATATATATATAATATAAAATATATATATATATATATATATATATATATATATATATATATATATATATATATATATATATATATATTCATTAATATAATTATCGTTGTATAAAGATAACTCGTTAATTTAGTATGATTAATATAATTTTAAGCATTTTTAGAAATTATTTTAATTTATAATTCTTGTAGAGGACTTATTTTTATCCACCACACCGGGCCGAGCAGATTGAGAGGCAGTTTCCTGCCGTCGTCGGCAAGCTGATCCGTGATGCAATTAACGATCAGAAAGCTCGTCCACGCCCCGGAAAGCCGATTGTTGGTTGGATCATGCCTGACCAATGGACCACGATGAGGGCTCGATTTGAGGAGCCCGGGTACAGAGAGCGGTCGGAGAAGGTGAAGGCGGCTAGGAAGAGGGCCGAAAATTGGTGTGGTGGATCGATTCCTATGACGGAGCATTTTCGTTGTCTGGTATGTATTGCAATATATAAGATTTTATTGATAGTAGGAGTATATAATTTTCTATTTTACTAAAGAATAAAATATAACAAACACGCAGGTACAGAGGGGTGAGTACGCAAACATGGTGACCGTCTTCCTGGCCACCCATCGGAAGGACGGAAGCTCATCGACGACCGGGCTACTCAGAGCTATGTAAGTACTAATTTAGATTTCGTTAATTTTTAACATAACTTGAAGAATATACAGATAACAATATAGTTAATAATAATTAAATACTTTAGACGTTTATTAGGCTAATTTAGGTAAGTATTGATTTATAGAGATGCACAATGATTTCTAGGACGAGTTTGTTAGGCTACGTGAGCGTGCGAGTGCTAGTGCACTGGCAGAGGGAGGGGTTGGTACATCGCAGCCCTCTCCGCCTCAGTCGGAGGACGAGCTCTAGAAGATCGCCATTGGTGGTCTTCATAGAGGTACGTACTACGGTACGGGGTCCTACGGCGCATTTGTTGCAACGCAGGCATCCAGGGCTCCCTCTGCCAGTGCACATTCACAGCCCTCACAGGCCGAGTCATCCCTAGTCGAGGATACCATTGCCCGCCAGATTGCTGAGCTGTACGACGATATACTGAGGAGGATTTCTGAGCATCCAGGGTCTCAAGTGCAAGGGGACGCTGCGTCGGTCACCGCACGCTTTGACGAGCTCGAGCACACCGTGAGGGACGTACAGGGGACGCATGAGACCATTCACGGCACTGTTGCTAGGATAGCGGCTTGCATGATGCAATGCAGCGCCAGACTGCTAGCCCTAGAGGAGACACGGGCGCACCCATCTCCAGCGGTTACACTGCCTCCTTCTCCAGCGGTTACACTGCCTCCTTCTACAGCGGTTGCATTGCCTCCTCCTTCATCGTCGTCAGTGGTTCTTATATCAGAGCAGTATGCTTACCTTCTTTCCAGGAGTGGTGATGCTCCTCCTGATCAGCCGTAGTCGACATGTATATATATATATATATATTATATATATATATATATATATATATATATATATATATTGTTATGTGATGGCCCATTGTTGGGTCTTTTATGTGTTTCTACATACATTGTTATTGTGTTTCATTATGTTTGATACTATTGTTAAAAATTTTCATATATCTGTGTTGAGTGACGTGATTGTGTTGCATGTGTTCGTGATAGTGTTTCATATTGTTTGATACTTTGTGTTTGTGATGCTCCTCCTGATCAGCCGGTGTTGAGTAGTGTTCCACCAAACGGGTCGACAAACCCAGGGAATGCTGCTGTAGGTGTTAATTGTGTCTCATATTGTTTGCTACAAATGCTGTTGTAGGTGCTGCTGCAAATGCTGTATTTTTTTAATTTTTACCAAATTTAGCGACGTTCAGCGACGTTTAGCAACGAACATGCACGTCGCTAAGTAAGTATCGGAACGTCGCTAAATATGATTCACCCCATCGCTGATCATCACTAAACGTCGCTAAATACGACGTCGCTAAAACGTCGCTATGTGTCGGCAATATAGCGACGTATAAACGTCGCAGAACGTCACCATTTTACTGACATGCCAGGTCAGCATCGATGTATGTAACGTCGCTAAACGTCGCTAGATGACATTGGCAAACACGGTCGTTGTACGTCACTTGTAGTCGCTGAATTAGCGACGCGACTGCATCGCTAACTGTCGTCGTAATAGTGACGTATTACGACGTCCTGGTGTATAGAGACTAGGCAAATCGCGACTATGTCGAAACGTCGCTAAATACGTCACCAATTAGATTTAGCGACGTATTTTTCCTTTTTAGCGACGTCCTCTGGCGTCGCTGATTTGACAGATTTTAGTAGTGTGCGTGTTTTTATTGGTAAGAATTGGTATCAAAGCAAAGGGAACCAAAGGTTCTTCAGTTTTAAGATTTAGTCAACGACAGGGACACACTAGTCCGCTTTCTATCTTCTTAGATTGTGATTGTAAGTTATTGTTTCATAAATATCTGATGGTGAGTTCTCTACTTTTGAATTAAAGATGACAAAAAACAAAGTTAATTGCAAAAAGTTGAGATGAAGAAGTTTAACAGTATGGAAAACTTCTCAATGTGACCAAGAAGGGTTAAAAAATATATTATAAAAGTGGGATAGCAAAAGGTCATTACCATTAAGGAGAAGAAACATGTCTACATGATAGATGATGCATGCGAATACATGTATTATGGGCCAGAATGCACAATATAGCTTTGCCTCACATACGAGGTGATATACAACATCATAATTGAAACTTATGCGACAAGTTTATGGTTGAAGCTATAGATCTTGTATATGACAGTCTTTGTCAAACAAGTTGTATCTCAAGAAGCAACTATAGAGTTTATGCATGACGAAAGGAACCAAAATTCTACACAATCTAAACAACTTCATAAGATGATTACAATTTTCTGTGTCTTAAGGTAAAGTTAAAGGAAGAGGATCAAGTTTTTTGCTCATATCTTCATTTTCAGCGTCATATGACCATTTGGTAGCAAAAATCCTTTTATGGGAAGGAGATTCTCGAGATGGAGTATGTTATAATTACGCTTCTCGATAATAAGATCACGAGGATATCGAATCCTTGAGGAGTTATCTGAGTTGATTGTCAATGAAAGAGAAAAATAAAGATTGAGGCAAGAGTAGTCGAAGAAAATCCAAATCACTAGGGCAGGATGCGATGAATGCTATTTCTGCAAGCATGTAGGTCACATGAAGAAACAATGTCTAATGTATAAGAAATGGTTAGAAAAGAATGGTAAAATGCCAGTTCAGGCAATCAGAGTCAAGGAGTTGTTGTAGTTACCGTGTGATGTACTTACAATATCACGGGAAGGATGCCTTCATCTAAGCTTGGATTCTTGACTTATGTGGTCCATACCATATGTGTCCAAATAGAGAGTTGTTCAACACCTATAAGGAGTATAGTGGTGATGTCTTCCTCATTGGGAGTGATGCAAAGTGCAAGAGCATTGTCTTAGGGAACATTAAAAGTCCCATGTTTAATGGTATGCCACGAACACTTGAGAACACGAGGCATGTTTCAAAACTAAAGAAGGGTCTGATTTATCTGGGTGCGTTGGATGTGACATGTTGTAAGTTCCTAAATATTGTTAAATGGTAACCTAGTGTTCTTGAAGGAATAATGCTTGTCGTCCATTTTGTATGAGATGAACGAAAGCACAATTAATAGTAGTACAGTCGTCGCTATATTGAAACATATGCAGTTATCTGCCTACTTAAGAAGCATACTGGAGTCCTTGGCGCGAAGGCTCTTTTCATTGTTCTGCTGGAGAATAGGGAGCATAACTCTTTCGTTGATGAGTAATCAACGGATATATTTCTCTGTTAAAAAAGTTATTTCTCGTTCTTTAAGATTGATTTATCTGACACTTTTTGAATATTTGCCAGATATCATGAACCATTCCCCTTCGATTGTCCTGAAGTGACAGCTATTAATTGTACTGACAACGATGTCAACTCGGGTAATTAATGAGTTTTAAGTATAAGCAATAATTTTTACTGGTTGTTCACCGATGGAAGAAACATGTTCTGTGGACATTTCTTGTGCGGAAGAAAGGTAATCTTTCTACCATGTATAGGAGACAAAATGATTAACTTTACAAACACTACAACAGAAATACCATTTAATGACGGCTAAAAATCGTCATTAATGATGAACCATGACGGGTTTTTTCTTCAGCCAAGCGTTATGAAATCGGGTGTTATAAATATTTTTCAAAGCGTTATAGATAAATTGACCGAAAACGTCATTAATAGTATAAATTTCTACTACGTTCTATTTTCAAACCGTTATAGATAGTTATGTAAAAACGTTATGAATAATTTAGTATGGTTGGGGTCAGAGCATTTTGAAAGCGTTATGATTGGTCATTTGTATAACATTTATAACGCTCTATACTGCATGTTATACATTCCAAACCCTGCTCAATTCAATTCGAAAACCACTTAATTTGAACCATATTCACAACAAAACATTGAAATGTAACAGTAATCTCCATTTCATTGTCTCAAAATAGAACCACATTCCATTGTCTCAAAATAGGGTACATTCCATTGTCTTAAAATAGAGTACACTTTAGCTATCATTCCACAATTCTCAGGCCATATATATATACATCTTCACAAAAATCTATAGATCAGTATCCAATATAGCTAGTACACTTTACATCAAAACTATCCACAAATCCTACACCATAACATACAACTTCACATAAAGACCTGTGTCCACAGCACATGTACCCTGCAAAAGATAAAACAAGGATTAATAAATGTGATATAATGATATAAGTCATGATTAAAAACACACATTTATAAGATCACAATTCAACATATGTTGTGGGAAACTGTTGTGTGGAGTTTCTGTCAGATTCATCTTGTGTATATATAATGTAACTATCAAAATGATGTTGGCTTATAAGGCCTGAGGCTATTGCCTGCAGGTAGGGCAAGTGGCAGTAGGCTACATTAGCCGCAGGACACTCATTCCCCCCCCCTTTCCAGCTTGACCTGCTATAGGGCAAGTGGCAGCAGGCCACAGGCCAAAGCAGTAGGCTACATTTCCAGTTCAAAAATATTTTATATAAGAAATTCCAGGTAGGCTACATTTCCAACTGAACTGAGAATCAAGGAATCCAAGCTCACAGATAAAACTGAAGGTGAAACAACCAAATGTTAACATGGATATCCTGAGAACAAGTCTCAGGTATACCAGATAGAGAATTATTCATATGCAACCATACATCAAAAACTCAAACCAAATCAATATGAGAATGTACAAGTGAAACCAAACCCAAATCAATATAGGTGAACTTAATACAAAACCAATAATCCTGAGATACAAGTAAAACCAATTGTTCAAGGTTCACAATATAAAACTGAACTTATGCTCAGTTTAAAACCTGAGAACATGGATATCATGAGAACAAGTCTCAGGTATACCAGACAGAGAATTATTCATATGCAACCATACATCAAAAACCCAAACCAAATCAATATGAGAATGTACAAGTGAAACCAAACCCAAATCAATATAGGTGAACTTAATACAAAACCAATAATCCTGAGATACAAGTAAAACCAATTGTTCAAGGTTCATAATATAAAACTGAACTTATGCTCAGTTTAAAACCTGAGTTCAACTTGAAATCCAATTTCAAAACTCCCAAAATGGAGAACCAATTTAACATAATAAAAGCTGAGAATTACTCTCATGTATGAAATATAAAACCCATATTTGAACATCAAACTGATACGTATCAGATGACGAGCATGAGCACGAGCAGATGGAAATATTATTTGACTTATACATGTCTAGGTGAATAGCAAAAGAAACTGGTGGATGGCAAAGAAATTACCAGTTATCTTGGTGATGGAGGTACACATTGTCATGATTGTAAAGAATTCCAAGCTATGAAGGATTTTGTACAAACTTTTATATAAAATTTCGAGTGAAGAAACTAGTATCTGGAGTCTGCATCCAAGTGAAGCATAAAACTCAGAGTAAAGCATAAGTAAAAAAGTGTTTATATGAAATTATAAAGTGTGAGTTAGATATTATGCCCAATGATTAAGTACCTCCAGGTGGATGCAAGATTTATAAGAAATTAAATGACAAGTAGACCTTGAAGCATTCAACATATAATGAATAACCAAAATACAATGTGTAGTAGGAATGCATCAATAACAAATTAACATACAGAAAAAAAAAACTAGTTGACAATTCATTACTGTTGAGTATCCTTGTACAAAGATCTTACAGAACAAAATATAGAATATGTATTTGCAAAATAAAATGGTATCACATAAATCTGACAGTACGGTTATCACCACTATTAATAATTAATATATGTATTGAGGTAGAATTCTAGTAAAATCTGGGAAGGGGGCATATCAAACTGGACCAATTTAGTCCAACCGCTGGCATGTTTCTAGCTAGCTAGCTAGCTATCGAACAATTAACTCAGCAGCATGGCTCTGTCATATACAACTTTGCTGTCAGTTCTTCCTGAAATTACAGCACAAAATCACAAAAACTGTAAATATTAGGAAAGCATACGCCTCCTAGGCTCACACTTATTTACTTAATGACAAACAAAAACCTTCTTTGTAGAGGCTTTTAAAATGAGTATATCCAGCAGCTCACAGAAGTCAACCAACTTGTCTTTGTTGTACTTATCAAGCTTTTCCTTGAGTCTAGCTCTTAGCTTCTCCTAGAAGTGAAGATAGAAATAACAATAAACAAGCTGGTGCAGCAAAACTAACTCAATGCATCTTACTTCTTGACTTGAAACATTCTTGTCATGAAACATACTTGACTAATCTAGCATACAACAATGAACAATCATTACATAAATTGGTAACACTTGGACGATATATAAGTTTGTTAATTTTATTGTTCAACTGTAAGTTTAGCGATCAGGAGAGCTTGTGAAACATGTTACACTATAATGGTGAAGAATATTTTCTGTAAAGGATAAACTGTCTACCTCATTATCAGGCCAAACAAAACCAGAGAACTGCAAAATGTTTCTCTTCAGTTGTTGTACCTGAAAAAGGCAGAAAAAAAATTAGTTATTGATTTCATGACACTAGCATGCGTAAAGAAAGTAAGGTGATACTTGCATTTGATTTCCTTCCAAAAAGGATTCTATGAAGAGCTTGAAGATTCTCATCAACTTTTCTTTTTGACAGCTTGAAAACAACTGAAATAGTTAACAATATCAGTTGATAACAAAGAGTCACAGAATAATCCTAAGCAATTGTAAGACTAATAGTAAAATAAAAGACATCATTGACAGTAGGACCATATAACAGAAATATTGTGCAGAACCATGTAAAGAAGTCATTGATAATGCTTAGGGTTTGAAGTGAACATTGGAAATAATAAAACTGTTACAGAACAAAATAAAATAACAAAGTTATTTCATTTCAAAGTTCTTCATGTAAGGAGTCACATAGGACATACACATATTATAGAGGACTACTTGGGCATATAAAAGTGCATGCAATGAATAGTCAAAAGGCTAGTGCACATTTACACCTTGCTTTGTATTAGACTATCAGTAGAACTTATTGCAGAAGGTGAACAGACTTGTTCCAGCATAAATCTAGTAAAAGCACAGAAACATCATTGAGATGCCTGAACTCAAGCATCATATGAAATACTTACAAGCAAAGAGCTCACTAGAGGGAATTAATAAAACAAAATGAACCCGCTCACAACATCATATAATACATAGTACCCATAGCAAAACAATGTGTATCAAGGGGAAAGCCAAGTATGACACGATGAGTGAAGAGCCATTTATTTCCCGATAGAATCAATACACACCATAAGAATTATAACTTTCAAAGGTTAGTTAGACGATCTCAATAAATCAACCAAAGGACAAAAGTTTGAATGGTGTTTCATAAAGGTGAGCAACTAAAACCCTCAACATCCAATACGAAGATATGGACTGGTAAAAGGCTTCTGCAAGTTTACACATAAAACCAAATTACAGAAACCCAGTTACAGACACAGTTACGATAAAGAATTAATGGCAATCAAAACAAATGCTAAAAAATTCAGAAGTTACGATGACTGTTTTGAAGTTTTGTTAGAACCTCATCACCCAGTTTGAAGATAGGATAGCCAAAAGGCTTCTGCAAGTTATTGCCTATATTTGTATGTTATATCTTTTGTGAAAGGAATCAACTCTTTCAACATATATCAAGTAAAAGTGCCTAAATGTCATGGAAACGCTTCACTTTAGCATCATCTGTATAATCTGCTAGGAAGCACGGAGACACAAGAAAACTGTGTCATATCTATATAGCGCCATATGAACACATACAATGCACAACATGGATGCCACAAACTACAAAGATACAGTATGACACACCAAAATCAGTGGTGTGTTCATATTGTGTCTCTCTTAATTGGGTTTTTCACATATTGGAAGTGTTAGTCAGTACCTATGAAGTTCCAGATATTTCAATTTCATTGGAGTGTTCAGCTAACACGTGTTATTAATAATATAAATACATCCTTCCTGAGGAAACTGATCTCTTTCCAATAGTAATATAATTTAAAAATAGCATGCATAACTATAGTCCAGAGTACCCATTAAAATCAACTGGAGACAGAAAATTCAAAATTGTCAATGATTATTTTTGCAATGTCAATAATTCGACGAAAGGAGTATAAAAATTTGAAAGGAGCACTATAGTCCAGAGTACCCATTAACAAACTGAAGAGGGGTGAGAGATAAACATACCATTTGGAATGTCCATTAGCTTCGTTTCGGATCTCTGAAACAGAAAAAAAGCAAATCAGGACACTCTAGTTCAAGACAAAAACCCTAATGCACGAAAGCTCTAGCTTAAAAAGAACAAACTTTCCCCACTAGCAACACACACAAAACACCCCAACAAAAGAAAATGTTGAATTTTCAATAGTTCCACTTAATAGCATCACCGTATTTAGGAACAAACTTCCCCCACTGGTAACCCAAAAGCCAAGGATTTTCTTCAATTCCACTTAAACCCTAGTTATAAAAACTAAAAGATCAAACTTTTCCCACTGGGAACCCTAACAAAACTAAATAATACACCAAAAGACAAGCTAAAGAAACAAACTTTTCTTCTCTATGAAGCTATAAACCATAACAAAACCCTTGAAATTGCTAGTTCTAAACAAAACCCAGTAACTCGCAAAACCTTAGCAAACCAAAAACTAACAAAACCCTAGAATCTTACAGATCCATGATCCAAGCAGAAAGAAGGGAACTTTCCCCAATGCGAAACCAGAAACCCTGATAAAACACTATAAATCCACCACGGATCGCAAATTCAACACCACCTGCATGATCGAGAGCGACTTCGTCGCCGAGGGCCTCTTCGAGGATACCGCCGAGTACCTCTCCACCATCTTCCTCTCCCTCGACGGCCTATCCGCCGGCGCGTCCTCCGCCGCGGTGACCTCCGACGACCCCCGTCGCCTCTTGGCCTTCTTCACCGGTGTCACCTCCTTGTCCTCCTCCAAAAATTGGCAGTAGATAATGTGCAGAAATTAGGGCACAAATAAGAAAAATTTAGGACAAACCTTGGGGAGCGGGGAGCGGGGAGCGGGCTGAGGGGAGTTAGGGCGCGGGGAGCGGGAAACGGGCTGAGGGGAGTTGATCGGGAGCGTCGGAGCAAGCTGAGAGGAGTTCGGGAGCGCCGGAGCGGGCAGAAGGGAGTTGGGGAGCGGGAGGAGAGAGAGAAGGAGAAAGAGAGTAAGTGCGGGAGAAGGGACTTTTCGACTTAAGTGCGGGAGTAAGTGCGGGAGAGTCGAGATTTCGACTTAAAATTTGTGTTTCTTTCATAACGCTCGTACCACTGAGAGACATTCAATAACGCTTTTATAGATAACCGTCATAGATTACAGTCTTGCTGAACTTTGATGACGCTTCTTTATCAGCCGTCATTAAATCCCCTTATCGAGCGTCATTAAAGGGTATTTTTGTTGTAGTGAAATGTCTTACTTCTCGAGGTTCATTCCTCGTACTCTGTGATGAATGTCACTTTGTTAGTTGAAGTAATCTCTGGAAGTATAAACTTTTTGGTATGCGTGTTGAGTAAATATATTGTGGTCTATCTGGATATTTTGTCCACTGGATCACCTATGCACTGAAGCATTTATTGATCCATTGTTTCTACTGGATACATTGTTTTGCCTCATGCCCACAGGTTAATGTTACCTTGGGTAACTCGTATTTTTCATGCTTCTACAAGACCTCGATCAAAGTTTTTCTAAGTCTTTTTTTGCTTCAAAATACTTTGAATAGTAGAAATTTGTCCATCTTTGAGGGTTACTTGCAATGAAAAGATCCCTTGAGACATGCAGAGAGCAAACAATGGAGTGTCTCTAGGAAATGTAGTCAGCAGAATCCCTTGGATACGGAGGAACTGAATTTTTCGCTCAGACTTCATTTTTATGGGTAGGTAGATAAAATTTGAATAAATATGCTTTCTCTTCAGATTCTGTAATCCCCCCAATTTAGATTTAAATAATTAAAATTCTTGAGAATATATATATATATATATTGTAGGAACAAAATCGTAAAGCAGAATACTCTAGAGGGGGTGAATAGAGTAGGCAACGGAATATCGCTAATTAAAAATCTCGTTAGCAGTTAGATCACATATATAAAAATAATCACAAAGTAAATGACAGTAATAGAAAGTGATCAGAAGGCAAACGCAAATACCGAGATTTATACTAATTTTTCTCTTGTGAGGACTAGTCCAGTCGGAAGAACTATAGCATCCAGTTGAATCCACTATTGGAAAATTTCGCAAGTTTTCATACGAAGTCCTTGCAACTTCTACAGACGCGAGCTTTGATACGAAGAACTCGACCAACTTCAATTGTGAAGAGTTGTATCTTCAATCAAGCCTCTGATTACAACCACTCTGAAACTTTTAGACTGTACCGTACTGGCAAATCGACTAGAGGATTGTAACTGGCTTAGGATTTGAAAACGTTAGCTTTTGAAAACTTTTTGGAGAAAATGTAAGCTTTAGAAGAGAAGAGATTGAAAGTGAATTGGTGATTTGAAATGATCGAAATCCTTCTCTATTTATAGTTTATCCAAAGACAGAACTCTGACAGAATTCGGGCAGAATTTGGACAGAACTCTTTGTAACAAACCGCAACTGAAGGGTGACCAAGTTCAAAATCAAACGTTCACATAACGTTCAACTTGGTCGAACTCTGGCCGAGTTCTGCTAGGGTTCTGCCAGTTGATTTTGAGAAAAATTATTTTGGCTTTTTGAAAAGTCCTTCAGAAGCTTTTTGTAAAAAGGATGTTTTTCAAAAACATAGGTCATTTTTAAAAGGATAGGGTGATTTTGAAAAACGATTCCAGACAGCCTATTTGCCAGTATGACTTGGTGTACAATGTATTCCTAGACTCAATAAAATAAAAAATTACATTGCTTTGAAGAAAATACATTCTGAATGGCAAACAACTTCGATCTTGAACATAGTAGATATCCATCGTTGAGCACTATCCAAAACGTCGTAGGTAAACATCTGAATTGTCTTACATTTATATCGAGACAGAGTTTGATCAATTATTAAAATCAGGTTTGACCATGACCAATAGGCCAACAATCTCCCCCATTTTGATAATTGACAAACCTTGCCGATATAACATCTAAGTATGGATCAATTCAAAAATGTGTAATACCAGAGAAAGCAAAAATTGTTCATAACCTGCATTCATGAAGATGTTAGATCCTATTTCTCCCCCGTTGTCACTTAGCAAAATAATTGCAAAAGAGAAAGCTCCTCCGCAATAAATGCATAAATAACAAACAGTGAAGAAACACAAGAAATATATATAAAACATTCATCACAGGCATGGTATAAACAGTTAGAAAAGATAAGAGATATTGTATAAACAACACAGGCATGGTATTTGTCACAAACAGTTTTATATAGAAGTATAAAAAGAGAATGCTATTGTATAAACACAAGAAATGCTATAATAAAGCTGAAACAAATAAAATGCTGAGCTGAATAAGTAAACTAAATGAAACATATGCCAAACCGAGGTATAATAAAAAATATATGTCTATGAAGAGTCACAAATAATAACTAAAATAAAAAGTGCTGATAATATCTTGGAATGTCAGAGCATTTCCAAGTAAACATAAGACAAAATATCAGTCTCAATATGTAACATCTCAAAAATCATCATCCTCCTCATCATCGTCATCGGCTGCAGCGCCAACATATCCAGATGGACCAGCTCCAGAAGTACCAACTCCAGAACTATGAAAAGTGGCACCAGAAGTACAATACCAATCGTAAACGTTTCCTGGCTGGAACAATGAGTGGAACGTCTCATCATCAATGCGGTAGCCAGAAACAGAAGGGTCTCGAGGTAGAGAGCTAGCTGAGTGACCCGTCTGCACAAATCTCAGATCGACGAAGGAGTTGGCAATAGCCTGGAACTGAGTCACATTACGAAACTCATGTTCCCTGGAAGTGTCAATATAGAATGACTGCAGATCTGATAGGTGCTGATGAATACCCTCAAATGTCATAGGATAAGACTGAGGAGGACCAGGTGCTGTGGGAGTAGGTGCAGAAAGAGCAGGTGCAGTAGGTGGAGGAACAGTGGCAATGCTGCGACGAGAGAGTTTGAGGAACTTGGGCTCAGGGTCAACAGCACAAGTGGATAGGTCAATGTCAAATCTCTGAAAGATGCGTGGGATGATCATCGAATAAGAGAGGTTGCGGTCTCTTCCGCGACATCTACCCATCATCTGAATGATAGTCTTAGGGGCAGAAAAAGGAATCCCCTTAAGAATGTGATATAGAGCAGAAAGCTCAAGTGCAGTGACATCATCTTTGGAAGTGGATTTTGGAAGTAAAATAGAATAGATGATGCAATATAATTCATAGTTAAACAAGTTCAAGTTATTGGCCTTGAACTTTCTAGGACGAGCACGTGCGGGCGCCCAAAGCTCATTCTTGAAACTAGCGAGAGTCGTACCATCGGGAAAATCAAAATCAGTGATGTCATCGAGCGGGGCACCTTCGTTTGGAATACCAAAGATTTCCGCTAACGTTTCATCAGTAAACTCGATATCTATCCCTCCGACACGTGTTCTCGCGATAAAAGTATCTAACACGAAATTACAGTAAAATAATCTAATAGCATTAGTAGCTATAGGGAATTATAAAGAAACAAAGTGTTGTAACCCTAATGCCTCAAAGTAAGGTCGGTGGTCAGAAAAGACAGTCCATTTGATCGAAGATCCGGTACAAATAATACGCATAATGAAATCGGTATACCACAATAGGGCTTGTTCGGGAGTTTTGAAGTAAAACTCGTCCGATGCACCGTCTTCCGATTGGACCGGAGAAAAGAAAAAATTCGTGTGTGGATCCGAAGATGATGCCTCTTCACTGGCATTGGTCTTCTTCCTTTTGAAAGGATTGAATCCCTTAGGCATTCTATCCCAAAATCTAGAAACCCTAATAATTGGAAAGTGGATGAGAGAAGGAATTATACCTTCCGAGAGTTGGATATGCTGTAGAGGACGAAATTCTCCATACGAATCTAAAGTTTGGACGAAGATCTCTACGCGGATTGGAAGAAGGAAGGTGGAGACGAACTAGGGTTTAGGGGGCACGACTGCTGCTGTGTTGATGATGTTTAGAAGAATGAATAAGAGGGGGCCTCGGGTTCTGGTTGGTACATATATATACCCAGTCGAACTCTGGCCGAATTCGGACCGAACTCGGGCCGAATTCGCCAAGGGTTGTCTGGCTATATATGTGTAAAAAAATACCAATGGGCCACATCTTTTTCATTAATTCGTTTCAAATATTTAATTCAGAGTTTAGTAGTTTTAAATCTAAAAATAAAATAATTAATATTATTTTATAAATTAATATTCTTTATTCAGCATCTGTCTCAGATTTGCTATAGGAGTACTATCCCAGCAACGGAGGTTCACCGGGGAACTCTTAAGTACCGCTTCGCTTCGACCGTAGTCGTGGTGACAGACAGACTCTTTTTAGGCTTGTCTCGAAAACAGTTATTAAGTATCGAATAAATTAATTAATAAAACAAAATTAATTAATATTATTGATATCTAAAATTCTTAATTCTCGACGTAAATAATTAAAATGATCTTCCGCTAGAGATTTTGTGAGTATGTCAGCTAATTGATTCTGTGTGTCTATGTATACAAGGTCTATATCTCCATTTTGTAGATGATCTCTAAGTAAGTGATGTCTAATCTCGATATGTTTAGTACGAGAGTGACATACTGGATTCTTAGTTAAATTAATAGAACTAGTGTTGTCATAGAAAATGGGTATGTGTGTAAAATGCAATCCATAGTCTTCTAAAGTTTGTTTCATCCACAAAATTTATGCACAACAACGTCCTACGGCGATATACTCAGCCTCGGTTGTTGATAATACAATAAAATTTTGCTTTTTACTAAACCAAGAGACTAGAACTTTTTCTAGAAAATGACATGTGCCGCTAGTGCTTTTTCTATCTACTTTGCATCCGGTAAAATTAGCATCAGAATAATCGGTTAGGTCAAATGACGTGGTTTTGGGATACCATAAGCCGACAGAAGAAGTGCCTTTAAGGTATCGAAAGATACACTTAACTGCGCACAAATGTGATTTCTTAGGATTGGCTTGAAAGCGTACACATAAGCAAACACTAAACATAATGTCTGGTCGACTAACAGTTAAATATAGCAAGCTACTGATCATACCTCGATACTTACGTATGTCGACGGGTTTGTCTTGTTCATCAATATCAAGCTTGGTTGAGGTCGCCATTGGAGTGCTAAGTGGCTTTGCTGCTTACATGTCAAAATTCTTTAACAGATCCTTTGTGTACTTTGCTTGATTTATGAACGTCCTATTTTTGGTTTGTTTGATTTGCAGTCCGAGAAAGAATTTTAGCTCTTCCATCATGCTCATTTCAAACTCATTCTGCATACACTTTGAAAATTCTTGACAAAGAGATTCATCAGTAGATCCAAAAATAATATCATCTACATAGACTTGAATCAAAAGAATGTTGTTATTCAAAGATTTTATAAACAAAGTAGTATCAACCTTTCCCTTTGAAAAACCGTTATCAAGTAGAAAAGAGCTTAGACGATCATACCAAGCACGAGGGGCTTGTTTCAAACTGTATAAGGCTTTCTTCAACTTGAAAACATATTCAGAAATTTGAAATCAGTAAAACCGGGAGGTTGAGCTACAAAAACTTCTTCTTTTATAAAACTATTTAAAAATACGCTTTTGACATCCATTTGAAATAACTTAAAATTATAAAAAAATATAAATGCACATAACATGCGAATGGATTCTAATCTCGCAACTAGGGCATAAGTCTCATCGTAGTCGATACCTTCTTCTTGATTGTATCCTTGAGCTACGAGTCGAGCCTTATTACGAGTCACTAAACCATTTTCGTTCAGTTTATTTCGGAATACCCATCGGGTGCCAATGACCGGATGATCAATGGGCTTGGGAACAAGTTCCCAAACTTGATTCCGTTTGAATTGTTTTAATTCCTCTTGCATAGCATCTAACAAAAAATTATCACTACATGCTTCATCAATATTTTTGGGTTCAAACTGCGAAACAAAAGCAACATAATAAGCTATATCTTTATTCGAGGAATGAGTACTTACACCCTTGGTAATCTCACCAATTACCAAGTCCTTTAGATGATTAGCCAAGAATCTCATCTCTTTTGGTGTAGTGTCAAGATTGCTAGTTCCGACTTCTTTGCTTAGAGGTTCATCTGATGCCTGATGTGATGGTTCTGCCTCTTTGTGTGAAGGTTTTGCAGCAGATGTTCTTGGTGTGATTAAGTCTTCATTGTCATCATCGTCTAAGTGTTAATTTAGCTCATCAAACTTGACATTGATAGATTCTTCGATGATCATGGTTCTTTTGTTGAAGACTCTGTATCCTTTGCTCTTTGCTGTATAACCTAAAAATATACCTTCATCGACCTTTTCATCAAATTTATTCAAATTATCTTTAGTATTAAGAAGAAAATATTTACAACCAAAGATCTTGAAATATGAAACATTTGGTGTTCTATCAAACCATAGTTCATAGGGAGTCTTCTTCGATATAGGTCGAATTAGAACCCTATTGAGAATATAGCATGTTGTATTAACAGCTTCAGCCCATAAGTATCCAGGTAGACTAAACTGATTTAACATTACTCTAGCCATTTCAGATAGAGTTCTGTTCTTACGTTCCATACTCCATTTTGTTGCGGAGTCCTAGGGCAAGAGAATTCATGCAGATAACCGTGTGTGTCACAAAATTGCTTGAATTCTGCATTCTCAAATTCGCCGCCATGGTCACTACGAATACGAGTAATCATGAACCCTTTTTCATTCTATACTTTCTTGCAAAAAGTGACGAATTCTGATAATGTATCGTTCTTGCGTGCAAGAAAATAAACCAATATATATCTAGAAAAATCATCTACAATGACAAATGCATATAACTTACCACCTAGACTAGCAATCCTACTTGGTCCAAATAAGTCCATATGCAATAGTTGTAAAGGTCTAGTGGTACTTACAGCGTTCTTGGATTTGAATGCGAATTTGGTAGCTTTGTTCTTTTCACATTCACTACATACCGTATATTTCTTGAAAGAAATATCCGGTAAGCCGCATACCAACTTCTTTGTAGATAATCTTGAAATTGTATCCATGTTTGTATGACCGAGTCTCATATGCCCTAGTTGACTCTCAACGCTTTTGGCCATCAAACATCTACCTACTTTGTTAGCATCTTCCAACAAATAGAAAATATATATGTTGTCTTCCCTAATACCTTCAAATATAGTACTACCAGTTGAACTATCAATTATAGTATACGAAGTTAATACCATAACCGTGATCAGCTAAATGGCTTATGCTGAGCAGATTATGTTTTAACTCGGTATTAGACAAACATCTTTAATCACTGGATAGGGAGCCTTACCAATGTCACCGATACCGATTATGTACCCTCTTAAATTATTATCGAAGGAGACGTATCCTTCTTTATTCCTCTTCGACAGTTTTACGAATAATGAAGCGTCATCGGTCATGTGCTGTGAGCAACCGCTATCGAGGATCCATTTGCTCCTAGCACGTGAAGGGGGTCCCACCTACAAATAATTTATAGATGAAACTTTTGGTATCTATTTCTTGTAGGGTCCTGACTGGTTAGTTTTTGGTATCCATGCATAAAAATTTAAATCTACTAACTTTCTGATTCTACATGCAGAAGATATATGACTAATGAGGCCACAATAATGACATTTAGCATGTTGAGTGTTGAAAGTAGTGTGAGGTGCATGATTGGTAGGTTTTGGTTTTCTAGTATAAAAGAATGCATGCCTATTTGTCTTCTTGGGCATAGTTTTGGTATGGTTTGGTCTGACAGTGTTGGGCGTGTTCCGATGATTCGGTAATTGACACGTGTTAGAATAGGAAGTAGCAACTTCTGGCCATTTTTTCTAAACTAATTTTCAACTTTTTGGAAGTGTCATATAATCTAGTATAGTCAGATGTGAGTGATTCTAATCTGACCTGTGCACACTGGAGACTCTTTCTCTCCTTAGATAGGTCTTCCTTTAACTGGACAATAGTTTGGTCTTTTTCTTCGGATAGCTTAACAGTCTCGTGTAACAACAGCTTAATAGATGAAAGCTTACCAGACTCATTTGAGGAGTCATTATCTCTAACATGATCTAGTAGGTCGGTAAGTCTTCATATTTCATCTTTGTACTCTTTGAGTACCTTCTTAGAGATTTTATATTTACTACGCAGTTTCCTGTAATCATTTAGCAGATCACTGAAAGCCTCTTCTAGTTGCTCAAATGTAAAGTCATCATAAGGGTCAAATAGAGGATTAGTGATTACCTGATCGCAAGCCATCAAGCATATATTTACAGCGTCATCTGATTGTTCGACTTCTGAGTCGCTGGCTTCACTTTCATGCCATATGCTTGTGTTGGCGTACTTCCTTGATGTAGATTTCTTCAGGTAGCTTTTGACATATTTGCTGCTTTTTTTTGATGATGATGCTGTTGGACAGTCTTTCTTCATGTGACCTTTCTTCTTGCATCCGTAGCAAATAGGATCTTCCTCATTGTTGTTGTTGTTGTCTTTTGTTCTCCTGTTAAAACTCATGAACTTCTTGAATTTTCTTACCAGAAGAGCTTGATCTTCAGAGTCGGAGTCGCTGTCATCAGAGTCGTCTTCGACAGTTCTTCTATGTTGAGCCTTGAGAGCGATCGACTTCTCTGACTTCTCCTTTGGTGTAGCATCTTTAAAGTCTTGAAGCTCTAACTCGTGAGTGAGTAGCTTACCCATGAGTGTTTCCAGAGACATTATTGAGAGGTCGTTCCCTTCAATGATTGTTGTAGCCTTTGAAATCCAGTTCTTTGTAAGAGCTCGTAGAAGTTTGCGAATCTTCTCATGGTTACTGTAATCCTTACCTAGTGAAGACAAAGGATTTACAATATCCAAGAATCTTATAAACATCTGAGTGACTAATTCACTTGGCTTTATTTTGAACGCCTCATACTCCTGAGTAAGTCTGCTGATCTTTGACTCCTTGACTTGTGTTGTTCCTTCGTGGGTTACTTTGAGAAGTTTCCACACTTCGTTTGATGTTGTGCAAGTAGACACCCTGTTGAATTCAGTTCTGTCTAAAGCACAAAATAAAGTGTTAATAGCACGTACGTCAAGACTGGCCTTTTTTTTTCCTCCTCTGTATATTGTCATGAGGGTTTTCAACTAAAACTCCATCAACATTAATACGAAGGGGCTTTTTATATCCATCAATAACTACAGACCATAAGTCAAAATCAAGAGATTTCAGAAAGAAACTCATACGTATTTTCCAATAAGTTTAATTTGTGCCGTCAAACAGTGGAGGTCTGTTTGTGGCTTGGCCTTCACTTGTGAATTTTACAGTTGCCATGTGTAATGCTGTGATCTATATAACAATTGAATATAACTACACTTTTACCTTGCTTTACCTGTTTAACCCGCTCTGATACCAATTGTAGGAACGAAATCGTAAAGCAGAATACTCTAGAGGGGGTGAATAGAGTAGGCAGCGAAATATTGCTAACTAAAATCTCGTTAGCAGTTAGATCACAGATATAAAAATAATCACAAAGTAAATGACAGTAATGAAAAGTGATCAGAAGACAAACGCAAACATCGAGATTTATACTGGTTTCCCTCTTGTGAGGACTAGTCCAGTCGAAAGAACTCTAGCTTCCAGTTGAATCCACTATTGGAAAATTCTGCAAGTTTTCAGACGAAGTTCTTGCAACTTCTACAGACGCGAGCTTTGATACGAAGAACTCGACCAATTTCAATTGTGAAGAGTTGTATCTTCAATCAAGCCTCTGATTACAACCGCTCTGAAACTTCTAGACCGTACCGCACTGACAAATCGACTAGAGGATTGTAACTGGCTTGGGATTTGAAAATGTAAGCTTTTGAGAACTCTTTGGAAAAAATATAAGCTTTAGAAGAGAAGAGATTGAAAGTGAATTGGTGATTTGAAATGATCGAAATCCTTCTCTATTTATAGTTTTTCCAAAGACAGATCTCTGATAGAATTCGGGCAGAAATCTTTGTAACAAACCGCAAATGAAGGGTGACCAAGTTCAAAATTAAATGTTCACATAATGTTCAACTTTGCCGAACTCTGGCCGAACTCTGGCCGAGTTCTACTAGGGTTCTGCCAGTTGATTTTGAGAAAAATTATTTTGGCTTTTTGAAAAGTCCTTCAGAAGCTTTTTATAAAAAGGATGTTTTTCAAAAATATAGGTCATTTTTAAAAGGATTGGGTGATTTTGAAAAGTGATTCCAGACAGCCTCTTTGCCAGTATGACTTGGTGTACAATGTATTCCTAGACTCACTAAAATAAAAAATTATATTGCTTTGAAGAAAATACATTCTGAATGGCAAACAGCTTTGGTCTCGAACATAGTAGATATCCATCGTTGAGCAGTGTCCAAAACGTCGTAGGTAAACATCTGAATTGTCTTGCATTTATATCGAGACATAGTTTGATCAATTATTAAAATCTGGTTTGACCATGGCCAATGGGCCAACATATATATGTATATATATATGTGTGTATATATATATATATATATATATATATATATATATATATATATATATATATATATATATATATATATATATATATATATTTTATATATATATATATATATGTGTATATATATATATATATATATATATATATATATATATATATATATATATATATATTTGAGAATATATATATATATATTTATAGTTATATATTTTATATAAATATAACTATAAATATATATATATATTCTCAAATATATATATATATATATATATATATATATATATATATATATATATATATATATATATATATATATATATATATTCTCAAATATATATATATAAAATATATATATATATATATATATATATATATATATATATATATATATATATATATATATATATATATATATATATATATATATATATATATATATATACACATTTATATGCTTTACATATATTGTATGTGTATATGTATATATTTATGTATATTCATGTATATGAATATACATGAATATAAATATAACTAGTTATATTATATATAATTATGTGTAGCATATATCCTATTCAAATCATATAATGAATATTTGAAATATTATTAATATTTAAACCTTTCCTAATTTTAATAAATCCTAAAGAATACTAGATAAACGCTAATTATATCCTAATTAAATAAGGTATACATCTTAATCATATATATAAGTACATAAATCTCCCGTCCTCCCCTTTTCCTTTTCCTTCTTAAAAACCATGCACCCCTTCTCTTTTCCGTTCAAAATAGTCCACAAATTCGCCACAAAAATTAGCCTCGTTTTTCATTAATATAACACCTTGGAAAGACTATATCTCCTGGCTCCGGACTCCGTTTTACTTACAATTTTTTACTGGGATCTTATTGGGTTAGATTTTATATTCTGAAATTTGTTTCTAGTAATTCGAAGCATATTTTTCTGTAAACCTATTTGAGTGTCTATCGTCCGAAATATGACCACATCTTGATGTTTTTAAGATTTTGAGAGATCCCAATCTCATTTTCGTGATTCGTTTGATGTTCAAAAAGTTGACATAGAGATATATAATATATTAATTTTTTTAGAAATAAATAATACTTTTTAATATTCTATTTAATTTATATGATTTCTAGATGACTAGTAAACATTCGTAATTGTAATCTATAAACTATAAATTCAATATTTTGTAACCGAATCAAGATTCTTGCAAACCGTAGATTCTAATATTCTTTTAGTGCTAAAATCTACTGGTTTGCGTGCTCAAATGTATGGTTTGTGTCGGTTGACTTTTTTGGTCAATTAAATGTCTCAATTTGTGTGCCACGAATCTCAGAAGTTGTAAACATGATTTATTTTTAGGTTTAACTTACAATTCATAATAATAAATATAAATAATTATTATAAAGAGTAGTATGATTTAATTATAGATATTATGGCTAATAAACGGTTTATGTGACATAGGTAATAAGTAACTTTGACCCATCAAACGTTCATGGTTAAAGAGTCGTTGGAATTAGTATTATTATTATTTGTATTTTGTGTGTAATATAGGGTTGTTTGTGATTTGGGATTGGTAGCTATTCATGGCGATCATCGCTCATTGGTTCATGGATAGTTCGCCGAGACTTTTATATCGCAACTCAGTATGCTTGGAAGCACATAATTACTATATATTTATATTTATTTTAACATGTTATATTTATGTATGTGATATTAAATTGCGGGTCCAAGTCATACTTGGGTGCAAACGACTGTATTAGCCATTTTATGTTACTTGTATTTATTTTATGCATATTGACCTAGAGTTAAGAGATCACCTCATGTTTGTGACACATTTTATGTCTCCATTATCCTTGACACATGTGTTCTATGATTTGTGAGTCTTATATAGAATTCGGACATGCATATTCGGCTGGCCATGGGTACCTGTGATATGTGTGATAGGACTTAACTGCTAATAGAGATGAACTGCTAATAGAGATGCATGTTAGAAGACATAGCAGTTATTAGAGGTATCATGTTGTGGATACAACATGGATAGGAGCATGGGATAAGGAGGACAGTTACTGGGCGTATGGCCCACTATGCGTATTCCCTTTTTGTAAACCGTAAGCTCTGGCGGAGATGCGAATGAGATGACCCTCTAGTTCCAGTTAACCACTAATGTTTGAGGAATGTTATGCACTTTTTGTCCCTGATTCCCAAGCAGGAATTATGCTAATCCCATTTTTAGCTAGAGGGCCCATGCGTTGAAGGTAGTTCTTAAAAGTATATATTTTACGTAGAATGGTTAGGAGACCTTTTAGTTGTTTGTCTATATTCAATATATCTTGGCATGTTATTATGTATCTTATTACGTCCCTCTGAGTACCTGGTGATCTTTCTAGGTATTTGCTGGACTTCGTGCATAGAGTTGCATAGAGTTATTGTTGGTGTGCTTCTACAAGATTCAGGTATTGCTAGTGGTGCCTTTTATATTCTCCCGTATTTTATGTTTTTGCTATGATATTATCTGCTATATTGCCTAGTTTTGATGGACCCACATTTTCTTTCGGGTTTATTCAAGCATATATGCTAGTGGGCTACAAACCATGAACCATATTGTTCATTCATTATATTTGTTTTCATGTGGATTGAGCTACAGATTATATTTGACTAGTTATGGTTAGATTTAACCTACTATAGAAAGCTTATACATCCGAGCTAGTACTCGGGCATGACAGATTTTATGCACTGATATTATGATATGCATGGCGTGGCTTTAGAGATTTGAACCGCCACTTCTATTGCGATTCCCTATGCTTCATTCTAAAAATTTGAATAGTCATCTTTCCTTCCTTTATAAATACCAAAGTTTAAATGAAAAAGAGAACTCTTACACCCCTGAAAACTTCTCAAGAGACTCAAACTTTTTTCAAATCTTCTTCTCCTCCGACGAACTTTTAACCCCTAATTTCTGAAACTTCTAAATTTTTTTGATTTTAAAATTAACTTTCAATTATCATTTTATAAAATGATTTTTCCTTGAATTTTATTATGGGAATTACAAAAGATGTTTTGTTATTACTTTTGAGTTTCAAAAGATTGATTTTAGGAAATGGTTTGAATATCATAATTAATTATTTTTGACTAATAAAACAAATAAGAAAATGAGTTATTAATTTATTTAATAGGGTTTTTGATTAAATTAAATTAAAGTTTATAGTAATTTTTTTTACTATTGCATCCGTATGAAGATATTAGAGAATAGGTTATTCCATTCTTTTCGTGTAAGCTCCCTGATTTTTGGGTATTTATTTTATAATTTTTTATTTATTCAATATTAAACTATATTTTATGATCAATTATGACTATATATATACTTTACCGTAGCTTTGACAAATACACCTTCATTTTGGTATATCATGTCTCACTCAAACATGTTCCCTTGTACTATATTTTTCATGTACAATTTTCGGGTTAAATAGGATCAACTATACCCTCCGTAATTTTGATGTGTTTTCCCATTTCAATTTGTGACCCAATATCGAACCAAACTATTCGACCCAATATATAGTAGTGACCTATTTTGAGCATACCACACATATGCCAATGGTCTTTCACTCAATCGAGTTCCTATGTACTATTTATTTTCAAATAGAACATAGACCCATTTATTAGACTTTTAGAGCCTATTTTGGTTCAATAAATTATGTTGATCCAAACCTAGTCCAACTAGCCTAATGGAGCCTATCCTATATTGGCATAACCTAATAGACCCATATTTGATTAAATTTTTTCAATTTAATGACAACCACATGTGGTTGGATTCACTAAATATTCACTAAATATCTACTCTTCCAAAAAAATATATATTTACTTTTCAATATTAGGAAACCCAATTAAATTTATAGATACATCTAACCATATCTTTTGATTGAGCTACCAAAACTCAACCAAATCTCCCCTGACAAATTTCTATCAAACCCTAACTTGCCAAAGATCAAAACCTTATATATTCTCCCCCTATATGTGGTCGTCCACCTTCCCAATAGCCCCAACCTGAGCGCCCATCTCCCATCCAACCCGATGGCACCAACTAAGTACAAGCCGCCAAAACCTCCCTTTTCGACCTCCATTTGTCATGCCACCACCTCCATGATGACCCTAAGCAACCCCTCTTAAACCCTACAAGCCCCTGAGGAGTCTTGTCTACTCGTTTGGTCATTTGATGTACGAACTTGAAGGTTATTCTCAGCTGTAATGAAAATTTTGAACCCAGGTTTGTTCATTTCGACACTGTGTTTTATCTACTTTTTTTGTCCGTTTGCCACGAAACGAAAACTAACTTTTAGCCCTATGTGTCTACTTCAATCTCTAATTGGCCGTCCACCTGGTTCCACATGGTTTGTCTAGGGTGTTCGTTTACGAACGTGTGTCCAGGCTGATCCAATCTTGTTGTGTGTGAGTTTTCGGCGACTTGCGGAGCATTTTTACTACTTTAATTTTTTTTGGTAACACTCTTGACACCTTGTTCTATCAGTCAAATATGCTTGTGGATTATTTTATTGAGATTTCGTATTTTATTAAAATCCGTTTCTATCATGTCATTTTCGGAACATCTTAGAATGTAGACTCTTTTGGCTTCGGGACTATATTGAACTTTTCTAAAATAATTATGATGAGTATTTTATCATGAGAATCATATTTTTATCTATTTTACAGAATTATTCCAGAATTATTATTTGTTTAAAATGATCATTTCGGGTACAAAACTATTCGACAAGTTGATGTATATTAATCTTGGATCAATATAGGAGTTTGATGATTGTTTTCTTATGAATAAAATAGTCAAAATTTTATTATAAAATATTTTAATATATTTTTCCTGAAATAAATAATATTTTTTACAAATATATTACTTTATCAACTTGATTTAATACCATATATACTAGATTGGGTTAAATATGTAATGTGACTAGTTTAGTAGAATATATTAATTGAGTTTATATATGGTAAGTCCATATATTTTATGACATAGACATGTCATTGATAGTTGAATTTATTCTAGGTGTACGTGACAGTGTTAGCGAGGATCCCAGAGTCGGACCATCATATTCACACTTGAAGACTACATACAAGTGTACCTTGCCAAAGTTTCAGTATTTCTGTCATTTTTGTCAATTTTTCTTGTTCATTCATTTTTATCTCTAGATGTTGTAGACGTAGGATTAGTTGGTACTTAGCATTGGAATGGTATTCAGTTGTCGATGTCTGTATGTAGATATCAGATTTCAACGCTAGGCATGGCAATGCATTTTATTAGTATTTATTGACACGATAGACTACAGGACACTGACACGATCATGGTACAGAGTCTTACTTAAGATATTCATGGTTATGGACTCTGTAAAAGGATACATGACTTGTTACTTGTTTGGAGATATACTTGACTTGAGATGACTCACTTGATAGTACTAGAACATGGGATAGGGAGAACATTATCGAAATATCAGGCTACATTGACATGTTTGACCTCGTCTCTATAGCTGGGACGGTTGTTTCTTTAGTTGTTTGCCACTATCTCTATAGCAGAGCTTTGATGTTATCTTGACACATTTGCACAAGGTACCACGACACGGTGCCTTGGGTGTGAGTTGCTGAGGTGCTTGTGAGCCTCAGTAATTGAAGTCTGATATTCGGAAAGTGTTCTCACATGCATTTCTGTTACGACCCGCACTCGCTTTTTGGATACGCGTACGTAGCTAAGTCCAGCCTACACCGCAGCATCAACGGTAGTACGCTGTCTAGGTCTCAATGTCAATCTCAAATACAACAAAATCATATCTAATTGTTCATTCACAATAATTATTTTATTTACAAGTCCAATAATACATAAAAATGACATTCGGGAACAAATCCGCTAAATGTTTAAAAAAAAAACTATCTACTTTATCTAGAATATAAGGTCAGACTCCAAGATATCTATCTCCCCTGTATGGTCTATAGCACAAAAGTAGGAAGCATGCTAAGTCACCAACAACGATCCAGTCAGGAAAGGAGCAAAGTATAACCCTATTGCAATAATGTAACTTAATACAAAATAAGCTAGACAAGTAAGGATACAGTAGAAAATAAAAAAAATATGTATATAAACTGGAAACAATAAACATGTACCAGAAACTACTAACAAGAACGTATGAATGAGACAACTAGCAATGGACATGTATAAGTAAAACCGACAGTGTGTTTGAAATAGCTTTCGACATGTGAACGACTTAGGCTAATACGGTACATCATAGATAGCTATCCACAATAAAAATGTACGGCTAACCCATACGTGAGGTGTATGACTTAACTATCCACAATAACAATCGTTGGAGTTTGTTCACATACTTACTGATTATTTATCCTCCCGACTTACTAAATAATCAATAAACAAGCAATCATATAACAAGTCTATCATGTCACAATCGTATCTCAACTGGATATTCAATGAAACATAATAAAGAATAGCATTATAATGTAATAAGAATATTTGCCTCAAGTTAAGTTGCAGTTGACTTGTGACTTGATCATGATGGCACAAAATAGGTTCAGGTGTCATAACTATGCAAGATGGCCTCTAACGATGGAACAGACCATGCTATTGAGTCCAGAATGGTCCAATTAGCCTAGGGTCGATTTGAAGAAGTCCAAGTTCGCAAGTAAATAGGAAATATAATTAGCCACAGACAAGATCAATCCAATCAAATAGAGAATTTGTTTAATAAAAGAAATTCTTTAATAGGAATATATATATATATATATATATATATATATATATATATATATATATATATATATATATATATATATATATATATATATATCCCTTTTTCCAATATATATATATATATATATATATATATATATATATATATATATATATATATATAATATATTTTTTTAATATATATATATATATATATATATATATTTTATATATATATATATATATATATATATATATATATATATATATATATATATATATATTATATATATATATATAATATTTATAATATATATAATATATATATAAAAAAAATCATATATATAATATATATTTATAATATAAAATATATATATATATATATATATATATATATATATATATATATATATATATATATATATATATATATATATATATATATATATATATATATAAACTATTTAGAAATTATTTATGATATTTGAAAACTTATTAGTGAAATATTTTTAGTAAATATCTTGGAAACCATAAAAATCATATTTAAGTCAAAAACTATAATTTAGAAAATACAACAATAATATTTGTAGGTCAGAAGTCATATATTTAAAATACCATAAAAATAAGATAATATTTTATTTTAGGGCTTCTAAGCCCACTTCTAACAAATAATTTACTTGATAGAAAATACCATGGCAGTATTTTTTAGATTAAAACCATATTCAAAATATCATAAAAATAATAGAATAATATATTTTAGAACTTCAAGGTCCAATCCTAATATCTTGTCACGAATATAATTTAGAAATTTATCTAGTATATATATTTATTTAGAAATGACTATAACTAATAAATAATGACAATAATAATACTAGGATTATACAATAATACATACTGTAGACTTATTCACTCTATAAATAAAATAATACTAATCTTCTAGTATATAACAAGGCTTCAAAATGGCTCAAAAGTGAGCCGTCTAAGCCGTATATATATTATTGTCCATTTTATTTATAAAAAATTAAATCATGTAAAAAAATTTGAAAAAAGTTTAAATTTGTTATATACATTCAACATGGGAAATCAAAATCAACTAAACAAAAAGAATACCTCTAACCTTAACCACATGCGTTAGAAGAGATATTTGACTGTAATTGGATAATATTTTATTATACGTACAAAGGACATATATTTACTAGTAAATATAATACTGCTAACAACAACTATTAAATTAATTTATATCATAACTAAATTAAAATAAAACCTCTGCTCCCATCCTTAACTATTAAGGAATAGGGAGAGAGAGGTGATAGAGAAAAAGTAAGAGAGGGGATGATGAAGAGTGGGGAGAGAGATCTGAACTAGAGCGGCGGAGAGCTATAGGGAGACGAGCTTACGAGGAAGGCTAGCGGAGGCAACGACTCTCGGGTCAGGCACCGACGTAGGACGTTTGAATGCGAGCGACGCTTGAGGTTGGGCCAGCGCGGTAGGTGGCTAGGGCACGGGATATTCGGTGGCGGCTGGCCATGGAAGTCAGTGCTGGACTTGGAGGATTTAAGCTCTCCGCAGTAGGAAAGCACAGGAGGAGGTAGGTGGCGGCCGGTGCAAATCCGGTGGCAGGGGCTCGATGAGTCATCGAGTGCGACGTCGACGATACTGCTAGAGGCGAGGCTCATATGAGGCAGTTCATGGTTGGGCACCAGCTGGAGAAGATGACCGGAGGCAAGGAAGAGGTGATAGGCGATGGTAATGGTGGAGCAGGGTGGTGTTTGTGGTGGTCGGCCGAAAAAGAAAGGCGGCGGTGCTGGGTTCCCCATGACACAGCGGCGGGGGTGGTGATGGTCGCCGACGAGTGGTGGGGAGGTGGCTGGCCTGCGACCAATTAGGTTTTAGGGTTAGGGTTTTAAGATTGGATGGCTATGGCTGTGACGGGATTGTTTTTTGTCTTGCGTGACCCACAAAGGAATTGTGACCGTGTCCGGTGTGACAGACACGAGAGTGAATGTAGTTGTAATATAATTTAGTGGAAGAGAATAGAGCTGGACACAAACATGATGTACGAACATGGTTGGTCATAGGGATGGCTTTCGGGCGTTGGTGTTGAAGAAATCTTGTGGAGAAAAATATAGGGAAGCCTCCCTTATATATAGGAGTGGGATTTTCCTATATAGGAAAGAATTTGATTCATGATCAAATCTTTCTATGGATTCAAATCCAATAATTTAGATTAATCAAATCTAAATCCTATAATTGATAACAACAATAATTTAAGTACTATCTATTATTATCAAACAATGTTTAAAACAAATTTTTATAAGTTTAAATCAAATAATTCTAGAATATATTTATATAAATACAAAAAATTATTTTAAAATTAATTTGACAAATATCTTTGCCATCCAAAATATCTTTTATAGAATTAAAATAAAGTTTATTTTCTAACAAGGAAAATATTTAAAACTAAAAATAAATAAAATTTTAAAAAAATTCGGAAAGTGGTCTTACAATTTCACTTAGATGCCTATGATAGTTACCCTTCAGTATTTATATTCTTTCTTTACTGTTACTTTTGCATGTATATTATGTAACTTTCTATGTCCCCCTGAGGACCTGGTGATCTCACCAGGTAGTCACTTATGCAGAGTTAGTTCTTCAATCATGGAAGTGTTACTATTTTTGATTCAGGTATTTATCATGATTTCATATTTTATCCATTTCTTGTATTCTGCTTTTTAGCCTAGTTTTACAAGCTTTACCCTTTGTCATTAGCTTGTTCAAACAGATGTACTAAGGTCTGGCCAACTTTGGTACATAATATCTTTCTTAGTATTTTTATTATTGTGGAATCATTGTGTTACTGTTTGATCAGCATTGGTACACTTGGTTCTCACTTGAGACGATATTCTGTGGATTGAGATATAGTTGGATTGCTAGTTATAATTAGACCGAACCTCTAGACAACTTATACGTATTCTAATAGGACTAGAGTTAACTTGATACGTAGCTGGCATGTAGACGTATTCCTACTCCTACGTATTTTGGAACCGGGGCATTACATTTGGGTTATATCTAATGTGTTCTTAGAACTAATTAAGTAATTAGTTGCTTGGGGAAACTTCTAGAAGCTTCCCAAGATTCCTTTCCTTTCCCCTTTACCCGGGGAGCAAGCCAAGCTCAACCCATTTAAGAAGAGCCTTCTCCTTGCTTCTCCAAAAAATTCTAAAATAAATTCCCTTCTTCACACAAAGCCATCCACCTATCACCAACAACATCAGAACACCAGCCATTATGTCCGTGTATTCGTGATTGTGACCATTCTCGTGTTAACCATGTGTCCAGCCTCAGGTCCGATCCCGAGTGTCATATCCACTATTCTGAGTCTGTTACAACTAATAAAACATTATCCCATATCGACACAACACTTCACAGTGAACCCATGGCTTGTGTCCATGTCGACAGAACCATCCCCAACACATTCTGGATCCACAGAACCCAAAATATCTGACATAACCATTATCGTGATCAACACAAACACCCAAACCCAAATAACTTTTTCTGCATTCGGTCTGGATCTCGAACACCGATGAGCTTCCTACATCTGATGGCGGCTGTCGCCTTCCCGTGGTGCTACGTCCCCACTGTCGCTCCGATGTAAGCATCCGACTGGTCCCATGCTCATCCTCCATCCGATCCGTCATTTCTGATGCCTTTCAGCGAGTCCTTCTACAATCGGCATCGCTAGAGCCATCTTTTCCGTCGACCCTCTCTATCGTCGGGAATCGCCAGACCCAAATTTTTGGTAGACGACAGGTCATGCCGAGGCTCGATATTCTCGAGCGACCTCCGCCTAGCACACTACTCCTCCAGCGTTGTGGTCGACCATAAGACCTGTCGATCTTCGACTTCCTTCTACCATCGGTCTCCACCTTCCTGAACCTCCATCGATTGGCCATTGTGCTTTATCCAAAGTCAATGTCGTCAGCTCTCTGAGTCACCTGTGTCATCTTGAGCCACCGCCTTCCTCCATGCAACCGGATCTGAACCCCTTTCTTCTCTGCGTGATTCGATCAGAATCGATGCCATTGGAGTCGCACTGCCTCGATGTTCTTTTCTCTGACACCAGTCATCATCGACCCTCTCGGTGAGATTTTCTATTTCTTTTTCTCTCTTATTGCTTTCTTCTTTTTTCAAACTTCGGTTTGGTTCTTTCTCCTCCATGGAGGATACAACAAATATGTCATCGAGCTTCAATCCTAATCAACCTAAGTTTTGAATTTGGGCTGAAGATTTTTGTTTAGGTTTTAAGCCTTTAATAAAATGAATTTAATATTTTTGGTTCTATAATTTTATGGGATGGGAATTAAATGTTTGGATTTTCTTTAGTATTAATAGTGTAGGCTTTAATCCATTAAGTGTTTGAAGGGAGACGAGATCTTATAGAATAGTATTTTTTATTCCTCACCATTCATCATATGGAGGGCTATATATATAGGGCTAATGGGCAACCCAAGGGTCATGAGTTACATAACCCAAGGGTCATGTGTAACTCATGACATAATATTGAATAAAATGGGTTTCACAACACTCCCCCTTATTCATCCATTTCCTTGGATCCACTTATGAAATACTTCAGGATTCAATAAGCTAATGGGGTGGATACTGCTGGATCCAGAGTAAACTTGGTTTGCCTCATTAAAACCTTGGCTGTGGAAAACCCAGTGAGAAAAACCATCAGTCCTAAGGAAAAAGAGTACAATCCTATAGTTTTACTCCCCCTGATCTATACAAGCTTCAGGCTTGCAGGTCTTTTAGTTGCCTCATCCCTATTCCTCTTACAAGCTTTACAAAAGTACATCATGGCAGTGTTTTGGTAAACAAATCTACTAAGTTATTACAAGATTGAATTTGTTGTACTTTGACTTGTCCCTTCTCTTGAAGGTCGTGCGTCCAGAAGAATTTGGGGGATATGTGCTTCGTCTTGTCACTCTTCATGTATCCTTTCTGAAGTTGAGCTACGCATGCTGCATTATCTTCAAAAAGGGTAGTAGGCTAAAGTTCACCAGTCTTCAGGCCAGTAGATGCCAAAATGTGCTGAATGACGGAGCGAAGCCAAACACACTCCTTGCTTGTTTCATGGATTGCCAGGAGTTCAGAATGGTTGGATGAGATAGCCACACTGGTCTGTTTGACGGACCTCCAGGAGATAGCCGCACCACCGAAAGTAAACACAAATCCAGTTTGTGATTTCTCTGTGTGGGGATCTGATCTATAACCTGCATCTGAATAACCAAGTAAAGTGGAAGACCCACTATTCGGGTAATATAGTCCTAGGTCTATAGACCCTTGGAGGTAGCGCAGAAGATGCTTCACTCCATTCCAGTGGCGCTTTATGGGCGTTGCACTGTATCTGGCTAATAAGTTAACTGAAAACGTTATATCAGGACGCGTACAGTTAGCCAGATAGAGTAGTGCCCCAATGGCACTTAGGTAAGGTACTTCAGGACCTAATGATTCCTCCCCCTCTTTCAGTGGACAGAAAGGGTCCTTCTTTACGTCCAATGATCGAACGACCATTGGTGTACTAAGGGGATGGCATTTATCCATGTGGAATTGTTTAAGTAATCTTCGTGTATATGTAGATTGGTGTAACATGATACCACCCTTTAGGTGTTCGATCTGTAAGCCAAGACAATACTTTGTTTTTCCTAGGTCTTTCATTTCAAAAGTTCTCTTAAGGCTTTCAGATATCTCAGTGATCTCTGCAGGAGATCCAATGAGATTTAAATCGTCGACATAAACGGCGACTATAACAAATCCTGTTTCCGATCTTTTTATAAAGATACACGGGCAGACTTTATCATTAGTAAATCCTTGCGTAGCAAGAAACTCACTTAGTCTGTTATACCACATTTTTCCTGATTGTTTAAGACCGTACAATGATCTTTGTAACCTTACAGAATAGGTGTCCTGAGGTCTATCTGTTTTCTCTGGTAAAATTTTATATCCTTCAGGGAGTTTCATATAGATATCTTTATCTATATTGCCATAAAGATATGCAGTCACAACGTCCATGAGCTGCATTTCTAGGCTTTTCAGAGAAGAGAGGCTGATCAGGAATCTGAAGGTATTCCCATCCATGACCGGAGAATATGTTTCTTCATAATCTATTCCCGATTTCTGGGAGAAACCTTGTGCTACAAGGCGTGCTTTGTAGTGCACAACTATGTTGTGTTCATTTCTTTTTCTTGTGAAGATCCATTTATATCCCACAGGTTTTACACCTTCAGGTGTTTGGACTACTGGTCCAAAGAATTCGTGTTTCAAGAGTGAGTCCAGCTCTACTCCTATTGCCTCGTTCCACTTTGGCCAATCGCCTCTGCGTTTACATTCCGCTAGAGACCGTGGATCGATGTCATCGTCATTTTCAGTGACGTGAACGACAATATTGAACAAAAAATCGTCGTCGACGACTGTGCTTTTTCTGTTCAATACCTCTCCAGTACGTACATAATTTAATGATATTTCTCCTGTTTGTTCCTCTTCAGGGGAAACTAGGAGGGGAGAGGTAGCTGATCTGAGCTCAGCATCCTGTGTTTGGATCTTCTTAATTTCTCCAGGATTTTTTCTTTTACGAGGGACTTTGTCTCTCGAACCTGGTGGGCGTCCTCTTTTTAATTGAGGTATTGCCATTTCTGCTGCCGGCGGATTGCATCCATCTTTGGGGATGTCAATCCTAGCTGGCGTGTTGGCAGCAGGGACGTATGATCTGACAATCTTCTGGTTGTCAGTAAATGTATTCGGAAGTAGATGTACAGTGTTCTGAAGATGTAATATCTTCAGGATCTCATCTTCACATTGACTTGTACGCGGATCAAAATGAGACAAAGTTTTTGTGTCCCAAGAAATTGTCTTAGAAGCTTCTGGCTTCTTAGACTGTGTGCCCAGTTTAGGAAATAATCCTTCATCAAACTCACAGTCATCAAGACGTGCCTTAAATATGTCACCCGTCAGGGGTTCTAGGTATCTAATTATAGAGGGTGAGTCAAACCCAACATAGATACCTAATCGACGTTGTAGACCCATTTTGGTCCTCTGTGGGGGAGCAATGGGGACGTAAACAGCACAACCAAAAACTCTCAAATGAGAGATATTTGGAGGTGAACCATAAGCGAGCTGCATCGGAGATAGAATATGACCTCCAGAAGGTCGTATTCTAATAAGTGATGCGGCATGCAATATAGCATGACCCCAAGCTTCCACAGTCAACTGTGACTGCATCAACAATGGACGAGTAATCCATTGTAATCTCTTAATAAGAGATTCTGCTAACCCGTTCTGGGTGTGAACATGAGCTACAGGATGTTCAACTTCGATGCCAGTTGCTTGGCAATAGTCTTGAAAAACCTGTGAAGTAAATTCACCCGCATTATCAAGTCTTAATTTTTTGATATGGTTATCGGGAAAATGAGCCCGCAACTTAATTATTTGTGCCAATAGCTTAGAAAAAGCTAAGTTGCGGGTGGACAAAAGGCAGACATAAGACCATTTAGTAGATGCATCGATAAGTACCATAAAGTACCTAAATGGACCACTTGCGGGGTGAATAGGTCCGCAAATGTCTCCATGAATTCTCTCTAAGAAGCTAGGAGACTCTAGTCCCACTTTCAAAAGGGATGGTCTCGTTATAAGTTTGCCTTGAAAACAAGGTAGACACGAGTAATCATACTTCTGAAGAATCTTCAGGTTCTGCAGGTTGTGTCCACTGGATTGGTTCATGATTCGTTTCATCATAGCTGATCCTGGGTGACCCAGTCTATTATGCCAAAGTTTAAATTTTGGCGATGAATGACACTTCTGGTGCACAATCATGTTAGCTTCTGTTGATTGAATATGAGTATGATAGAGACCCGACGGAAGTCCCTTGAATCGTTCTAAGATAGTTTTTGAACCAACTTTTAGACGAGTAACATACATATATTCTGTCTCATTTATTTCATTTGTTTCTAAGTGATATCCGTTTAAACGAATGTCCTTGAAACTTATGAGGTTCCTATTTGATTTAGGAGAGAATAATGCATCTTTTATTATTAGTCTTGTTTTATTTGGGAGCAATATAATTGCTTCACCAGATCCTTCTATTATGTTTGATAGTCCTGATATCGTAATAACAGGGCCGTCATAATCATATAAGCTATAAAAATAGCTTTTTTCTCGAAAGATTGTGTGCGTCGAGGCGCTGTCCATAAGGCATTCACACTTCATCTATAGATCAATGAAAAAAAAGAATACTTACTCAATAAGATGACTTTAAACTAAAATTTAACAATTAGAAAGATTTTAGTAATAGACCTTTAAATTTTTAGTTTTTCAAGTTTTGATAAGGTTGGGTTAGTGTAAGCCCCTGATTTTCAAATTCATTTTTCATTAGTGCTAATTAATTTTTAATGTTAATTATAGCCTTAAATAATTATTAGGAATTTTTAGGAATTTTTCTAGAATTTTTAAATGATTTTTAAATGAGTTTTATATATAAAAATATTAATTTACAATTTTCTAAAATGTTTTAATTGACTTTTGCAATTAATTAGATTGTTTTAATATCGTTTGCAAATATAAATTTGTTATATGCAAATTTTATTTTGCACATATAATGTGCGGGGTGGGTTATGCAAATTCCTATTTGCAACTACCCACTGTTAGGACCTATCTGCAATTACCTAAAACTAGGAGGACCTAAGTGCTAATTTCCTACCCACCCCCCTGCCCGACGACCGACGGCTGACCGGCGACTGTCCCCGCCATTTTCGGCCAGCACACAGCTCCCCGACCGACCTTGAACCCCTATTTAAACTCCCCTCCTCTCCCCAGACTCAACCCTAACCCTAATCGACCACCACGACCACCGCAAACCCACCTTCTTCCCCACTCTTTCCCGTCGGAACCCTAACTCCGACAATCACCACCCCCACCCCTACACAAACCCTCACAGCAAACCACCACCACCCCTACGTTCGCCTTGACGAGACGCGCCCAGCGCCACCGAAGCGCCGCGACGCCGACGCCTCCACCGCCGTCCAGCTCGTTCGAAACCCCCTCCCCAAATCGGACACGTGAGTAGCATGACTCAAACCGTGTCGTTCGTGTCTCGAACCCACGTATGTGGTTCGCCAGGACACGGGGACCCTCGTCCCATACTCGGACTCGTAGATGGACGCTCGTGCGTGTCGTGCATAGCACGGACACACTGACTCTGTGTCCCAAACTGTCCGGACACAGGGTCGAGTTTTATTATTTTTTTTCATGTTATTTAATTCTAACCAAATAAAACTAACCTAACCTCTAACCCTAACACTGAGCTCGGGCTGACCCCCTGGCCAGCCCGACCCGATTAAATATCCCCCCCCTGCGCAGCTCGAGTTCGAGCCCCTCCTTTCTGTCTTCTTTTCTTTTTCTGTTTCTTTTCTTTTTCTTTTTCTTTTTTCAGTTTTATATATATATATTTATATATATATGTATATATATATATTAGTATATATATATATGTGTATATACTGTTTTTATTAACAGTATTTAATATATATATGTATATATTTTATAGTTAGTAAATTCTATATATATATGTTTATATATACATTTTCCTATGTATATATATATTATATATATATACACTATATTATTAAGTGTGTTCTTATATATATATATATTTGTATATATATATATATATACTTTATAAATTAAGTATTTTTCTCTTACGTATATATATGTACTTTTAAAACATATGTAGGTATATTTTCAATATGCATAAATTAGCCTTATTAAAATAATAATATTTATTTTAACTATTACCAAACTGTATTTTTATTGTATTTAAATTACTGCAACCATTTGGTGTCCAAGCCTAGCATGGGTATTTGGGCTCAAATGTGTTTTCACACATTCAAGACCTGTACAAGTCATATTGGACTTGATTCATGGCCTTGGGTCCTGTATTTGAACTTTGGTTCAAATTATATACATGGACAAAATACGCAGATAATTAATTATTGTGTGCATTGCTGTTTTTGATTTTCTAAAAATACTTAAAGTATTGCTAAAATTATGGAAAAATAGTATTTAGATACTATGTTAAGTTAGCTAATTTAGTATAATTTTTGTAGTATTTAATTTACTGTTTTGCCACTAGTTTGGCATATGAAACCAAAACTCACTTTTTGTATACTTAGGAAAACTGATTTTTATAAAATATTTGTACTGGTTAATAAATTCCAGAAAAATTATAATAAATTTCTATAGTTAGCAAGGATCGTTTTGGTACTTTGTTTTATGCAAAACTAGGCTTTTTGTCTACTTCAAAAATTGTTAGAACATAATGATCTTTTGATTTATTTATTAATTAATTACGACTTGTAGCTTTTTGTGTTATTTGGAGTTTTAGTCGTATTGAACCCCATCCCTCACTAGTGTAAAGACCCTAAAAAGTTAGTTAACATAGTGTGTCACCCCACATTGGTCTCCTATGCCAAGTCATCATTTTGGCTAGGTACCCAGTCACAAGTCGTATCGCACCAATTAGTGTCCTAGTGATTTAGCTTAGTGTAAAACTAAGTTATTATATTTTACTTCTACAGCGACGAGTTACTGGACATCCATAGCACTGTTATCGCAGCTTGTTTTGCTTTGCTAGAGGCAAGTACTTTCTACGAACTTTACATATTGTCACATAAATGAACTGCAAACCCCACCATGTTATATGCTGATCCTTGGGGTAGCAAGTTAGATCTCTACATGTTGCACTTCCAGTTACTACCATGCTTAGAACAGTCTTGATGTATCTCTCACATGATTAGAATATGGGTTTTTGGGGAAACTGATAGTAGTATACGTGATCACGACCCCCCTATAGTAGCGAGCTTGGTCGCATTTTATATGCATACCTTGCCGCAGGTAAATATCCCGCATTTTCTGTACGGATGTACACCTATGCTTGTCTACTTGTACGTATGTACATTTCATTATGTGCCACAGCGCATTGTACATCTATTGACCGATCACGTACCTGCTACAGTTTTAAACATTACATACACATCTGTCTCTATGACATATGTGTCCTTGCCATGATAGACTATGTGATGCCATGCTTTACAGTTATTCCTCTCATGTTTATTTCCATGTTTCATATGCTAGTTTGTTAGATTTAGTACTTGCTCCCGTCCTGACAGGATAACGTTGTAGGTGTCCTTACTGAGGAGGAGTTACTCTGCGACTCATACTATGGGATTACTGCCGAGGATCCGGCTCTGTTTTACGAGGATGTTCCTGCAGGGAACCTCGCTTAGTCGTCTTTTGTTTACTTAGACTTTTGAGAGTAGACATGTATTAGACTACATCATTTTGTAACTGGACATGTATCCAGTTTTACATTTCAGTTCACTTGTACTTGGATATTTTACTATATACGACGACTTTTGTGTTTGGAGCATTTATGATTCTTCTTCACTTATAGAACTGTTAGTACATTTAGTCTTATCCTGTTGTCTTTAGAACAGCTTACTACGTTTTATCTCAACGTAGGTTGGACATGACTCGGCCTGGCCCAACAATTTGGGTAGCGGGTCGTGACATGTTTTAGTGGTGGCCCATGCAGGTCCTGACTAAACTGTTTGGTTACGTTATTGTACCAAGCATGCCTGCAATTAGGAACTTAAGGTAATTAGACAACATTAGGAAAGACGCTTAGAACACTTAGAGGAATGCTAGGATTGCAACATGGGAAATACATCACATGTTTGCTATTATAATTAGATTTTCTTGCATATGATTACTTGCTTTAAATAAGTCCTTATAAGTCTTTTATGTGTAATTTAGATGGTGCTTACTCGCTCGTCCCAGTATGTTACCCCCGAGAATGGGGCCCTCCATGTCCAGTCAGCTGACCGGTTGACTGATACACCTCCACCTACCACATTCCCCCACTCCACAGATCCACAGACCCAGATACCACCTTCCACATCCCAGTCCCAGCAGGCCCCGATACTTCCACCACCCCCTATCACTATACCCACCCAGGCTTCCGTCACTCTCGACGGGACCCAGCTGCTCACACTGATCCAGGGGTTCCTAACAACCCATCAGGAGCAGACTACCCTACTCCGCCAGAGCATGGAGCGTTCTGAGGGACGTCCCGTGGTCCCACCACATGTAGAGCCACGGCAGAGAGCGGGGACGGTCAAGGACTTCATGGGTCTGAATCCCAAGGAGTTCTCAGGGACTGAGGGCATAGTAGTAGCTGATGACTGGCTAGATTCTGTAGAGAGGAAGCTTCTGGGAGTTAGGATGCCGGATGACCTTCAGGTCGAGGTAGCAGGATTTCTGCTGATAGACTTAGCCGGAGTCTGGTTCAGGAATGAGCCGTTGTTCGCGAGAGGTAGAGCCACCTGGGACCAGTTCAAGACCCAGTTCAAGAAGAAATTCTTCTCGACCACTGCTAGAGTAGCCATGGGGCTACGATTCCAGAACATCCAGCAGGGGAACCGTTCTGTTGATGACTATGCGGGAGAGTTTAGTCGCCTGAGCCGTTTTGCTCATAGTCTGGTTGTTGATCCAGAGGAGATGACCCGTAGGTTTTGCCATGGTCTAGTTCCAGACATTGGCATTCTTATAGTGGCGAACGGTACGACTGACTACTACCAGAGCCTAGAGTTGGCCCGGAGTATTGAGGAGCATCTTCTGTCATGCAAGAGGCCGACTTCTGTACACCATGAGGGACCATCCAAGCGTCAGGCTTTCCAGCAGAGAGCGCCGACGCCACAGCAGACTTTCCATCCCCCTACACCACATCATCAGACCCCGCCAGTTAGAGCCCCGGGACCCCGACAGCAGCAGCAGAAGGGAGCCATATGTTCTTTCTGCGGAAGACCAGGGCACGACATCTCCATCTGTAGGAAGAGGTTGAAGCAATGCTTGATTTGTGGGTCTGCCAACCATCAGCTTCGGGACTGCCCAGCATCCAAGGGACCTAGAGGACCGCTTCCGACTCAGCAGCAGAGGTTCGGGCAGCATCTGTAGCAGCAGAAGGGACCTCAGGGGAGGGTTTATAGTCTAGCCATTGAGCCGGAGCCGGAGCAGGTTTCGGAGCTGGATTACTTAGCTGACGTCATCACAGGTCATGTTTATTTGCATACTTTTCTAGCTGTATGTTTGTTTGATTCTGGTGCATCTCATAGCTTCCTATCATTAGAGTTTATGCATAAACATCATCTAGTAGCTACACCTACTGCGGAGATTAGTAGAGTGATGACGGGAGGAGGACCAGTGCCTATTAGATCTATCTATAGGTATTCTATTTTTATAGCCGGGAGAGAGTTCAGAGGGCGATTCTTTGTGATGCCGCTCCCCGGTTATGATATCATATTGGGGATGGACTGGCTTAGCTATGCCCATGCATCTATAGATTGCCATGAGGGTAGTATTGTGTTCAGTCCTCCAGGCACAGCACCATTCAGTGTCAGGAGAACAGGGCCGGAGATCAGCCTAGAGCCGAACTGTTGTGCTACAGTCGGGGACGCAGCACCGCCACACCCTATCATTAGGGAGTTTATGGATGTATTCCCAGAGGATCTTCCAGGACTTCCGCCTGACAGAGATGTGGAGTTCACTATAGATCTAGTGCCGGGTTCATCACCAGTATCCCGGGCTTGCTATAGAGTGAATCCCAAGGAGGCCATAGAGATGAAAGAGCAGATTGATGACCTGTTGAAAAAGGGTTTCATTCGATCCAGTGCTTCTCCATGGGGAGCGCCAGTGCTCTTTGTGCCTAAGAAGGATGGTACTGTCCGGTTGTGTATTGATTACCGGGCCTTGAATGCCATCACTATCAAGAACAAATATCCTCTGCCCAGGATAGATGATTTGTTCGACCAATTGAGCGGGGCGAAGGTGTTTTCCAGGATAGATTTGAGATCCGGGTACCACCAGGTGAAGGTTAGGCCAGCAGACATCCAGAAGACGGCGTTCAATACGAAGTACGGGCAGTACGAGTTTCTGGTGATGCCATTTGGTCTCACAAATGCGCCAGCTGTCTTTATGAACTTGATGAATAAGACATTTCACCAGTATCTGGATAAGTTCGTCGTAGTGTTTATCGACGACATCCTGATATACTCGAAGACGCCGGAGGAGCATGCAGAGCACTTGCGGATAGTTTTGGGGATTCTGAGGCAGGAGAGATTGTTTGCCAAATTGCCGAAGTGCGAGTTCTTTTTAGACCGAGTAGAGTTTCTCGGCCATGTAGTCACTGGAGATGGAATCTCGGTGGATCCCAGGAAGATTGCTGCAGTTGAGACGTGGAAGGCTCCGACGTCAATTTCAGAGATCAGGAGTTTTCTGGGTTTAGCAGGCTATTACAGAAAGTTCGTCCAGGACTTTGCTAGGATAGCTGAACCCATGACGAAGCTGACGCGGAAGGACGCAGTGTACATCTGGTCAGAGGACTGCCAGGCGGCATTTGAGGAGCTGAAGAGGAGGCTGACGACCGCTCCAGTTCTGACTTTACCTTCAGGTTCTGGAGGTTTCACCATTTTCAGCGATGCTTCTGGGAAGGGGCTAGGATGTGTTCTACAGCAGCATGGGAAAGTAATTGCTTATGCATCTAGGCAATTGCGGACTCATGAGAGGAATTATCCTACCCATGACCTCGAGTTAGCTGCGGTGATCTTTGCACTCAAGTTATGGAAACATTACTTATATGGAGAGCGTGTGAAAATCTTTAATGACCACAAAAGCTTGATGTATGTGTTCATGCAGAAAGAGCTGAACATGAGGCAAAGACGATGGTTGGAGTTGATGAAGGACTTCAACATCGATTTACAGTATCACCCCGGAAAGGCAAACGTGGTGGCGGATGTGCTGAGCAGGCATCCGATGGCATGGTACCTGATGATTGATCGGCATTTGCGGAAGGATCTGGAGAAGCTCGGTATCGAGCTAGTTCGGCCAGGATCAGTGATACAGATGATGGCGCTTGACATTCAGTCAGGTTTGATGGAGCAGATCCGGGAGGCACAGTCTACAGATGAGAGTCTTCGCAGACTTCGACCCCAGGCATTAGCTGGATTGCTGGATGACTTCACTGTAGCGGAGGATGGATCCCTGAGGCATGGCAGCCGATTGTGCGTACCGAAGGGAGAGCTAGTAGAGGCAGTTTTGCAGGAGGCACACCGATCGAGATATTCTATTCACCCTGGTGCTAACAAGATGTACCGTGACTTGCGGGAACATCTTTGGTGGCACGGGATAAAGAGGGATGTATCACGTTTCATCTCGAGATGCCTAGTTTGCCAGCAGGTCAAGGCGGAGCGCCAGAGGCCAGCTGGTTTGTTGCAGCCGTTACCCATTCCTGAGTGGAAGTGGGAACATATTACGATGGACTTCGTTTCAGGGCTTCCTCGTTTCCAAGGAGGGAAGGATGCCATCTGGGTCATCGTAGACAGGCTGACGAAGTGTGCGCACTTCATACCCTTCAAGGTGGGGCTTTCCACCGAGAAGTTGGCGGAGCTATACATGCAGCAGATAGTTCGCCTACACGGAGTGCCGGTGAGCATTGTGTCAGACAGAGACAGTAGATTCACATCCCACTACTGGAGGAGCTTGCAGGAGGAGTTGGGCAGTAGGCTCAAGTTCAGTACGGCGTACCACCCGCAGACAGATGGGCAGTCCGAAAGGACGATACAGACGCTGGAGGATATGCTGAGGACTTGCGTGCTGGACTTCGGAGGATCATGGAAGAGCCATCTGCACTTGGTAGAGTTTTCATACAACAACAGCTACCAGGCCAGTATTGGTATGTCTCCTTTCGAGGCGCTATATGGACGACGATGTCGCACACCGCTCTTTTGGGATGATGTCGGAGACAGAGTTATGCTTGGGCCAGAGATGATCACGGATGCAGCAGAGAAAGTCGGGATGATCAGAGAAAGGCTCAGAGTAGCTCAGGACAGGCAGAAACACTGGGCTGATGCTAGTCGCAGGCCGATGGAGTTCGCAGACGGTGATATGGTGCTAGTGAAGATATCACCTACTAGAGGGACGATCCGGTTCGGACGAGGAGGGAAGCTGAGCCCCAGATACATCGGGCCATTCGAGGTACTTGGCAGGATCGGAGAGGTAGCTTACAGGGTTGCACTTCTACCCAATCTAGCAGGAGTTCACGATGTATTTCACGTATCTCAGCTGAGGAGATATGTTCCAGACCCCAGTCATGTGCTAGATCACTCCGAGTTGGAGGTCGGACCCAGCCTTACAGTTTCTGAGCAGCCAGTGGAGATATTAGACTGGAGAGAGAAGAGGCTGAGGAACAAGGTTATACCCCTAGTGCGAGTAGCTTGGAGCCGTCACTCCCCAGGTGAATCTACTTGGGAGAGGGAGTCGGACATGAGGGAAAGATACCCTTACTTGTTCGATCCAACCGCTGCGGGGGAACCACCCGTTCCCGCTTGATACCCTAGAGGTTAGTTTCGATCGCAGCCTTAGTCATTTTGATTGCAATACTTATTATGTTAGAATATTGTCGGGTCTTCAATCCTTGTGAATTTCGAGGACAAAATTTTTCAAGGAGGGAAGACTTGTAAGCCCCTGATTTTCAAATTCATTTTTTATTAGTGCTAATTAATTTTTAATGTTAATTATAGCCTTAAATAATTATTAGGAATTTTTAGGAATTTTTCTAGAATTTTAAAATGATTTTTAAATAAGTTTTATATATAAAAATATTAATTTGCAATTTTTTAAAATGTTTTAATTAACTTTTGCAATTAATTAGATTGTTTTAATATCGTTTTGCAAATCTAAATTTGTTATGTGCAAATTTTATTTTGCACATATACTGTGCGGGGTGGGTTATGCAAATTCCTATTTGTAACTACCCACTGTTAGGACCTATCTGCAATTACCTAAAACTAGGAGGACCTAAGTGCTAATTTCCTACCCACCCCCTTGCCCGACGACCGACGGCTGACCGGCGACTGCCCCCGCCATTTTCGGCCAGCACACAGCTCCCCGACCGACCTTGAACCCCTATTTAAACTCCCCTCCTCTCCCCAGACTCAACCCTAACCCTAATCGACCACCACGACCACCGCAAACCCACCTTCTTCCCCACTCTTTCCCGTCGGAACCCTAACTCCGACGATCACCACCCCCACCCCTACACAAACCCTCACAGCAAACCACCACCACCCCTACGTTTGCCTTGACGAGACGCGCCCAGCGCCACCGAAGCGCCGCGACGCCGACGCCTCCACCGCCGTCCAGCTCGTTCGAAACCCCCTCCCCAAATCGGACACGTGAGTAGCATGACTCAAACCGTGTCGTTCGTGTCTCGAACCCACGTATGTTGTTCGCCAGGACACGGGGACCCTCGTCCCATACTCGGACTCGTAGATGGACGCTCGTGCGTGTCGTGCATAGCACGGACACACTAACTCTGTGTCCCAAACTGTCCGGACACAGGGTCGAGTTTTATTATTTTTTTCATGTTATTTAATTCTAACCTAATAAAACTAACCTAACCTCTAACCCTAACACTGAGCTCGGGCTGACCCCCTGGCCAGCCCGACCCGATTAAACATCTCCCCCCGTGCACAGCTCGAGTTCGAGCCCCTCCTTTCTGTCTTCTTTTCTTTTTCTGTTTATTTTCTTTTTCTTTTTCTTTTTTCAGTTTTATATATATATATTTATTTATATATGTATATATATATATTAGTATATATATATATGTGTATATACTGTTTTTATTAACAGTATTTAATATATATATGTATATATTTTATAGTTAGTAAATTCTATATATATATGTTTATATATACATTTTCCTATGTATATATATATTATATATATATACACTATATTATTAAGTGTGTTCTTATATATATATATATATATTTGTATATATATATATATACTTTATAAATTAAGTATTTTTCTCTTACGTATATATATGTACTTTTAAAACATATGTAGGTATATTTTTAATATGCATAAATTAGCCTTATTAAAATAATAATATTTATTTTAACTATTACCAAACTGTATTTTTATTGTATTTAAATTACTGCAACCAGTTGGTGTCCAAGCCTAGCATGGGTATTTGGGCTCAAATGTGTTTTCACACATTCAAGACTTGTACAAGTCATATTGGACTTGATTCATGGCCTTGGGTCCTGTATTTGAACTTTGGTTCAAATTATATACATGGACAAAATACGCAGATAATTAATTATTGTGTGCATTGCTGTTTTTGATTTTCTAAAAATACTTAAAGTATTGCTAAAATTATGAAAAAATAGTATTTAGATACTATGTTAAGTTAGCTAATTTAGTATAATTTTTGTAGTATTTAATTTACTGTTTTGCCACTAGTTTGGCATATGAAACCAAAACTCACTTTTTGTATACTTAGGAAAACTGATTTTTATAAAATATTTGTACTGGTTAATAAATTTCAGAAAAATTATAATAAATTTCTATAGTTAGCAAGGATCGTTTTGGTACTTTGTTTTATGCAAAACTAGGCTTTTTGTCTACTTCAAAAATTGTTAGAACATAATAATCTTTTGATTTATTTATTAATTAATTACGACTTGTAGCTTTTTGTGTTATTTGGAGTTTTAGTCGTATTGAACCCCATCCCTCACTAGTGTAAAGACCCTAGAAAGTTAGTTAACATAGTGTGTTATCCCACATTGGTCTCCTATGCCAAGTCATCATTTTGGCTAGGTACCCAGTCACAAGTCGTATCGCACCAATTAGTGTCCTAGTGATTTAGCTTAGTGTAAAACTAAGTTATTATATTTTACTTCTACAGCGACGAGTTACTGGACATCCATAGCACTGTTATCGCAGCTTGTTTTGCTTTGCTAGAGGCAAGTACTTTCTACGAACTTTACATATTGTCACATAAATGAACTGCAAACTCCACCATGTTATATGCTGATCCTTGGGGTAGCAAGTTAGATCTCTACATGTTGCACTTCCAGTTACTACCATGCTTAGAACAGTCTTGATGTATCTCTCACATGATTAGAATATGGGTTTTTGGGGAAACTGATAGTAGTATACGTGATCACGACCCCCCTATAGTAGCGAGCTTGGTCGTATTTTATATGCATACCTTGCCGTAGGTAAATATTCCGCATTTTCTGTACGGATGTACACCTATGCTTGTCTACTTGTACGTATGTACATTTTATTATGTGCCACAGCGCATTGTACATCTATTGACCGATCACGTACCTGCTACAGTTTTAAACATTACATACACATCTGTCTCTATGACATATGTGTCCTTGCCATGATAGACTATGTGATGCCATGCTTTACAGTTATTCCTCTCATGTTTATTTCCATGTTTCATATGCTAGTTTGCTAGATTTAGTACTTGCTCCCGTCCTGACAGGATAACGTTGTAGGTGTCCTTACTGAGGAGGAGTTACTCTGCGACTCATACTATGGGATTACTGCCGAGGATCCGGCTCTGCTGTACGAGGATGTTCCTGCAGGGAACCTCGCTTAGTCGTCTTTTGTTTACTTAGACTTTTGAGAGTAGACATGTATTAGACTACATCATTTTGTAACTGGACATGTATCCAGTTTTACATTTCAGTTCACTTGTACTTGGATATTTTACTATATACGACGACTTTTGTGTTTGGAGCATTTATGATTCTTCTTCACTTATAGAACTGTTAGTACATTTAGTCTTATCCTGTTGTCTTTAGAACAGCTTACTACGTTTTAAATCAACGTAGGCTGGACATGACTCGGCCTGGCCCAACAATTTGGGTAGCGGGTCGTGACAGTTAGCTGTAGGGGCCGGATCCCAGCAAGCGGAGGTTCACTAGGAACTCTTAAGTACCGGTCGCTTAGACGAATTTCGTCTTGTTGACAGAAGGGCCCTTTCGGCTTGTTCCCAAAAAAATCTTAACTTTAGAACTTTTAAAAATAAATGAATTTTACTAAATCAATTAATTGTTTGATTTAGCCTAAATTGATATATTGAGTAAAAAGGAACTAGTATTGACAAAAAGTAGTAACATACTAATGTTTGTCTAAGGTGTCAATCTAGGAAATGATAATTGATCTATGAAATGATAATTGATAATAGCAATCTTAGTTATATGTAACAACAAATGTTATTAAATAAGATGGTACTGATATGAAATAAATCATGATAGCTTTTATAGCTAAAACAAATTATTAACAGTAACTAGTTTTTCTTTTTTTTTTTCTTTTTTTTCTTTTTTCTTTTTTTTAAAAAATGTAATAACAAATGTCGAGAAGCTTTCTTTTGTTTCGAAGACAGTAAAAAAATGTCCAGAAGCTTTCTTTTAAAAACGAATTGTAAACAGTAAAAATTCTAAGCAACAGAAGCTTTTGGATTTAAGCTTTAAAAACGAATTGTAAACAGTAACAAATTCTAAGCAACAAATGTCCAGAAGCTTTCAATTTAAGCAACAGAAGCTTTTGGATTTAAGTAACAGAAGCAATTATAAAATATTATAGACAGTAACCAGTTGTTTTAGCAATATGTAAATAGTTCAGTTCAGAAGCTAATATGCAATCTGCCAATATTACAGTAAGTAATTTTTTTTTTGGATCAATTAATCTCAACCTTTATTGTGTGCTTCAAAGCAGAAACAAAGCAGAAATTTTGGGTACAAATGGACCATTTTCACAATCGTGCCTTAAAGATATTGCAGGAAGCATTAGCATTTACAGGCTCGAAGAGTTTCATCGAGGGCCATAGTCTCTAGTAAAAAACACAGCTACATACCATGAGGGCCCTTTAGAAGGATGAGCCTTTAAATATGACAATTACTCCTAATGTTGGCACTGAATTAGAGTTGTGAAAATGAAGGTATTAACAACTATCGAGTAACAGGAAATATTTCTTGTAATTGTTTGATTTTTATTCAAACAATTAATTTGTAAAAAAAACATTTTAAGAAGTGTTACCAGCCTCTGGTCGGATGCTCTAGGAAAAAATGAAGGATGACGTCGATATCTGGACGTCGATTCTCCTTGCTTCAGCAATCGTGCTGATAATGTGTTTGAAGGGAGACGAGATCTTATAGAATAGTATTTTTTATTCCTCACCATTCATCATATGGCAAGGGCTATATATATAGGGCTAATGGGCAACCCAAGGGTCATGAGTTACATAACCCAAGGGTCATGAGTTACATGACCCCAAGCGTCATGTGTAACTCATGACGTAATGGTGAATAAAATGGGTTTCACAACATTAAGTAATATTTTCTAATATATAAATTGTTTTAAATAACTATAGTTTGTGGGCTCAAGGTCTAGTAAATGTTTGGGCCTCTCTCTCTCTCTCTCTCTCTCCCCCCCCCTCTCTCTCTCTTATATATATATATATATATATATATATATATATATATATATATATATATATATATATATATATATATATATATATATATCTCGGGATTAAGCCCATATAGTTTATATATATAATTTTTTATATAAAAAAAAAAAGCCCATATATATAACTCGGGATTAAGCCCATATAGTTTATATATATATATATATATATATATATATATATATATAAAATATTGTATATTATATATATTATAAAAAAAATTATATATATAAACTATATGGGCTTAATCCCGAGTTATATATATATATATATATATATATATATATATATATATATATATATATATATATATATATATATATTTTATATATATAAAAATATATATATATATATTTTATATATATATATATATATATATATATATATATATATATATATATATATATATATATATATATATATATATATATATATATATATATATATATATATATATATATATATATATATATATATCGAGCGCCAAGCGGCTGGGTGGATTTATTCCACGACCCCCACGGGGGTCGGCTGGGTGTCTTTGACACGTGATTTGATATATATATATATATATATATATATATATATATATATATATATATATATATATATATATATATATATATATATATATATAGGGATTTTATATAGGGATTTTATAGGGATTTTATAGGCTTCTAAATGATTTATTTTAATATATATATATATATATATATATATATATATATATATATATATATATATATATATATATATATATATCTATATATATATATATATATATACTTTCTAAATAAATTTCTAAGGATATATATAATTGACTAAGGAATTACTTTTCTAAACAAATTCTCCTCTTAGACTAGACTGCCTAAATTTCGAGTGTGACTATATATATATATATATATATATATATATATATATATATATATATATATATATATATATATATATATATATATATATATATATATATATACACTTTCTAAATAAATTTCTAAGGATATATATAATTGACTAAAGAATTACTTTTCTAAACAAATTCTCCTCTTAGACTAGACTGCCTAAATTTTGAGTGTGACTAATCAATCATTTCCTATTTCCTTGCGATGCGAACTTCTATCTTGAATCTTGAACCTCGCTCCAAATAGGCGACTTGAGATTCTATATATTGGACTTCTTATCCAATTGAAATTATTGGATGTTATGGAACTTGTAATGTCTCAGTCCCAAAATACGTAAGACTAGGAATGTGTATACATGTCAGCTACACATCAAGTGGACTCCAGTCCAATTCGAATACGTATAAGCTGTACAGTAACGACCACCTATCTCTCATAAATTAATACTATTGCTAAGTCTCAATCCACAGTAATATAGAACACAAGAATAGACAATGTATATCATGGTATGCACCACATGCTACACTTGTCCGAAGAGACTCAAAAGAAATAGTATGAGTCTACAAATACTACACTAACAAGCAGAATGCAAGTCAACGGAGATGAACATGTAAATACAAAAGATACCTGAATTCGAATAGCAAGACCATCATGTAAACCCCAATTTTTTTTTTAAAGATTTTAGTATTATTATTATTATTATTGTTATTTTATTTATTTAATATAAATTATGGTATTTATATTATTAATAGCTTTGTATTTGATTAAATATTTTATTTAATAGTCATGTTATAATCAAAATAGCTAATATTTGTACAAAATATTTATTCAAATATTCTAGAAATACTTTTGGGGATTTTAGGATTTTTTTTGATAACTTTTTTAGATTTTATTAGAGAGTTTGTGTGTTTATATATATATATATATATATTTTTTTGTGTGTGTTTATATATATATATATATATATATATATATATATATATATATATATATATATATATATATATATATATATATATATATATATATAAACGATAGAGAAAAAACCCTAACGAATTTCTCGCAAGAACAAATTTTCTTTATCTCGCGAGAACCCCTTTACTAAAACCCACGACCAATTTTTTCCCCCTAACTGCCTCTGCTATCAAAAGAGGCTATATATACTTTGGGAAAAAATCTACGAAACCCAGCGCCGTGCCTGCCTGACCACCCGACACTTGGCCCCGCCGGACCTCGGCGCTGCGCCGCAGCGCACGGCAACAACAACCATGCACAACGACAGCAGCATCAGGATCTGCGCGGCCAACTTCGTAGTGGAGAATTGGCCTCCTCGCTCGCCCGTTCTTTGAGCTGTCTTCAGGTATGCCCACAATATATACACCTTCGATTCTTGTCAACTTGTTTAATTTTAGATGACCTAAAATCTATGGAAAATAAGTCAAAATCTCGATGAAAAACAGTGTTCATACACTCTGTTTATAACAGTTTTAGTACTATTTTGGAAGACAAAATTTGATCGTGTTACTATAAATTTTCTAAAACTAATTAGTTGTTAACCTAAAGGGCTTCAAAACCTATTTTGTAGAATTTAATTTTGTCGACTGTGCTTCAAGAAATCGCATTTACAAAATTAAGGAAAAACAGTTTTAAAATAATGAATTTTAGAAAATTTTACCGATACGACGTATGTCTCGACAAACCGGACGACGTGGTCGCGAATCGAAAGACCCGAAAGGTGCGTATCGACCTCACTGATGTGTGGAATTTTACGGAACTCGATTTTGTTGTGCGTGCACGACGAAATCGAGTCATATCGGTCGAGATACCCCATATCGGCCTCTTTGCAAACTAGCATACAACTTTATGCAAGTTCGTCATCTCGAGATGAAACTTTCGCCACTGGACTCATGTCGTTTTTCTGGTCCTGTGAGCCAAGTTTTGTCTGATTCTGAGAAGGTCGACTGGAACGCTAATTTGGCGGGCCAACCAAATCCAACGGACGAAATTGTGCGGCTCACCGAAATCCCATACGGTTGAGTTTGTATCGTCAATCCGGACCCGAGACATATAACTTGATGACTTTAGAGACCATAGGTTTTGGCATGCTTTTCGGTGTAAAGTGGGTCCAACGACGGACATTATTTTGACCCGAAATTATGAATTTGTCGATGTGTCCAGAATTGGACTTATAGGAAGGTGATTGTAACGCCCCAGTCCCAAAATACTTGAAACTAGGTACGTATCATGCCAGCTGTATACATACGAGTAAATGGAAGGCTCGTATGTATACATAAGCTGTAAATGTAGAAAGCCATGCTCAAACTAAATCTCATCCACAAATATGAAGTTTTAATGATATAATCAAATAGTTATTTGTACAAATGTTGGACGGAGACATATCCACTACTAATAATTTAAAATAAAAAATATACAAAGGAAGAATTGGTTGAGCGAAGCAAGTGACGAGTCCAAGAGCAATCATCACGGAAGAAGGAGTACATGGTCTTAGCTAGAGTACCTGCAAGAAATCATGAAACACACACCTGGAGAGATCATAAGGTCCTCAGAGGGACGTAACAAGATACAAGAAGAACATGCCATTATAACTGCAAATGTAAATACTATAAAACTGCAACACAATAGTGTCCCTAACCATCTAAGTGATATGCACTTTGAGGACAACGTTCTACGCAGGGGCTGTAGGATCAGCAAAGTAAATAAAGAGTAGCAGTAGGTAGCGCTCATTCGAGTCACTATCGGCCATGGACAGAAAGTAGCGCTCATCTGAGTTGCTATCGGCCCCGGGGCAGAAGGTAGCGCTCATAAGAGTCACTATCGGCCCAAAAATGTGTGTAAAAGTAAATGTAGCCCCTACGCTAGTAGCTGTCCTCTCCCTCCAATGATACTATACATGCATCATAACCATGACACACCAACACATGTCACTTCCACAACACTGCCACAACACTGTTTTATACCTAATAACTGTCAACTCTTCTAACATGCATCAATTGACAGTTATTCCTACGTATGCGCATAGGGGATCAGCCAACACGCAAGTGACCTCTACATGTTACTCACCACTCACACACAACTCGTGTTACCTTTATGACAGAGTTAATGACATGCACTCTATTGACGGTAGTCTCTTAACTCTAGGTCCACAAGCAAGAAGAAAAATAATTAACTAAAAATAAAAGTACATAAAATAATAACAGAATAATAAGATGCAACTAAATATAAACAGTAAATATGGCAAGGTATCTTGCCTGGTGTGACGCCTGGTGTGGTGCGGTGTTTCATCAAGTCCTGTTTGTCCAGTAGCCATGTTCGATGTGTAAGGGTCCGAGAGTCACGAGAAATAAAAATGCGTGATCAGTCGTGATCCATGGTGATAACCGAGAAGAAATTGTGGAGATAGATACATATACTAATATTTATATATTATTTATAATATCGAAAACTAGATTTAATTAGGCAAAATATTTATAAGTAGTTATAAATAAAAAGTGTTTTAGGTAGAAACTTAATATTTTATATAAATACTTGAAAATATGTATGATAATTTGAAAACTGCCTTTTTATTGAATATATATATATATATATATATATATATATATATATATATATATATATATATATATTTTATTGAATATATATATGATAATTTGAAAACTGCCTTTTTATTGAATATATATATATATATATATATATATATATATATATATATATATATATATATATATATATATATATATATATATATATATATATATATATAGGCTACATACCTGAAAAATAAATTCTTTTTAGGCTAAAATCCTTAATTTATGAAATAGAAATCCTATATTTATATTATAAGTAGAAATAATAATAGTAAACAATAAAGTAGTGGCAATAATAATAATATTGTAACAACTACTCATTCATATCCTAAATATTATACTACATACAAAACTTTAATAACAATAATAATAGACAATAATAGTAATAAAATAGATAAAAAAGAGAAAAGAAAAAAAGAAAATAATAATAATAAAACCTTAATAGAAAACTATACTGTTTCTTTCCCCATTTACACAGTAGGAAAGAGAGATAGAGATGGGAAGGAAGAGGAGAAACGGGAGGGAAGAGGAGAAACGGGAGGGAAGAGGGGATTACCGGAGTTCGCCGGCGGCTGGTGGCACCGACCCGGAGGAGGGATCGACATGGAGGTGGGAAGGAGCACCTCACCACGGCGGTTGATCGGATCGTGGAGGCAGCGAATCCGGCGGTGAAGGAAGCGCCGGAGCACGCAGCAGCGCAGGGGCTATCACGGTAGCTTGGCGGTGGCGGTGTACGAGGCTCCGGAGGAGGTGCGGGCGCTGGGCGCCAGAGGTAGCGGCCAGCGGAGGGAGCGGCCAGTAGTCTCGTGGAGGCGCCGCGACAGATCTAGGTGGTTGGTGCTTGGTCTCATGGGGGTGCGCACGAATGCGGCTCCGATAGAGCTCGCGGGAAGACGCGGCACATGATGGTCGACAACGGAGGAGTTCGGCGCCTGCCTCGGCATGGCGGCGCTTGCTGGCTTGGGGCGGAGGATGGTCACGGGCAGTGGGTCTGACAAGGCGGAGGAGCGAGGCGGTGCACGACGAGGTACCACCGGCGTGGTCGAGGTGAGTTGGGGTTAGGGCTTTGTCTTCTTCTTTTAATTTTTGGTGATGATGGTGGTGGTTTGGTGAAGGGGGTCCGGCGAGATGGTGTCGGAGGTGGTGAGGGTGGCTGTTGGTAGTGACAGTGGTGGTTCAGGTTGGGGCGGGTAATGGTGGCGCATGTGCGGTGGTTGTCGAAATATGGTGGCGGTGCCCGAGGTTGTTGGCCGGAGTGGAGGAGGTTGGCAATATGGCCGGGAGTATGGCCGGGGATTTCAGGTGGTGGTCGGATTGGTGTTGACGGTGCTGCTGGGTGGTCGTCGCGGCCGAAACAACACAGTGGTTTGGTGGTGACACAAGGCTGGCGGTCTTGCGATGAAGAGGAGGCACTACAGCCAGGAGGGTAGGGTTAGGATTAGGGTTTGGTAGGAATTGGCCATGTCGGGTGTGTCCGACACAATGGTGGCGACGAGGAGATGAGTCCGAAATTGTCGGACGCGAAGAGGAATAATGTACATGTACTGGGGGAATAGTGGTGTGAAAGGGCACAAACACGATGCACATTTTGTGTTGTGGTGGGGATTTTGTGGATTATGGAATTGTTCATAAAAAAAATATATGGAGCCTCTCCTTATATAGGAGATGAGGGCTCCCAATGCGATAAGGGCTAGTAGTAGTTTAAACCCCCCGATGGATAATTCCATCTATTAATTCAAATAAATCTTAAAATTTAGTCGTTTCAATCCGAATTTAAATCATAGATAAACTCTCCATTAAATTTAAACTCCATTTAGAATAAAAGCTTTTCCAATATAATTTATCATAATTAATTAAATTTAAGCCAAAACAATATTTTAAAATAGTTTTTCGGATAATAAAATATTAATATTAAATAAATTTCGAAAATAGAATAAATTTATATGTCTCGTATAAAATGAACATTTGCATAAAATCTCGTTTTCAAATTACTATTTATATAAACTTCCATGATGTAAAATAAAGTTTTAGAAATTCCAGTATGATACATTTTTATAATTTATGAAATCAAAATTATTTATTATTTATTATTTGAAAACCATGCTCCTAAAATAAAATGTTTTTACAAAAATATGTACCTCACACATATTCGCACTCGACGAGCCATCCAAAAATATGAACTCATACGTGACGTACAATACGACTATGCGACGTAAAATACAAAGCAAAAATTAAAACCAAATTTATTAAAAAAAATTATAGTAGAAATTTTGGGGGTTTACAGTGATCTTAGACATTTCTTTTATTCCAAAAATGTTGGTGATGTCTGTTCCGCATCTGAAGACGTTTGCGAAAGTTGGCTTTTATTGCTTCACTGTTTTGACGGTTCGAGTTACTGGATACTGCCATTTTGCACACCACCTCGGGCAAGACCTTGCCATATAGACTGCTTTTGATTATTTGCATATTTTATTATTTAGCTACTGTATATTACTATTGTTTATTTCTAGTTCATCCAGCTGCATCTCTATTACTGTTCATGATTTACTTTAGTGTACTTCCCGTTATACATGATACAAATGCTAGTCATATTTTTCATACCTGTCTTTAAATTTGCATATGGACCTAGAGTTTAGGGACTACCATTTGTTAGTATATTTTTTTATAAACTTTGTCACGGCTGTGCCACGATATATGTGTGAGTTATGAGTAGTATATAGAGGTACTTGCGTGTTGGCTAATCACCCGTGCGAATGCATTAGGTCTAACTACCAAATAGATGCATGCTAGAAGACTAGATAGTTAGTAGAGGTACTGTGTCGCGGATAGGACATAGGTAGGTACATAAGATGGGGAGAACAGTTCCTTAACATATGGGCCATGTATGCACTTATTTATTGTAACATGTGAGCTCCGCTGGAGACGCAAGTAAGATTTTCCCTACTGTTACTGATTCTCTCTGACGTTCACGAAACATTATGGACGTAGGCCTCTGGTGCCCAATTGGGGACTATGACAATCCCACATAGCCAGAGGGCCCATGTGTTGAAGGTTTGTTCTTAACTGCATATTCACAGTAGATTGGTTAGGCACCCTATTGCATGCATTCTTTCTTTTATTACATATTTTATATAGCATGTTTTTCTTGTATCTTGTTACATACCTCTGAGGACCTGGTGATCTCTCCAGGTGTGTGTTTTTATGACTTTTCGTACGACTCTCAGCCAAGATCATGATCTTCTCCTTCCTATTTCATTCTTTCTAGTTTCATGTCGGTAGTGGATTTGTCTCCATCCAGCAGCTTGTTCAAATGACTATCATAAATGATTAATGAAACTCTTTATTCTTTTATTTTGTTGGATGAGATTAGTTAGCCACGAGTATACTGTATTTACAGCTTACGTATATTTATTATACGGCTGACATATTTAAGTACCTAGTTCTACATATTTTGGGACTGGGCGTTACACATCATGATCTGCAAACTAACTCTGCTAAGTCAACTACTTGGAGAGATCACTAGCTTCTCAAGGGACATAGCAAGGTACAATATACATGTCAATATAACAGTAAAAGAAAATATAAAATACAAAAGGATAACTACCATAACTAACTAAGTGATATGCATGTGAGAACATGTTCGGTATATCAAGCTTCATCTACTGAGGCTCACAAGCTCCTCAGCAGGCTATTGCCCTATGGTACCATATCGTGCGACCAAAGGCATACGAGTAGGTCAAGTAGATAACCACCTAAGCTCTGCTACAAAGACAAATGTATACTAGTAGAATACCATCTAAGTCCCTATATGGAAATAAGGCTAAACTAGTAGAATAATAGCCAAGTCCCGTATATGAAAATGAGGATATACAAGTAATAACTCATGTATCCTATTGTTTACAAAAATAAAAGTTTGATTACAAACTGAGAAAAGTACAAGAGTAGGATTTGATTTTTGGGGAAGTACAACTATAGGAATCTGACCAGAAGACGATCACTTTATCCCTTGGACGATGTAATGTCAAAGAAAAAAGCCTTTGAAGAGTGCTACAGCAAGGGCTCAGGAGATTATAATCATTAGTGATTCTTGTTAAGTGATTTGGAACTCTATTTATAGAGTTCTGAAATAACTGTCAGCCAGTTATTCTGATTGGCGCATACTACAATTGGTGCACCATCATCCTTTGCGCGAACAGCTAACTTAACTGCATATGATGCGTGGCATTCTACGAGATAGATGCGCTTGGTCATAGACAGTGTCGTATGCACGTTCTTCAAGATTAGTGACCTGTGTGCCACGTCATCTTAGTACATCTGGATGATTTGATCAAATAGCGCTAACTGCTGAATGGCGCCATACGCTATTTGCTATTTTAATGCCCTCTGCTTAATATAGTAATATTGATTACCTCATGCCAAATGCAAATGGCGTAAGACAGCTGTCAGTCATTACGATAAATCTGACAATCTCTTCGAGCGTCGTGCACTTGGGGTTCGAACGGATTTTCCTCGATTGATGTATTGTCAGTCATGATGATAACTGTTTCAGCTTTTTGAGAAAGCTTGGCACGTGGCGGCCAGCGCCACCTAGGTCCAGCGCCAACTGATTTCATGTGCCATCTGATGACCAGCGCCATTTGATGATTTGGCGCCATTTATAAGTAGCGCATGGTGATGTTTATACTTTTTGAGCTTCTATAAGACCCCTTTCAAAGTTTTCAAATTTGAAAACTTTAAAATTTGGAATATTTTAAATAAGAAGTGATTGGCGCCTAATAGCATCATAATTGACCCGCTTTTCTCGTACGGATCGCACAGCTGTTACACTTTGCTTCGACTATAAATAGCTCTGAGGAGAGAAATGAAAAAGTTTTCTCAAAAACTTTATCTCTCGAGCTCCTGTCTTCTTCTTTCTCTCTTCTCCTTTGAAGCTTCTATGGTGCCCAAGAGAACAGCTGCTGAGAAAGGAAAAAAAAGTGGCCGGAGCCACATCGCGCGTGCCTCCGTTGATGATGCCGCAGCACGTCGCACCGTCGGCGAGAGCTGAGGAGACGAATCCTGCTCTTGAAGGTGAGAAACTCATCGAAGAAGATGAAAATAGAACACGCACCATTCACGCGTAGCGCGATTAAGGGCCAACATCGACCACCTCTTTCAGAATGTTGGTCGGTGCTTTGCGCCATCTACAAAATGCGCCCCCTCTTTCGAGTGTTTGGCTAAAAATCAATTATGAAAATGATGCCCTGCGCCAATTGTCATGTCTTAAGCATGATACGCCATCTGAAATATTGTACAAATCATAAGCAAACAGACGCTGACTGACTGATGCGCCATATATGAATTTGATTTAAGAACTATCATTCTGCATACGCTAACTGAGGACTGTTCTTTCTTTTCTCTGTACCATTTATGACTGGCGCACGGTTAATTTAATTTTTCAGGATTCTAACTCTCTATTTTCTTTTACAGTTGACTTAAGAGAAGACCCTTATGCAGAGGAATTAACTTCTGCTTTCCGAGTGTCTGAATACCAGGAAGACTCATCCCATGTTTTTTTTCCTCAATATGATCTTCCGAAAAGTAGGAGAGTTCTGCTAAAATCTTAAGATGACAAGACATTATTATGTCTGATGAATGGTGAACCCCTCATAAGTTTGGATCAGGTTTCCCATAAGAAACCAGCCTTCTTGTTTGGCGAAGCTTTCAAGAAAGACTCTTAGCCTAAATCAAAGCAGGAAAAGTGACTCAATCAGAGTAGAGACAGACTAATATATCTCACTGATATGACGAGACATCTGTCCTTATCTTGTTATGCTCATGCCAGCTATCCTCAAAATATCGCATGAGATCTGACTCCTTTTCAATAGGCCAGGGTTGGAAGGATATGCCACAAACTAAGTCCCAAAAATAGGGACATATTCTTCAGTTCGTCGGAGAGGAATAGCACCCACTTGAGAGGCCTAAAACCGAGCTGTGTGCCGTCTGGGGATTCATCTTTAATGATTCCAGTTAGGATACCTTTCTTTGCGAACCTATTTGCTAAAGCTAAATGAAAATATCTAGCTCAAATTATGCGTTGACGGGTTTGATGAATCCAGATATCAAATGCTGGAACCGACTTTCAGTTCGGGCTCTGAACAACTTAGAGACGAGCTGCCTGATTTGGAGCTTTATGAACCCATCTGGACCACTTCCTGCGGCATTCGCACAAATTCTAATTTGTTTTTGGCTTTGGTGGAACGATATAACAATAGGACGGGCACTTTTGTGACCCTTCGGGGAGAGATAGGCCTCGTCCTTCACGAAATGCAATACATCTCTCATCTGCCAATGGGTAAAAAACCCATATGAAGAGTATGTGCCAACAAACGAAGAGTTGGATGCTTTAGCCAAAAAAAACTCAGAAATGGGGTCTTTGAAGAGTTGTTATGCCACTTCATGATCTGCACCCTTCTATATATGAGTCATGTAAAGGGGATGTGTTATTTGTCTAAGTGGCTGGTAAATCTATTCCTGGGTCACATCCAGGGGGTTAAGGTATAAGAATACCTAGATTGTGAGCCTCGCTTTTTCGAACCACTTGACCGTAGTACTATCCAAAAATTGATAGAAGGGTCAAGGCATGTTGACAATGAGATGACGGAGTATTGGCGTAAATTTAACGCTGACACTCCCATTGAGACTTACATTAGACAAGGTGGTAGACCGATGTCTCGAAAAGCTACTCTGATAGGCTTTCTCTTCTTGTGGCTGCGATGGTTCGTGGTTCTCGGAGCCAGTGCTATTGATAGGATCCACCGAGGTGTAATATTCTCCACTGTACGTTTAGTATTTGGGCACAAGATGGACATTCTTTCTACGATGACTTGCCGGTTAAATGTAGGTCTTCGCTCCTTCACAAACGTAATGATGACAGATCCCAGCACTCGAGACGATTTTCCTCGCACTGAGATGCCATATACTTATTTGTTCGGCTGGTTGTTGCTACACAATCCCATTTTAATGGATTCGGCTCTATGTGTCGTAGGAGGGGACTTTTATCAGATGTTATGCCACATCTCGGTGGAAAGTAAACACCCTTACTGATTGTCGAAAGACATTGAATATGGGTTCTAAATGGAGGTTCTACTGCGTTCCTCTACCTCCTGGAACTGAGAATCTTCCTCTTTTGCTCATGGACTTAGAGCTTATGGGTGCTCGTCCACCTCCAGCTGCTTTTATGTGGTTGAAGATGATCAGACCCTCTCACCTAGTATATCGGTCTGAAGGTGAGTATTACCTGGAGCCGTATCTGCCTAGCAGCTTTGCCCGTCAATTTGGCTATGATCAAATGCACGTCGAAAATGCAACCACCTGCCTAAAAGCTTCCGACTATTTGATCAATGGTGCTAGAGGGTGGAGATATTATAGTGCCAGGGGCACTAAGGCTACATTCCCAATGCCCTATGCTACTCTTGAAGTAGGCCCGCGTATGTTATTTATATACACGAACTTTTGTACTTTGGCCAATACCTTTTTCGAAGGCTTCACCTTATCTGATAGTTTTGTTAGTGTCAAACGGTCGCGGGCAGGGGCCAAGACCATCGTGGAGTTCAGAGAGGCTGAGGAGAATGCTCCTGCTGATGATCCTCTAGAAGCTACACTTGTTGGCCTCCCTGACGAAGTGAATGATTCGCTAGATATCTTCCTCAAGAAGCGAAAAGAGAAATCTCCCGGAAAAAGGGCTAGCAAAATACAAAAAGTTGGGGAATCATCTACCCAATCTGCCGTAGCTGAACCCTCTAAGGCTCGGGGAAAAAAAAGAAAGAGGTAGTTATTATCACTGAACAGCCCGCGGCGATGACACGATCCCAAACACGACAGATAGATCGGGACTCTCCCCTAGAGGAACGGAGGCAAACCCTTCTCCAATTCCAAAAGACAGTAGAGTTGCTATTGAAGAAGCTAGTAGAGGGCTAAATGTACATGATGACCCTTGTAAAACTGAGGGATCACCTCCAGTACCGCTCCAACGCAAGACAAAGAGAAAATTATTGGTAACCAGAGCTGCACAGCAAAAAATTGCACCTTCGTCGACTCCCTTTGTGCCGAAGTAGTCTTCTGCTCAACCAGATCTATTGTCTCCAAATGGTAATACTCTTATCCTTTTAGTTTAATAAGAGCTCAACCATTTGGCATTCTAATTGATATATATTTTCTATTTACAGAGGCCCCAACAACTAGTACTCCGGCTCCAGCTGCTGCAGCGGATACTCCTTCGGTTCCTATTTTGGAACCAGTATTCAAAAAGATTACCATTCTAGTGACTACACTTGCTGCAGCAGAAATAATATTACCGTACCCTACTGATGATCTTCCAGAGGTCACGGTTCCTGAAGAAACATTGGTCTCCAAAAACGTTATCTAGGATGTGCCAGCTCCCTCTACTGTCCAAACTTCTATACTCTCGCGAGAAGATAAAGAGATGATAGAAGTATTAGACGACTGTGATTTTGGTGATGAACTAGAGGAGGACCCCGTTGATGCTGCTTCTGAAGACCAAACAGCAATCTAAGAGGACCAAAGCTTGGCAGCCAAGGGCGGCTAAATTACTGTTGAGGGTGAAGAGCACCCTGTTGAAGATGAGGGCCGCCAGAGCCCTAGAAATGACAACCAGAATCTTAATGAACCGCAAGGTGATAAGAACTCTGATGTTGATATTGAGGGTGATGAGAGCCCTAATGATGACCTGGCTAAAGGTCTAGAAAATGTCGAGGGTGATGAAAATCCTGAAATTGATGTTGAAGGGATTCAGACCCCAATTAAGCATATTTTTGAAACGGAAGGGGCAGAGATAGCAGCCCCAGCTGGCCAGGCCAATACAGGAGCTGGAAGCAGCCGTTTCATGTCAGGCGGTTCGGAGGCTGAAAGTAGCCAAGCGGCCATCTCTGAGAACACCATGTCGAGGCTCATTACAAAATAAGAGACCATGCGTCATGAGACTCCATATGTGTTGCCGGACTCAGGTAAAATTTTAACATTATTTACCATTGCCCATTTGATGTTTATATGATATAATGACTATGTTTTTTATTGCAGAGGGTCATATAGGGACCATTGCTGTAGCCCAGTTGACATCTACGACATTCATCCTCAGCTCTACTATGGCTCCCCTGGACATAGGGACTCATATTGTGGAAGGAAGCTCCTCAAAGATGCCTGCACCAAAATCTCCTGGTGCACAATATGTGATTCCTCTATCATCTGCAGAAAGATGAGTTCTTGCTGAAGTGGCAACGCCTGGCGTATCGGCAATGACAAAGAACATCGTCGAGACTTATGCAAGCGCCTTCTTCACCTCTTTGAATACTCTGGTTCAGATGGCCTTGGAGAAAAGCCACCCTTACGAGTCAGTAAGGAGAACTACTTCTTTTGCAATTGAAGCCATCCGCGCTCTCGGTGATATTGGGAGGGTCAACTACTTGGAGCACATCTGGATGAGCTGGAGGAACCTATTAAATCTTACCAGCATCTGGCGAGAGGCAATATCCAAAAACTGATAGATACAGAATGTGAGGCAATGGCTCGTGAATATGAAGCACGACAAATCGCCTTGAACAACTCTATAATTGCCTTCTCAACACGATCTGGAGAGCTAGAGTCAATTATCATCGAAGCTACTACTTCCATTGAACTTTACAAGGCTGAGGTAGCTGAGAAAGAGAAGGAAGCAGCTGAAGGTCATGCTCGCCTTCAAGAGCTGGAAGCTGAAATGGCTAGACTTCGTGCAACAGTTACAGCAACAAGAAAGCATGAAGAAGAAGTACTGGGATTATATCAAGTTGCCTCGAGTCGTCTGGATGATATGATGAGGCAACGAGATAAATTTGTCCGAGTTCAGGGTGCAGAAATTGAACGCCAAGTTACCTCATTGTAACCTTTTGAACCAGAGACTCAGAGAAACTTGGCCAGGTCAAGAGTGATTTCCACCAGGGAGGAACGAGCTGAATCTTTGAAGAAGCTAATTATTGATCTTAGTACTCAGCCTTCAAAGTAAAGTTATCAAATTGTAATAACTTTTTGTTTTGATGATGATAATGAAAAATGATGATCTTTTTGTGTCTCTATTACTTATTACGTATCTGTTTGAGATACGAGCAATAGATAGGATTAAAAAATATGTTCAGAGGTACTGGACGTGACATATCTCTTAAAAATAACAATTATCTGTTCAGAGATAATGTGGACATGACAAAATATAATTTCAGAATATTGTCATTTTTGGGACGACATCATCAGAGGTAATGTGGACGTGATAAGTTGTTGATGTAGATAATAGAATTTAGAGGTAATGTGGTCATGAATTCGTATATCTATTGTTTATCCTTGGGCCAACTGGGACTTAAGAACATGATATCTTTTAAAACAACTGGGTTTCAAAAGATGATGATTGTAATGATGTAGTAGATGTTATAAGCTGACTCTGCTAGGGATTTTGAATGATTTGAAGTAGATACATAGTATACATTTTTAAACATGATATTTCATCAAGAATTTGTCGTTGATAGGCATCATAGCGATTCGGCTGTCCATCCCGGTTAGTTGATAAGCACAATTAAAGAAAACTTTGCTTATATTATAAGGACCTTCCCACTTTGGTTCGAACTTGCCCTTGCTCATGTATGTCATAGTCATAGGACGTCTGACAGTAAGGACCAGCTCGCCTTTTTGAAATGTTCGTACTTTGACTTTATGATTGAAGGCTTTTGAGATATGGGCTTGATATAGCTCAATGTGTTGTTAAGCTAGTAGCCTCTTCTCGTTAAGTGCTTCAAGCTCCTGAAGTCTAAGACGATCATTGTTTTCTTTTGTGAGCTCATTGGCAATGGCTATTCTCAGTGATAGGATTTGAATTTCTAATGGTAGAACAGCTTCGCATCCATACACCAAAGAGAAAGGTGTACAGCCAGTCGGAGTGCGTATAGTAGTACGGTAGGCCCATAGATATTCTCCAAGCTTTTCACTCCAGTTTCGTTTATTGGTAGAAACGAACTTCTTGAGAAGCTTGATGATCATTTTGTTGAATGCTTCTGCCAAACCGTTAGCTGCGAGATTGTATGCTGTCGAAGCAACATTGTTGATTCGACTATCATCACAGAATTGAGTGAATTTCTGACTAACGAATTAAGGTCCATTCTCATGGATGATTCGCTGAGGAACGCCGAATCTGTATATCACATGGTGTTTGATGAAGTTGATGATACTGCTTGTCTTAATATCAGCTAAGGGTATGGCTTCTGCCCACTTTGAAAGGTAAATCGATTATAGTTAATACAAATAGATGTCCTCGAGATAAAGGTGGATTAATAGGGCCGATAACATCTATGTCCCAAGCTTCAAAGGGCCATGATGCTGTAGTGGGATATAAGAACTCTGATAGTTGATGGATGAAATCTGCATGGATTTGACATGTTCGACATTTTCTTGGATATTCAATGGCATCTGATACCATGGTAGGCCAATAATATCCCATGCGTCAGATCTGATCCTGTAGCTTTGGACCAGGTTGATGTGCACCACAGACACCATCATGAGCTTGATGTAGTATCTGCTTTGTTTTATCTCCCGCAAGACAACATAGAAGCATACCATCAAATGATCGCCGATAGAGTGTTTTAGAGGTGTGATTGTAGTAGAATCGGAGTGACCGCCGACGAATTATTGTTGCTTCTTTGGGATCTTCAGATAAAATGTCATGTATCGCAAAGACGATAAATGGAGCCCTCCAGTCTTCACTCGTAGTACAAATCTTGACTGAATTGCTGTATTCAAGGTGCAAATTATTCTTGACACAGAATAATTCCATGTTAGTGATGATGATCATCTGTTGTCTTTTCACAAGAATCGCTAATATTGCTGCTAGATTAGAAAGTGCATCAGCTTCTGTATTGCATGCTTGACGTACATGTTCAATGAAGAAACCTTTGAACGATATATCCAGTTTGACTGCTGCTTCATTATATAGAATGAGATCTTGATGCCGAACTTCGTACGTGTCTCTAACCTGATTGACAATCAGTTTAGAGCCTCCGTAAACTTCAAGATATTCAATATCCAACTTTTTAGCCAATTAGAGACCGATAAGTAGAGCATTGTATTCAACAACATTGTTAGAACATGGCTCGTCCAGGGAATAGGCTTTTTGAATGGCCAGTCCTTCGGGAGATATAAGAACGATTCTAACTCCAGCGACGATAGTGCCTTTGGGTACGATTTGGGATGCACCATCAAAGAATAGATGCCAAGCAGGGATTTTTTTTGAAATCATGTTAGATTCCAGAGTTTCATCAGGAATTTTGTCATAGAGTTTAGACATTTCAGAAATTGGATGGGCATCTAGGAAGTCAGCCAGGGCTTGCCCCTTAACAGAATTTTATGGGACATAGACCATATCATATTATGCTAACAATATAGCCCATATAGCGAGTCTGGAATTGAGTGTACTGGGCTTCTTCATCAAGATCCGGAGAGGATTGACTCTGGAGATGACATGAATGGTCTAGCCCGTGATATAGTGTCACATTTTCTTGATGACGAACATCAAGGCTAGACATTCTTTTTCCATCGGGCTGTATCGATGTTCAGCCCTAATCATTATACGACTAAGATAAGAAATCACTTGCTTATGGCCTTTCTTATTCTTCTGGGCTAGTAGGGCACTCAAGGAATGATCCACTGCTCTAACATACATCAGGAAAGGTATTCCTATGATTGGAGGTACTAGGAGTGGAGGGTTCATCAAGTACCGCTTTATGTCTTCAAATACTTACTGGAATTCGTTAGTCCAAACGAAAGACACACCTTTCTTCATCAATTGAGGAATGGTCTGCAGCGTCCAAAAAAATTGAGATGAATCTCCTGATGTATGCAAGCCGTCCGTGGAATCCTCGTAGCTCTTTTAGGTTGCGTGGATGACGCATCTCTTGAATGGCTTTGACTTTCTCGGGGTCGACGTGTATACCCTTAGAGTTAATAACGAATCCAAGGAAGTTGCCACTAGATACTCCCAGGAATGATTTGGTGGGATTCATCTTGAGTTTATGCTTAAGTCTTGGATGTGATATTCCTTTAGACGACTCTTAACAACAATATCGTCAACATATCATTCGACTGTCTTCTGTAGATGTTCAGGGAAGATGGTGCTCATGGCCAGTTGATAGGTTGCACCAGCATTTCTAAAACCAAATGGTATGACAGTGTAACAGTAAACTCCAAGAAGAGTGTGGGAAGATGTATGTTTTTCATCTTCGGGATTCATCCTGATCTGATTGTATCTGAAGAACCCGTCCATGAAAGACATTCGTTCGAACCCGCAAATGTTGTCGATCATGACATCAGTGATCGGAAGAGGGAACCCATCTTTAGGACAAGCTTCATTAAGGTCTCTAAAGTCGATACATACTTGGACCTTTCCTATTTTCTTCATAATTAATGGGACAAAATTAGCCACCCAGTCTGGATGTTATTTTTCCTGACAAAGTCGCAAGCGATGAGCTTCTTAACTTCAGTTTCTTTGGCATCCATTATTTCTAGTCAAAATCGACACTGTTGTTGCTTGATCGGCTTAGCATTCGGCAGGATGTTGAGCTTGTGACTAGCGATCTGAGGATCTAATCCTGGCATATCTTCATAGCTCCAGGAGAACACATCAATGTATTCCCGAATAAGCTGGATCAGGTCTTGCTTATCTACTTCAGAAAGATTTTTGCTGATAAAGATTGGCCTTGGAGAAGCTTCATCTTCGACATCGATTTGGAACAATTGATCCTCCGTGGGTGGTTCACGCTGCTCGAAGCGAAGTTCCTATTGGGTATCCATCCTTCGTACCCAGGGCTCAGTTTTGGGAGTCTCAGTGAAGTCATCATCGTCTTTTGAGAACTCAACGGTCACCATGTTGAAAAATAGAGTCACTCAATGAACGTGCCCTATGTTGGTATTTGAATCCCATAATGCAGAGTCGAAAGAGTTAGATCGTTCTTCTTTGTCAAACTCAGAAACATCTGGAGTTGAGATTGGCGAGGTGTAACCTAACCCATGCTTTGTTTTGTTATAATATTGCAGTGACTTTCTTTTTAGGGTAGGTATACGAATAGGAGTTCGTCTTCCCTACCATCGTTGAGGCCATATTTGAAGTTATAGCCCATCTTTTTGATGATGTTCTTAGACTGTTGACTGTAAGACGTAGTTGAAGTCGCCTATTATTGTCATTTTCAGAATCGCTATCGGATGTAGTCTTTTGATTCAACCCTTTGCTAAGGTGGATAAGATGCTCATCTTTTTTCCGGAAGTGAACCAGAAAGAATGAATCTTGTACCGATTCAAGTGATACTCCATCTTAAAGGGGTTGAACTGCTCCTAAGGTAAGAGGTTCAAAGTTATCCAAGATTTTTAGATAACATCATGTGTAATGATTGACCTCAATGTACTGTAAAGGAGATGCTACTTTATTGATATTTACATCATCATTTACAACGGTGCTCTTGACCTTAGCCGATGGCTTTCTAAGATTGATAACAAGAGGAGGAGAAGAAGAAGGCTTGTTACGACGAAGGTCGATAATAAGAGGCCCAGAAGAGGTGAGTTCCCTATGCTCAGTCTTTTCCGTAAGAGGATGCATGATAGAAGGAGAGAGATTGATGGCCAGCGTCTGAGAAGACGAAGGACGAGAAGTGCATCTTTTGACAGAAATTACCAGGACATCATCTGGACTCTCTTTCCGGTCTTCTTCAGTATCCATGGCCAGTACGACTTTCATGAACTCTTTTTTATACATTCTGGAGTCTGTATAATGTGCTTCGATGCCTTGGAAGGGATTAAGATCATCCACTTCCTTTTAAACTTCTCCATTGTCATCAACATACATGAAGCATTGATGGAGAGTGGATGGCACGATATTATGTTTATGCAACCACGATCTTCCTAATAAGACGTTGTAGGAGACATGATTGTCAATCACATAGAAGGTGACCTTCGTACGGAGATTGCCAATTTGGACTTTCAGGCGAATCTTTTCTAACAGTTCGCTTCTCTCGGAATTGAACCCCAGAATAGTCATGATTGTTGTAGAGAGGTTATGGACTAGGATTTTAAGTGCATCCAACAAAGTTTTTGGTATAATGCTGAGTGCAGATCCTGGGTCAACTAGAATGTGATCGACCTTCATTATATCGACATACCCCGTATAGTAGAGAGGTTGGTCATGTCGATTATCCTCAAAAAGGATATCATCTTAAGTGAAGGTGATATTGGGAATCAGTTCCATCACGCTATGACAGTGAGAGCATGCCACAGGTTCTTCGTCTGGTTTTTTGAGGTGTGCCAAACAAGTGTCAGCTTACATCAAAGCTTCACTTAAAGTTTATCGAGTTTCCTTCGAGAGACGTAGGAGTTCGAAAATCGATAACCTTGTCGGTATTGGCTAATTGAGCCAATATGTCAAAATTATATGGCTTTTCGAGTATATGAGGTAGAGTTTTCTTTAATATTTAGTCAAAGCAAGCTGACTGTTTACCTTTGTCAGCTACTGTTGGTTTGGGAGGAACAGGTTTCGTTAGGGGTGATGATGCCGCAGGAACATTAACAGCTTGAAAAGAAGATGCTGGAGGGGCATCGGAGACTAGAGGAGGAGTGATCGTATTCTCTTATCCTTTTAGATAGTCTCTAAGATAGAGCTTTCCAGATGTGGTACCAGTCATGGCTTCTTCTTTCGGAACTGGTGCAAAGGAAACCATGTTGTAGTTCTTTATCTGAGTCTTGCTTCTGGAAGACTTCTTTTGGAGAGATGAAGGATCTGTCCAGAATCCTAGGCCAATATGGGATTGATTGTGTTGAAGACGTAGAGAAAGAGGTATAGGAGACCCTTTTCCATTATTCAATCCAGGGGCTTTCTGTAGATCATATCCCATTTTTGTCATCAGTTTGTGGGACTGTTGACAGTATAGATGGAATTTTGGCCGATAATTGATTTTTGGCTTTGGTACCACCATTTCGACAAAAGCAGGTGAAGCCGTCGCTGGATGAATGTAGCGTCCAAAGGTAGAAAGTGTCCGCCCAATAATGTCATATGACATGACTTGTACTTGGCTGCTTTTCTTGACTTAGTAGAGGAAGCAAGTGTCTTTGATTCAAAATCAGTAACCAAGTTGGGATGAATCCACATGATCTCCCTTTATCAGTTGACAGTGGGACGAGACCATTCGTGCTGGCGGAAGGTTGACGATCTCCAGGGTAGCTTTTGGAATGGGGACGACTCCGTCCTATACTAATTGAGCAGAAAAGTCATCGAATTGCAGAGAGACGACATTTGCAGTCACCGTCTTTTCATCTTGCTGGAGAGTGATTGCCTTAGCGTTGATCAGTACTTGGATCTTTCCTTTGAGTATATAACACGCTCTGGTTGTGTCACGACCCGCACCCGCTTTTCGGATACGAGACGTGTCCAAGCCAGCCTACGCCGCAGAGTCGGCGGTAGAACGCTGTCAAGCCCGCAAGAAATAAATGCTCAAAATATAACATTTGCTGCTCATTCACATTTTTAAATTTGTTACAACATTTACAACATTTATAATTAAAGAAAATACAAAATTTTATAATTAATGAAAATGGTACAACTGTTTTCTATTTCTAGGTTGACCTCAGCATACCCAAGCGTTCCCAATGCTAAGAGTGATCGCGGCTGAACCTGAAAAATGTTAGTTTCCAGTCAGGAATGGAACAAGTACACAACCGACGGTAATGCAAAAACACAATAGAATTAACAAGACATGAAAATAACATATAGAATTTGAAAGCTAGAAAGTAACTGATGACATGGCACTGTGGAGAAGAAAATGAAAAATAAAAAAGACATCTACCTATGCGGTGTGAAATATCCGTTTCAACATGTGAACGGCTAGGGGATAAATACGGCACCCTGTACATGTCGTGTGCAGCTGCTATCAGTCAAGATTAGACATATTGGGATAGTTCTGGGTAGTCCACATGTATACTAAGATATTTCCTCTCCCGACTACTCCGTGTGACGAGCGTGTCAACAAGTAGCAAGATATATGTATAGACATGAAATGAAAAGACTACTGTGAATCGAAAGCAATCAGAAAGTGCACTTGTCTGAGGTACTTAGCTGGTGGAACCCATAATACTGTACCACTCAATGAGCCACAATCAGTCAACACATGCAGAAGTCTCTTGATGCTGAAATAAACAGTACCAACATTCTCAGAATAGTCAAATTAGCTAGGATTGCCTGTCCTTAAGTCCAATTCTGGACACAGGGGTAAAACGGTAATTTTGGGTCAAAACGGTGTCCGTCGTTGGACCCGCTTTGCACCGAAAAGCATGCCAGAGTCAACGGTCTCTAAAGTCATCAAACTATATGTTAAAAGATTCGGTTTTCTAATACCCAACCGTATGTCCAAAGTTGGCTTCCGGCGGGCCGTGCACAAAATCGTCCGTTGAGTCGGACCGTGGGGCCCGCAAAACGGTGTTCCGATTCCGCTGTCTCAGAATTGGACCAAGCTTGGCATACAGGTCCAGAAAAATAATACGGTCCTGTTGGCGTAAGTTTCGTCTCGATCTGACGAACGTGCACAAAGTAATTGGGAAATTTGCACAGAGGCCGATACGGTGAATTTCGACGGATACATAACAAATTCGTCGCGCACACACGACCAATTTGAATTCCGCCAAAGCCCAAACGACCATGAAGCCATTACGCACCTTTCGATGCTTTCAGTTCGCGACCACGTCGCCCGGTTTGGCGGAACGCACGTCGTATCGAAGGGTTTTTTCAACTTTTCAAAACTGTTTTTCCTAGGTTTTTTCTGATTTTTGGATTCAAATAACTTTGCCAATACTTGACGAAATCAAGAACTACAAAAAGGAGTTTAATCTTGTATATGTTGTCTAGGTCTATCTTGAATTAGATTTCAAAAACTGTTAATAGGTTGGCCACGAATTGCCTTCTAAGTTAGAGTTTTCGGTTAACTCAAGTTCTGATTTCGAGCAAGTTTTTGCTCTAGTTCGTGTCGATTTCGTGAATCGATAGATCGACCCCATTGGGATCTATTCATTAGGATCTCTAGAGGGTCATATGATGTTTCTATAGGAACTTTCGAAATCGAAAATGATGGGGAAAACGTGAAGAAATTCGGTCGAAAAGTTACCCCAACTGCTGCAACTAGTGCTGTTGCGTGATTTGATTCCCCGCGAGCGCGCGCTGCATCCGCACGGCCTCGGTCGCACGCGGCAGCGCCCAGGCTGGACGTACGGCGGCGTCAGGGTCCGAGTGGTGGCAGAAAACTTTGGGTTAGGGTTTTCTCGATTGTCCTATGTTCTCTCGATCTCTCGTCTCTGTATATATATATATACGATCATATATATGGCTGTGAAAGGCTCGGGCATTGGCAGACTAATGGGGATTAGGTTAAGGCTAATGGGGATTTAGCTGGGCTTTAGTGTGGAGGATTAGGCCTGGCCCGAGCTCAGCTGGGCTGGGTTGGCCGGGCCAGCCACTGTTTTCTGATTCTTTTTCCTTTTTATTTCTTTTATTTCTTTTTTATTTCTATTTATATATAACTAATACATATGTATTTATCTATTCTATTGTTTTCTCTTTATTTTATTTACTATATTATATATATATGTATTTACATACACCCACATACATATGTACTTGTACATATTATATATATATTTATATATATATATATATATATATATATATATATATATATATATATATATATATATATATATCTTATACACGCACACATATACATTATATATATATATATATATATATATATATATATATATATATATATATATATATATATATATATATATATATATATATATATATATCTTATACACGCACACATATACATTTATGGTATAAAATCCTAGCAATCTAGAATTACATCACAAAAGAGTATTTATCCGATTATAAAATAATTAACAATCTTATATCAATAACACATATTATATGTACGTTTATATAACAAATTTGTCGCAACATATTTACTAGCCCATTAAATAAAATAAATAATAATAAAAATATTTTGAATTTCTTGGAAGGGGAGCTACAAATCTACCCACCTTAAAAATAATTTCGTCCTCGAAATTCTAATCCATAACTATTCCTTAAAATTCAATAAGAAGTCTACCTGAACCCTAATCTCCTTAAATTTTAATCCCTCACGAATAGTTTATATTCTTCTCCTAGCTATTTGTAACTGCATAATCTCTACGACTTCTACCCACCTTTGGTCACACTACTCCCTTGAACTAAAATATTATAATATTCTAACTAGTTGCTAACAATCCTAGCAACAGATATCTACTGTATATGGCATATATATTCCTCTCCTACCTATCAAGCAATCCAAAATTTAAAAAGCCACCAATTTACATATGTAGCTGAAAAATATTGTTGAATTCTAATAGGTATGACCTTCGTCTCTTTGCAATAGAAAAGACAGGAGGATAATGAAGGATAATCAAGAGCAATTATGAACCTTTAAGACCAGTAGAGAGTATTCAATAATACAGATAGAAAGTAAGTTCATGAACCTATTGATTCATTTGCTAGATTGGGCTACTCTAGTCCAGTCACTTGCTAAATCGAAGAACCATTCATTTCTCAGAGGGGCTTGCAATCCGTGCAATACAGAAATTTCGTTCTCGAAATTTTATGTGAACAAGATTTCCTGATAGAATAGAATTTGAGAAATCAAGAATGGGATCTTTTTCGTGGTTATTTAAACACACGAACAATGGATATAATTTGCAACACAAGATCGTATCATGACTTCCAGGTAGATAGAACAAGGGTTACGAATGGCTTCACATTCTAAGAGGTAGAGACTACATAATAGGTGTAGGGACCTATTTCAAATAGTTTGGTTTTCTAGTCCGAGTATGGTGGTATGCATGGATGAGTTTTACTGAGTCTTAATGGGCTTCCTGATTGGATATCCCTCGTTGGTTGGGTGAACCTTGGATCTCAATCTATATGGATTGAACAAGATTCTAAGATAAAACTACGTTTACTAAGTTAGGATTGAGGCTCTAGTGGAAGTCGGAAAGTGTACCGGTACTATGGCAAGGGTTATAGCTAGTCTTTTTGTCCTGAACGTCGTATCATAAAAATAGAGTACAAGGGGACGGGTTTGAGTGTGACATTATATACCTAGATGAAGGTGGACTCGTCTAGAGCTTGCATATAAAATTTGTTGGAAGGTAATGGCTGGTCTCGTGCTCCGAATATTAATGACACGGCCGGGGACACAAATGATCTAAATGGAAAGTGGGAGTCCGTAGGCACTGATTATCAATCTAATGGAAGATTATCCTAATCAATTAGTAATCTTCGTATATCCTAAAATTTTTAGAAGGCTTACAGTCTACCCACCTTAGAAGCTAGGTTATGGTTTTAGGAAAAATGAGGTTAGAGGGTTCCCAAAGTCCGGATACTGTACCTCGACTCTTGTTAATAGAGAATAAGGCACAACGTAACAGGATACCGTAGATATAAGTCATGTCAAGGATCGTTCCTCAACAAATAGAACATGAGTGTGTACAATGGCACATAGTCGATAAAATAGAATGATCTACCCGTCCATAGTGTACAAGAGTTATCGACGGGGTAACCAGCTCTAAGGTACATCATACGAAAGGTTCCTAACAATTGGGTCGTGAATTTCTATTTTTGTCGAGCATTCCAAACTATTGTCACAAGGGTTCCAGTTAAAGCAAGCTTCAAACAATTAATTAGAGGCTCACAATTATTGGTCTCATGAGCATAGGTTCCTAGGTTGGCATGTGATCAAGGGAAAGATCCTAATCATTCTCGGACTCTAATGACTGGAAGATCAAGCTAGTAGGTTTAGTGTCGAGGGAGGATGAGTAACTCAAGGCAAGGTTCCAGTCACAGAGCTGGCCGATGGTAGCTACACTTGCGTATACAACTATCATAGCCATGGGAATTACTCTGTATCTATCTATCAATTACGAGCTTTCGTCTTTCTAATCAGTGAAAGACAAAAACAATAAAGAGTTCAAGAGAGATGTCGCTGAATACATTTACGTGATTCAAGGGCGAATGTATAATTCAAGAGGAATTATCAACGTAATTGCGGATGAGATCCTGGATATCTCTATATCTCAGTCCACGTAGGGTAATTAAATGAAGAGCGAACCAAGTGCATCCTGGTTGATCAGACCGTGATACAATGATTCTGATTAGACAATATGTTAGCGGGCGTCCCCAATAAGCATATGTCTTGAATAAAGCTCGATAAAAGAGTAAGCTTGCAAAAACTAGGCTGTAATAGCAGCGTTGGTCAAGATAGTCAGAATACGAGTATGCGAGATTTTTGAAAGAGATACAAGTAGTTCGAGTTTTGAGAGAATTAAAACCTTACATGGTGTCATTTCTTATATAGGCATCCTATTATCTTCTATCCTTAAGGCCTTGGTCGACTAATGGGTTATGGACTTCTGAATTCTATATTCTAAGTAAACCTATTAGTGTCAGTCAATTACCTCATCGCTAGGTCACAATGACCACATAATGCAAGGTTGGGAGACATGCTACAGAACTTCCACTAGTATTGGCTTTAGATCTTATGGGACATACGTGGCAGTTTCCTATCCCTTATAGTATCATAAACTTGTAATCGCGTCTGAAATTATTTTACCGAGAATTATGCCTCGCCCGAATACTCTGGTTGTGACAAACCCTTAGTTCTGTAATTCAGAGGTGATAAACTATCAGGGACTCTACTCTATATTGACACAAGGGTTCTAAGATCTAAAGAGGTCGACGAGAACATAGTTTTAGCAATGTTCCATAAACTACAATTCTTCGAAATGATTTCAATTCTATGGGTTGTGCCTCGCCAGTGCGCTGTTGGCTGCAGTGAACCCATATCCTCCACTGTCAAATAATTGACGACAGTGTGCTGCTGTCTAACCATTATGAGTTAACTAACATTCCTTTAACTATATCCGTAAAAACTCATGAGCTTCTAGAGATTCAAACAAGTTGACTAAAAATTAAGCGTAGGTATTTGTCCTATCACTCACAACACTTAAAATAAAACATGGAGGAAATAACTAAGGACGAAAGAAATATAAACTTTCTAGTACCTATTTTATATGCATTTCAATGGTTGAGGGAAAATCTCGAATCAATTTACCTCGAGATTGGTATATGAATAGCAGAATTAGAAATTATAAACCAGTTCCTTAAAATAGAATTTTAAAACAGGAAATTCTACTCATGATATGAAATTTATATCTAAATAGAGTAAAAAAAAACTGAACAGGTTATCAAGATTATAGCCTTAATTCTGGGAAAGCCTAACTAATCAAGTGAGTAGTATACCCACGTTGGATTATACTGTCAAATCAAAAGCAACAGTATATCTATAGAGATCTAGCAAGCTATCTAAATTTAACAATTCTATATCTAAATTGCATGGCATATCAGAAAATCTTAACTACCCAATTAGTCAAATTAATAAGGGACCCTTATCCTAGTTATTCTCCTTAATCATTTTAATCCTAATTGTGAATGAGCATTTCCTGGGCGCAGGCTCGCAATGGTACGACTACTTAAGTACCATCACGAGTTCGCATATTTTGCGAAATCAGACCTGCTTGGGCCACCACAAAAACTTGTCACGACCCGCACCCGCTTTTCGGATACGAGACGTGTCCAAGCCAGCCTACGCCGCAGAGTCGGTGGTCGAACGCTGTCAAGCCCACAAGAAATGAATGCTCAAAATATAACATTTGTTGCTAATTCACATTTCTAAATTTGTTACAACATTTACAACATTTATAGTTAAAGAAAATACAAGATTTTACAATTAATAAAAATGGTACAACTGTTTTCTATTTTTAGGTTGACCTCAGCATACCCAAGCCTTCCCAATGCTAAGAGTGATCGCGGCTAAACCTAAAAAATGTTGGTTTCCAGTCAGAAATAGAACAAGTACACAAACCGACGGCAATGCAAAAACATAATAGAATTAATAAGACATGAAAATAACATTTGGAATTTGAAAGCTAGAAAGTAACTGATGACATGGCACGGAGGAGAAAAAAGGAAAAATAAAAAGACATCTACCTATGTGGTATGAAATATCCGTTTCGATGTGTGAACGGCTAGAAGATAAATATGGCACCCTGTACGTGTCGTGTGCAGCTGCTATCAGTCAAGATTAGACATATTGGGATAGTTCTGGGTAGTCCACATGTATACTAAGATATTTTCCCTCCCGACTACTCCGTGTGACGAGCGTGTCAACAAGTAGCAAGATATATGTATAGACATGAAATGAAAAGACTACTATCAATCGAAAGCAATCAGAAAGTGCACTTGCCTGAGGTCCTTAGCTGGTGGAACCAATAATACTATACCACTCAATGAGCCACAATCAGCCAACACATGCAGAAGTATCCAGATACTGAAATAAATAGTACCAACGTTCTCAGAATAGTCAAATTAGCTAGGATTGCCTGTCCTTAAGTCCAATTTTGGACAAAGGGGCAAAACGGTAATTTTGGGTCAAACGTTGTCCGCCGTTGGACCCGCTTTGCACCGAAAAGTGTGCCAGATTCAACGGTCTCTAAAGTCATCAAACTATATGTCTACAGGTCTGGTTTCCCGATATGAACCCAACCGTATGACCAAAGTTGGATTTCGGCAGGCCGTGCACAAAATCGCCCGTTGAGTCGGACCGTAGGGCCCACAAAACGGTATTCCGATTCCACTGTCTCAGAATTGGACCAAGCTTGGCATACAGGACCAAAAAAACAATACGGTCCTATTGGCGTAAGTTTCGTCTCGATCTGACGAACGTGCACAAAGTAATTAGAAAATTTGTACAGAGGCCGATACGGTGAATTTCGACGGATACGTATCAAATTTGTCGCGCACACGCGATCAATTTGAATTCCACCAAAGCCCACACGACCACGAAGCCGTTACGCACCTTTCGATGCTTTCAGTTCACGACCACGTCGTCCGGTTTGGCGGGACGTACGTCGTATCGAAGGGTTTTTCAATTTTTCAAAACTGTTTTTCCTAGGTTTTTTCTGATTTTTGGATTCGAAAACTCTGCCAATACTTGACGAAATCAGGAACTACAAAAAGGAGTTTAATCTTGTATATGTTGTCTAGGTTTGTCTTGAATTAGATTTCGAAAATGGTTAATAGGTTGGCTACGAATTGCCTTCTAAGTTAGGGTTTTTGGTTAACTCAAGTTCTGATTTCGAGCAAGTTTTTGCCCTAGTTCGTGTCGATTTTATGAATCTACAGATCGACCCCATTAGGATATATTCATTAGGATCTCTAGAGGGTCATATGAGATTTCTATAGGAACTTTTGAAATTGAAACTGATGGAGAAAACATGAAGAAATTCGGTCGAGAAGTTACCTCAACTGCTGCAACTGCTGCTGTTACGTGATTCGATTCCCCGCATGCGCGCGCTGCATCTGCAAGGCCTCAGCCGCACGCGGCGGCGCCCAGGCTGGACGCACGGTGGTGCTAGGGTCTGAGGGGTGGCAAAAAACTTTGGGTTAGGGTTTTCTTGATTGTCCTCTGTTCTCTCGATCTCTCATCTCTGTATATATATATATATATATATATATATATATATATATATATATATATATATATATATATATATATATATATATATATATACGATCGTATATATGGCTGTGAAAGGCTCGGGCATTGGCAGACTAATGGGGATTATGTTAAGGCTAATGGGGATTTAGTTGGGCTTTAGTGTAGGGGATTAGGCCTGGCCTGAGCTCAGCTAGGCTGGGTTGGCCGGGCCAGCCATTGTTTTCTTATTCTTTTTCCTTTTTATTTCTTTTTCTTTTTCTCTTCTATTTCTATTTATATATAACTAATACATATATATTTATCTATTCTATTGTTTCCACTTTATTTTATTTACTATATTATATGTATATGTATTTACAAACACCCACATACATATGTACTTGTGCATAATATATATATTTATATATATATACATACACACGTATATAATTTATATATATATACATTCACATTCACACATATACATGTATATGTTATATATATATATATATATATATATATATATATATATATATATATATATATATATATATATATATATAATATATATATATATATATATATATATATATATATATATATATATATATATATATATATATCCATTTATTTACTCTCTCTCTCTCTATATATATATATATATATATATATATATATATATATATATATCTTATACACACACACATATACATTTATGGTATAAAATCCTAGCAATCTAGAATTACATCACAAAAGAGTATTAATCCGATTATAAAATAATTAACAATCTAATATCAATAACATATATTATATGTACGTTTATATAACAAATGTGTCGCAACATGTTTACTAGCCCATTAAATAAAATAAATAATAATAAAAATATTTTGAATTTCTGGGAAGGGGAGCTACTGGTTTGATGTCCCAAGAACCTGTGATACACACAATATTTGGGATTGTCAGTTTTACGTACTTCATCTGGCCGTTTAGCTTCGGGCAGTTGAAGTTTATTGCTTTTGATAAGGCAATCAAATATGCTGAGAATGTCGTCATCGTCAAAGGAATATTCCTCCTTAGGACGTGATGCTCTTTGTGGGGGTGCCTTTGGTGGCCCATGCATGTCAGAGCATATCGTATGGGTTATGTAATTGTACTGATATGAGCCTGCGAATATGACTAAACTCTTCGAAATCTCAATCCACATTGCCTTGAAAATTCTCTTAGAAAGTTCTCTGCCATCCTTGAAACTTCGTATTGTTAGCCCAATGATTATATCATGTTTTTGAATATGGCTAATCAATTAAGTTTACCATAATGACGTCACTAATATTCATGTAATCACTATCATGTTACTACCTAAACTTAGCATTGTCCTAAATGTTCTATAAACATATTGCTATGCTTGTATCATATTGGTTTTGTTTGTCTAACATGTATTTTGTAGACATGTAGTAAGCATGATCAAGCTTTGTCAAACCAGGACATATGCAATAGAGAATTATTGATGGGCCAAAGACGGCGTTATACAAGAAGCTTTCTTTGAACCGCCTAACGACCTATCCGGGGCCTCGCATCGGGGGTTCCGCTGTCCGATCAGCGCCCCCCGTCAGGGGTCGAGGGGGCAGCGCCCCCCATCAGGGGTTCGGGGGCGAAGCCCCCGAAAGGTATTCAGATTTCCAGATCTGTTTATCTTTGGACGACCGCCGTCAAGTGAAAAAGGCGTCTTCATGTCTGCTCAAATATTTGAAGAAAGGCGTCATCAAAGGGCTCTTGGTTTTTCTATTTTATCAATGTATTTTTTATATTTATTGAGTCTAGGAATACGATGTAAACTGCATCGTACTGGCAAATAGGCTACCCTAGAAATGTTTTCAAAATACCCTTTTATTTTGAAAACAAGCCCACTTATAAAAGCCCAAACTACTTCCTAACTGCTTGATCTTTTCAAAAAGCCCAAAACTAATTTGCAAAAACCCTGACAGAACTCCAACAGAACTCCAGAAGAATTGGCCAGAGTTCGGCCCGAATTCGGCCAGAGTTCGGCCAGAGTTCGGTTAGTGAACGTTACTTTTAAACTTGGTCTTCCTGCAGTTACGGATCCCAACGAGATTTTCTCATAGAGTTCTGCCCAAATTCTGTCCGAATTCTGTCAGAATTCTGCCTTTGGAAAAACTATAAATAGAGAAGGATTTCGATCATTTCAACACACTCATTCACTTTCATATCTCTTCTCTATAAGCCTACTACTTCTTCCAAAGTGTTCTGAGCTATTCATTTTCAAATCCCAAGCCAGTTACAATCCTCTAGTCGATTTGCCAGTGCGGTACGGTCTAGAAGTTTCAGAGTGGTTGTAATCGGAGGCTTGATTGAAGTTAGACACTTCACAATTGAAGTTGGTCGAGTACTTCGGATCAAAGCTCGCGTTGTAGAAGTTGCAAGAACTTCGGATGAAAACTTGTGGTAATTTTCCATAGTGGATTCAATTGGAAGCTAGAGTTCTTCCGACTGGACTAGTCCTCAACAGAGGAAAACCAGTATACATCCTTGTGTTTGCGTTTGCTCTCTACTCTCTACTTTTTATTTACATATCTGTGATATATTATCTGTGATCTTGTTACTAACATTTTTAAATAGTTAATTTCCGCTGCCTACTCTATTCACCCCCCCTCTAGAGTATTGCACTTTACAACTCGTTCCTACAATCGGTCCTACACGTATTTGCTCACGATTATTCTTTCTTCCCTTCCCGTACCATTTATTCTCGTCCCTTTCTATTTCGGGGTGACGAATGATCATGTTGTCTAGAATTTATCAGCAATTCTTAAGTTATAGTGTATGTTAGTTTGATTATTGAAATTTGGTTGCTTGATAGATATGAGTGGATTAGAGATGCCATATGCCATAGATATCTATTGGGAGTAATTTTTGCAACTAATGTGCAAGGTTATAAAATGTTATGATATCACGTATTTGAAAGGGGTAGTGTGACCAAAGGTGGGTAGAGAATCTAGCGAACTTATTTTTGGTGATCAAAATTTTTGTTAAAAGTATTGATGGAAGTTAGCAGACTGGGATTATGATGTTTATATTGCTAGAGGCTAAAATATTAGTAGACAATGATTAGGGAAAACGTTTAGTGAAATAAGGATAATTTTTTTCCAAAGTTTTATGATCTTATGGTATTTGTAAATGACAATGAAGAATTTATGGGAATTAGTGTTAGGAGAATTAGATAAGTTCGATGATTTATGAAGGTGAATGTGTTTATTCAGCAATCAATTAAAAAGGAGAGAAATTAAGAAGAAGAAAAATAATATAATATGATTGGATGGAAAAAATAATAATTTGTATTGGAATTTATTTTTGAAGACAAATTTTGAATATTAGAGTTACATTTAAAAAAATATATTGAGGAGATCCCACTTGGTATGTTCTTGTGTCATATGAGTTTATTCAAAGGTGGGTAGAAGCCTTGGAGGACTTGTAATTACGAAATAGCTATAAGGATAAGGCAAATTATTGAAGGAATTCGAGAAATGACTGCAACGGAGGATTTAAATTTTTTTAAGGATGATATTTTAATTTTAATTCTGATATTGGATATAATTCTTAAATTATGAGGATATGAATTTTTAATATCAAATATTATATTATTAATTTGAAATTGAGGATATTATGAAATATAGGATTTTTTTTGACGATTGTAGAAAAAAGGGGCTTGTATTGGAAGGTATGTATTCAAAAAAAATGTTGAATTTACATAGTTGAGGATTCGACAAAAGAAAAGGACATATGGGATGCATTCACGGATGGTCGTAGTAGTATATGGGTTTTACAAAATAAGATTTTGCCTTATACTAGTTTATTAGTTGCAATGTAGACTAGTTATCTTAGAAATCCTTGTCAAATGCCATGACCATGAGAATAATTGATAGCTAGTGGGATCCTGTCTTCTACCATCATTAATGAACTTTTTTTTCTTCTTTATATTTCGAAGACAAAATTCTTTTAAGGTGGGTAGATTTGTAACCCCTCTTCCCGAAATATTGAAAATATTTTTTAAAATTATTTATTTAAATTAAATGGTAATTTTTGGAATGTTTATAAATATTTAACTAATTAATTATTATTATAGAAGGTCTTAGTCATGGTTAAGTTTTGGAGTGCAAGATGGCTAGAAATCATGGCATAAATAGTGCAGTGGCGTGCCTTGACTAGTATTTTATCCATGGTAGGAAAGGCCGAACCATAAGTGTGTCCCAACTAGGAAAACCTAAGTTGTGACATGACCTTATAAATAATTTAATTATCTATTATTAAGATTTATTGACTTGTAGAAGATCCAGTTGTACCAAACTAGCCCGGACTGGACCCGAAACGAGCCAAGCCCATGTAGTCGTATAGTGCGACTAACGACGTCTATGTAGATATATAGATGTGTATATAACTATAGCTCAATTTATAATCTAGTGAGTAACTTTGATTAATGATATTTAATGTATTATTTGCTATTTATTATTTATATATATTTTTATTAGTTTTCGAAATGTGGTAATATTACATGAAATACCATTTTTGAAATTGAGACCTTTGACTAGAATAATATATGTATATAATATATATATATATATATATATATATATATATATATATATATATATATATATATATAGTGCGTAACAGCGCCCAGCCTACGCCGCAGAATCGGCAGTAGAACGCTGTTCTAGGTCGCTAACTAACAACTCACGCAATATATATATAACGTACCTGTCGTAGATCTCAACTCCGAATGGAGGACAAGTATAAGATATGGTAAGACTCAATCACAATCTAAAGCACGATAAGATAACATAGAAGTCTAAATAACTACACTAAACTCAAAATAACAACAACTTCTAAATAATAATATCTCAAACAAACTCAAATACAAGTCAAAATCTCCACTTATTACAATTTAAGTTCAAACATGAAAATCTAGAATAAGTCTACGAAGCTAGTCTCCCGATCACTCCTGAGAGTCGGGACCTAAGGTAGCTAAACCATCCCCGAAACCATAGCAGGTAGGGCATGTATCATCTGTAAAAATTTTAACGTTATCCTGTTCGGACGGAAACGAGCACATATCTCTAAAACAGATCCAAAACATAACAGGAAATATAGAACAAGCAGAAGCATAGAATACATGTAATGCTGTAGAGAGATGTACATGAACAACGTAAAATACATAAATCGCTGGAGAGAGCGAGATGTACATGAGCAGTAAAAACATATAAATCTGAGTTCATGACGATTTGTATAGGAAATAAGAAATGTAAGTAAATATAGGTGATTTAGAGCACAATATGGTTATGTAATCGGCTTCAGTTATACATGCCTAAGTTATATAGTTGTACATGACGAAATTACTTAGAAATTGATCACATAACCACTTTACGCATCCCTACCCTAATCAATACACATAGATCTAGTCAAGTTACGTTACGTACATGAGGTTAGTTTTACATGAAGCATATGTGAACATGAGAGTACACGAGAGCACATGAGTGTACAAAAAGTAAGACATGTACAAGGAGTACATAATGCACATGATAAAGTACATGAACATGAAATATCCGATGCACCCGCTGGGGGATAACATCTCATGAAAAGATCCATATAGTTCCAATCTGTGTTAGCAACGTGACAGCATCAAGTAAGTAGTCTAAAGCAGGAAATATAGATACTATCATGAATAAAAATGATCAGAGAATGTACTCGCCTGATAACCTGAACAACTTATATGAAGAGATGTCCAAACTGGAGTCACAGAGTCCTATTTAGAGCAATACAGATTATAAAGAGTTCAAATATATGATAAATGAAGTTTATAATGCAATCTACATGATTCTAGGTCAAAGTCAACTCTTGGTCAAAGTCAACTCTGGTCAATATTCTAGTCGAACTAGGTCAACAGTCTAGCTAACTAGGTCAACTGTCTAGGGTTTGCTCAAACTCTAGTCAACAAGTTCAATTAGGTCTATATTGGTCAAAACCTAGGTCAATCTATAGTCTAACACAAGGTATCAGCTAAGAAATACTAAGCCACATATATAGATATCAAATATATATCTCCTTACTCTATATAAACTTATACATATATATCTCATGATGTCTATATAACTCATGTGAAGGTAAGCCCTCACAAATAATATATATATATATATATATATATTTATATATATATATTTTTTATTTTTTTTATTTTATATATATATATATATATATATATATATATATATATATATCTCATATATCACAACTACTACTACAAACATATATAGTCTCACACATACATGAATATACATATATCTATAGCCAATAGCCTACAATACCTCAAGTCAAAATATATTCATATAACTAATGCTCAGATAACTAACCCAAGTCAAATATCTATAACATAACTCATAAAGCCTAACCTCTATATGTATACATCACAGGTATATACCAATCCCACACTCTGTACTACATATATTACATATGGTATATATAAGGCAAGCTAACCTATAAAATATGTCTATACATCATAACATTCCTTACATAAATCTCATAATACAACCTCACCCATAGGCATATCTATATAGCCTTTCTACGTAACTATACATATATCTCATAACAACTATAACTTATATACAACACTATATATATATATATATATATATATATATATATATATATATATATATATATATTATATGTATATATTATATATAGATATATATATCTATATATATATATATATATATATATATATTATATGTATATTATATATATATTATATATATATATATATATATATATAATATATATATATATATATATATATCCCCTAATATATATCTACAACTATATATATAACCCAATTGAGAACTGGAAATTCCCACTTATCTCAGGAAAGATACTCACCAACTCAATATATCCATATCATATACACCAATACCCCTAAATCGAACACAAGCCACAACCTCAACCTCATATATACATAGATATGATATATCTAAACTCAAAAATCACAAATATATATATATATATATATATATATATATATATATATATATATATATATATATATATATATATATATACTAATCTCAGGAAACTAAACCAAAGCAAGTATCTGTATGCATCAATACATATGTATATAAACATACAGATACTTGCTTATATTATGATATGTCAATTTTAATTCTGAGATTGGATACAATTCTTAAATTACGAGGATATGATTTTTTAATATTAAATATTATATTATTAATTTGAAATTAAGGATATTATGAAATATTGGATTTTTTTGACGCTTGTAGAAAAGAGGGCTTGTACTGGAAGGTATGTATTAAAAAAAGTTGAATTTACATAGTTGAGGATATGACGAAGAGAAAAGACATATGGGATTCATTCACGGATAGTCATAGTAGTATATGGGTTTTACAAAATTGATTTGGCCTTATACTAGTTTATTGTTGCATTGTAGACTATTATCTTATAAATCCTTGTCAAATGCCATGATCATGAGAATAATTGATAGCTAGTGGATCCCGTCTTCTACCATCATTGATGAATTTTTTCTTTATACTTCGAGAACGAAATTTTTTTAAGATGGTGATTTGTAACCCCTCTTCCCGAAATGTTGAAAATATTTTTCAAAATTATTTATTGAATTAAATGGTAATTTTTGGAATATTATAAATATTTAATTATTATATTATATATAAGGCCTTAGTCATGGTTAATTTTGAAGTGCAAGAATACTAGAAATCGTGACACGAATAGTGTAGTGGTGCCTTGGCTAGTATTTTAGCGATGGTAGGAAGGCCGAACCATAAATGTGTCCCAACTAGGAAAACCAAGCTAAGTTGTGACATGACCCTATAAATAATTCGATTATCTATTATTAAGATTATTGACTTGTAGAAGATCCGATTGTACCAACTAGTCCGGACTGGACCTGAAACGAGCCCATGTAGTCGTATAGTGCGACCAACGCGTCCATGTAGATATATATAGATGTGTATATAACTGTAGCTCATTTTATAATCTAGTGAGTTACTTTTATAAATGATTTAATGTATTATTTGCTATTTATTATTAATATATTTTTAATAGTTTTCGAAATGTGATAATATTGCTTGAAATACCATTTTTGAAATTGGGACGTTTGACTGGAACAATATGTGTATATATTTGTGTGTGTTTAATAGATTTAACAAATTTGAAATGAATATATTTGACTATATATATATATATATATATATATATATATATAATTTATATAATTAAATA